>JAOTQK010000012.1:8965672-8982182 GCA_025642025.1 Rhododendron ferrugineum
GCGGGAAACTTTCCCGCCATTCTTGTTGTGACAAAAAAATGTAACAAAATTGATTTTGTCACAACAACTCCACTGTCTGCGACTTGATGCTACAAAATTATATTTTGTCACAACAAGTGAACTTATTATGACAAAATTAATTTTGTCAAAAAGAATTTCGTAGCAAGAACTAGAAATTGTTGTACGGCCCATTGGCGTGAAGGCTGGTTGAGACCATTTAATGACTTCAGCAAACGACACACATCTCAATTAATTGAATAAGTGTAAGATTCTGATTCTAAATGTGAAATTTGAAGATTGGATCAACAACTTACACATGTTCAAGTGAGTAGATTTTTTTGTAATGGCCATGCAAAAAATTATTCGCTTGGAACCCAAAAATGAGCCTCACATGCCATTGTACGTTTTCGATACCCATTTTATTCGGTACCCGTAGTCGTACTCATTCCATTTCCTGCTCTAGATATTTGGGCTCAAATTTTCCTCTTTGCTAGTTCGGTTTGGAATCACATTCAAACCGTTTAATGAATCTCCAATGAGAAAAAAAATTTAACAGCGAAGCCGGGAATAGTTATTTACGGAGCCAATCACGACCGTCCAAAAGTGTCTTGGACGATCCAGATGTTAATGAAACTTCTCCGAAAATGAGTTAGACTTTTTCCCGAAAAAGAGTTAGACTTTTTCTCGAAAAAGTTTCATTAAGGTCCCGTTTGATAACAGTGATAGATGGATGGGATTGGTAAGGAGATGAGATTAGGATTGGGATTGGTAATGAGAATGGATTGGTAATGAGATGGGATTGATAATGAGTATGTTTGTTTGGGATGAGATTAGATGATGAAATTATTAATATCATGTTTGTTTGAGATGAGATTAGATGATGTGATTGGATTGATAGAAGAAATTGGTAATGAAATAATGAGAGGGGTTGGGATTGGACTATGAATATATACCAAGTCCCACGGGATATTGCTAATACCCCATAAAGTCCGGCTTGTTCATCCCATTGGAGTAATAGTCTGGACATTTTTTGGTTACCAAATAAGAGCTTGATAGTCCCTTAGGATTGGTAATCCAATCCCAAAAGCCAAGAGTTTTATCAGAATTCAAAGAGAGTGATCACCTATGAAGAAGAGAGTGACCACTGACCACCATCAGAATTCAGTTGTATCTGTACTTGCTACTTATGGAACCAGACCAGTTTTGAGTATATTTACATCTAAAAAAAAATTAGTATTTTGAATTTTGAAGAAAACATGTAAATAATTCATGTTCCATGCACGTAGAAATAAAAGAAGATGCATGATTGATTGGAATTGCCAAGTTGGCATGAAAAAATATAAACCCCCTCCCCCTATATATATATAATCAGTTTTTAAATAAAATAAATCTTATTACGTACGATCCTTACTAATAGAGTATTAGGGAGTATTGAATTGAACATGCTCTAATCAATGACTAACCTTTCGACTTGAGATCGGATCTGTTGGGATTGTGAAGACTGAAGGCCTGATTTGATTTAGGTCCCGCTTCGCTAATGGTTGGGGATATAACGGTAATTGGTGATGTAAACTCTAGGATTTAAACATTTGTTATACGCAGCAACCAACTGATATAATGTGTACTATTTCTTCGTTCGATAGATAGTGAAACTGGTGTGAATCATGGATGTACTCAAAAAACTGTTCGATATGTGTCTTGCGTTCTTGTATTATGCTCTTGATTATTCTTTGTTTGTTGATTTGGCTGAATTCCCAACAGGATCATGTGTCCTCATTTCTTCTTCAGACTAAATTTGAAATCAGATCTCTATCACACGACCGGTCCTTGTGATTCTAATTGTTAGATTCCTTGGAGGATTTTTAACATAAAATCAGTTGACCATAGGTGAAG
This sequence comes from Rhododendron ferrugineum, assembly GCA_025642025.1. Taxonomy (NCBI): domain Eukaryota; kingdom Viridiplantae; phylum Streptophyta; class Magnoliopsida; order Ericales; family Ericaceae; genus Rhododendron; species Rhododendron ferrugineum. The sequence continues at coordinate 8,967,566 of JAOTQK010000012.1, forward strand.
TAACTTCTAGAATAAACTCAACTTATATATTGATAATATAAGATACAAATTGCATGGGCCTATAAGCCAAAAAATAACAGATACAACAAAACAAGAACAAATGTAACTAAACAAAAAAACAAATTACAAGAAACAAGTCCGATGTCGGACCCAACTCTCCGCTCGTGGAGGTGGGTGGAGGATCGTACTGGATCTGGTTCCCGCCATTGAGTCTGCATTGGATCTGCATCTTGACGCATTTACCGTCGCCGTTGGAGAGCTCAAGAACACCGTTTTTCGGATTTGGTTCCCTCTGTTGCGTAGAATACATCTATGTCCTCATCAATTTTATGAAAATAAAATTTCACCATTCAGTACATTCCTTTTCCTTTTATATCGGTTATTGTGAATCAGTGATTGGCATGTCGGTCATTTTCACTACCAAGATTTTACTGCTTTTGACGAGAAAAGGAAAAAAAAAGTCGAGAACCACAAACAAAAACACACAAACACTCGCATACACGTTCAAAAAGATGTGGGTCTATGTAATGTTACGTGTATGTGAGCTCCACATGCCTTATGAATGTGTAACGGATGTGGGCTCCACATGTCTTGTGAGTGTTTGTTTTGTGATTGCAGACTTGTGAGTGCATGTGCCTCCAATGCACAGTGAAAATGGCAGTGTACATGAGTCACATGATGTAAAGGTTTGGCTTAAAAAGACAATAGTAGCCCTATTTCTATTTTAAATCACAATACTACCGAACAATTCTTAGGCGGGCAATTTCTCCCTCTTTTTCCTTTTCCTTTACTCTTTTCACTTTCCCCTTTTTCACTACTTTCCAAACCATGTCTTTTGTGGGGATTAGATCAAAAACAGAGAAGACAAATCCTTTTTCATATAACAGGAAATTTTAAATTTGGAGAATGACAATGAAATTTTGAAGAGGAGCTAGTGTTAGAGGTATCTTTTAGTAGACGGTGAAATTGGTTCTCCAGAATTAATTGAGATGCACAAAAGCTGGCTCGAACACCTAGTTAGGAAACAAAAAAAAGTACTTAAAATTTAAAGTTCTTAAGCATTACTAGTTTACTACTTTGTTAAAGGGTAAATGATCAGTGCTCTTGTACCGTAAAAGTTACCATAACAAAGCAAATTACACAATCCCCGGCCCAAGAGATTGTTTGCACATATAAATATAGAAAAACAACGGGGCAAATTATCGAAATCACTCCCATGATTTCTAACAATTATATATTGTCACCTCTCGTTTGAAAATTACAAAATATCCCCTATCTCATAACAAATTAAACCCGTGTTGTGATGTTACTCCCTTTTCTTTTTGCATGAGCATGTTTCGAAACGTTTCCGAGAAATACTTTCACGCTCGTCTCACACTTTCGCTTGGGTTCATGCATGCTCGTTATGTGACTAAGCGGGAATCATTTCTTTTCTTAAAAAAATAGCTTTTTTCCATACACGCATAAACTACTTACACTTAAACAAATGCTAGAGTTCACATAAACTACATACTCACCAATGAGCAAATCCTAATTTTGTGTAAACAGACATCATCAACAATTTAATCACAGATTTACAGTAGATCAAACTGTAATTTTTTAGCATGTGAAATGCTATTTTCACACCTCTATAACATTTCACAAGCTACAAAATGACAGTGTGATCCATTGTGATTAGGATTAGTCATCAGATTATGTCAAACAGACTCCGTCGAATTTTCTAGCGGTTACATCGCGATAAGGGAGTAATCTATTATAAGACAGTGTGTACGTATTTTGTAATTTTCTAAACGTGATGGGGCAATCTTTTGTAATTTGCAAAAACCTCGTGGTGGTTTTGATAATTTACCCTACCCTAAACAAGAATCAATATGAAACTACTCATGATTTTGACCAGCTTTAATTAGTTTTTAAACTGCCAAAATGGAATAATTTTGAGATCCAAGAGCCGAATCCAGTTGTCTGGATCTCTCTCTCTCTCTCTCTCTCTCTCTCTCTCTCTCTCCTACCCATAAAAGTATAAAACATGCAACATAGTGGACCCTCACGCAATTGTTTTCTAATCTGTAAGAAGTCAATACAAAAAGGCAGCCTGGATACTTCTCATTCCCATCTGGCCATCTTCTTGTGAACCGTGTCGGTGGTTTAAGTAATTGTCTTTTGCAATTACCACAATAACCTTCTCCATTTCCCAAGTTGACTATAGTGTAAACTAACAGGGCAGTATACACCTAATTGATAGGTAGTATTTTAATCCTCAATGTTCTAGTCTTATGTATCTACTGATATGGAGTATCTACTCTTTTTTTTATCTCAGGTGCTCAGCCAGCTTACGTATACTTCGATTAATTTTGGGGCTCAAATTTTACCACCCACTTGCAGGAGAGCCCAATTAAAATCGGAGCAAATCCTCGTAAGAACTAGCCCAAAGGAATTGATAAGATTTAGGAGATTTCGAACGTGAGATCTTAGCAGGTAGCAAACCTCAAATTGTTTTTTTTACTTACCTCTTCCATTTTGAGGGTTCTATGAGCTCAACGGTTCGGTTCATGGTTATAGGCCCATATGAGACCGCAATATCGAACTTTAAAGGAGCGTGAAAAAATTGGATTGGGAGAGGAGTTGATCCCATTCAAACACAATCTTACACCATTTGTGGACAATTTAGAACCATTAGATGGGCGTCCCTATATAATACCTTTTTCTCAAAGGATGTTTAACCTATATGATACTAAAAAGTTTGTCTATTAACTTAAATAATTTAGACAATTTGTTTTCGTTAAATAAACTTTAGTTAATATATGTGAGGAGAATGACTTATCTCAAAATCTGTATTTATGCAAGCTTTAAACCATTTAGTCCGTTTGGACAATAGGAAAAAGCCAGCCTTAAACATTATGCTTTTATGCCTTTTATTTATTCAGCTATGCTACTAACAGTCCATTTTTTTGGATCGGCTATTAACAGCCCACTTGGTTGTCAATAAGACAAGAAGAACACAAAAAACACAATTTTCGATGCACTTTTAACACTTTTCAAGGTACTTATAACACATAGAAAACTGAATTTATTTGACATTTTCCTGCTTTATTGACAGTTTATTGGGCTGTTATTAGCATTTTCCTTGTTTTTATTTAATAACATCAGATTTGGGAATGAGATTTTACATTTCGCAGATCTTCAAGGGTAAAGATGTAAACACACAAAGGAGAGAGACAGTTGATGGTTGCGTAGAAATATGAGTGAGCACAACACGTTCCTCATTATTCAACATATACTCCTCATCTTCCACTAGAAATCAACAAGTCCAAGAGAAATCCCATTCCCTCTGCTTCTCAAAGCCTTTCAACACACAAAAACAGAGAGAAGAGAGAGAGAGAGAGAGAGAGAGAGAGAAGGGGCTCTCAGATGGCAATGGCCACCCTTTTCTCCATTGCAGCTCTTGTAGCTGCTTCTTTCCTATTATCAGTCTCCGAAGTTCAGACTACGCAAACTTCACTCTATCCCAGCGATTTCACCCAAAATTGGGCTCCGCAAATGTTTGGCACTTCTCAGAATGGGCAGATCTGGTCTCTTTCTTTGGTCAATGCAACAGGTACTTATACGTATATTCATTTGGATCCAATGTCTTTTGCCTTTCTTTTGAAAGAATCAAGAACCAAAATTACATGTGCTTTTACATGTTCTGTTATCTCTCCTAATATAAATCGATGTTGGAATTTGTTACACTCATGGCTTTTTTATGTCTATCGGCATTCCACTCGCTAGTCTGATTTTAGAGCGATTGCAGAGAGCGGTATTGTATACCCATGACATTCTTCTGGCTTTGATACTGATATTAGGCAGAGTTTTGCCAACTCTCCTAAACTTAGAGAGATGGCCAATTTTTTCTTGTTCATTTTCACCTTTTCCAATGCTAGGTGTTTGGCTTACCTCACCCAAAACGAATTCTGCTCTAATGCATTTTGGTTTTTGAGCTGAGAACAAAAGCAAAAAATAGGAGGAGAAGAGTTTTTTGACTTCTCTTATCTTTTTTTGACTTTCCCATTTTAGTTGACATGTATAGTAAGACCTATAGAAATATAGAATGTACTATACACATATTCACAAACACTAGTCCTGTTGCAAAATGCATTATGCACCTATTTCCCAAACACTTTAGCAGATTCATACACCATAATTCAAAAAGCAAAAAATGTGGCTCTCAAACACCAATTGGAATATAAAAGAGTTGGATAGGAGCTTCACTTGTTTTCTTTATGGCTTTCCACATCCCCTTGCGAAATTGTTGTTAACTAGAGCCGTTACACAGACATTGTATGAATGTGTATACACCTACCTATATGTAGGTATGTATTTGTGTAAAACAGCAAGCGATTGACATCGTGGTCAAGGTCATTTGACCCATCAAGTTGAAAAAAAATTGCTCAAGTAGCTACAAGTTTAGTGTTATTTTTCACATTTGATCCCATAAATGTTGCCCAATTTTTCCAGAGAACTTCTGGGAATCTTTAAATTTTGCCTTATGTAACAAACTACAGGCAGCTCTAAATAATTGACCCCACTGTCGATAAATCTTGACTTCACCTCTACCTGCAACTTAAAAGGTGTTGCTCCCTCTTAGGACTCAGGGGTCGATCAACTCTTCTAGGGTCAACCCGTACAGTGTCTTGCCTTGACCTTAAATAGACACCCGTTAGTGGACACTTTAATGATTAATTGAGGTGCGTGTAAGATCGGCCCGTACACCTTAATTTTCTAAAACAATGTATCTATGTATGGATATGGATATGCATATGCAATTATGGTATTTCTCTAGAAAATGTACTGTTTTTTTATATGCACTTTTATTTATGCCTGAACTATTCTTCCATGTGAAAAAATTGAAACAGGTAGTGGGTATCTTACTAACAATAAGTACCAGTTTGGGTGGTTCAGCATGAAGATCAAGCTGGCTGGAAGTGACGCTGCTGGTGTAGTGACAACTTATTTTGTACGAACTTATTTTGCATTAAACTGCCAAATTTACCCTCGCAGGTTAACTAATCTTTTTTAGGTAATGCAATCAATGGCTAAAACTGTAAAACACTGGTGTGCAGATGTGCTCAGAAAATGGGGCAGGGCCAACGAGAGATGAGGTGGATTTCGAGTTTTTGGGGAACGTATCTGGGCAACCATACATCTTACAGACCAATGTTTTCAAGAATGGAACCGGTGGCCGTGAGATGAGGCACTTTCTTTGGTTTGATCCAACTGCAGATTTCCACGCATATTCTGTCCTTTGGAACGACCACCAGCTTGTGTAAGTCTCTTTTCATTTTTAAGCTTCGGAGCTATGTTACTTGGACTTGAGTACGGGTATCAGGTCCAAGCGTCGTACTCGTCTAATTCTTACATTAAAGGCACTGTAAATAAACTTTCACCTGCAGATCTGCAAATAAACTCTTGGGAAGTCCCGAGACCAGGGTCGCAGTTTTGGAAGAAACTTGACTGCTAAATATGCATTGTAATTGACTCTCGACTTAAAAGAGTATTGAATGCATAACCCAAATCTTGTTCAAGTATCGATTGTCCGACTCAAATACTTGATAGATTGTGAGAAGTACAAGTATCATAGCTCGGAAGTCAGCAATTTTTCTACATGCCTAGAGAGAAAGCAGTACACTAGATCTATAGTAGATGTGATTTTCCCACACCAACAATAGAATCTACGCGACAGTTTTAGTCTGTGAAATGTGGATACCTAACATTTGTGTTTGCCTAAATAAGATCCTACTCGGTTCAAATTCTTTTGTGACTGCTTTATGACATCTCAAGAAAAATGAGACAGAGAATTGAGAGATGCAATTGAGACATGATCAGGACCTGCATAAAAGCTAGGACAAACAATTGAACAATCTCTACAAAACAACTTCTTAATCTCAGATTAAATTTGACAAAAAACTAAGATTTATTGCAGGAATCTTGGATGAATCGGTAAGAAATAATGAATATATATGTCCAAGTTTAATTATACTGAATGTGAACAAATGCCTTTGTTCATAATCTTAGCTAGTCACTTTGATTCCTTCTTGTTTGATTGAGTTCTTTTATAAGTCTTGGTAAAAGTATGAGGATTTTTTGTCTTTCCGAAACCTTCCATTGAATTACTTTGCACATCCATACAGGTTCTTTGTCGACGAAACTCCGATAAGGGTGTTAACAAACACCGACTACGCCAACAACTTCTTCCCCAACACAAAACCCATGTACCTCTTCTCGAGCATCTGGTGCGGAGACACATGGGCCACGGAGGGTGGCCTCATCAAAACGAACTGGACCTACGCCCCGTTCGTTTCCTACTACACCGACTTCTATGTGGACGCCTGCGAGTGGGTAGACCCGTCTCCGGCTTGTCTTTCCACCACCACCCAGAACTGGTGGGATCAATCCGGTGCTTGGCAGCTCACGGCGAGCCAGCAGGAGGACTACAACTGGGTTCAGAAGAACTTTCTGGTTTATTACTACTGCCTGGATACCAAAAGGTACCCGTCGCCTACAATGCCTGAGGAGTGTTCATCTAACACAATACAATACGGCAATCAATATTATTGATGATCAAGAAAGAATGAGAGGGATTCTTCTATGCTTTTTTGCAGTTTGATTTTCTGTTGTCTATTGTTTTTTTTATTTATATATAAATATATCTATATATACGCTGCCTATATTGGGCTAATTCTTGTATTGGATTTATTGAATAATTTTCCCTGTTAAGTTCCGTCCAATACAAGTTTATTGTTGATTTTGCTCAGGAGTACTGTGCTTACACACTTTTTCAAAGGTTCTATTTGTTCAGTGAATTTCCTGCCAGGCAAAGGATTTTATTTTCTTTTATGTGATCCGGTTTGCGAAGAATTAAAACCATTGAGGGATATCACCCCAGATAACGAAAAAGTATATGCCATGAGACGGTGCCTCGGGCTCTTTTTTCACCGCGGTGAGATAACCTAGGAGAAATGTGTACACATGCCATCCCAATATATGGTAGAAAACGGATACGAGGCCCTGAATAATCTCTATATGTATAATTTCCACATAGTGTTGCCTTGTATAATTCTTTAAACATCATGGTTTTGCCCGATGAGTTGAATATATCGAACATCAGATTGGGCCTTGGGGGATGAGATTTTTAAATGCTTGTGTCAACTTCAAGGGTAAAAATGTGAACACACCAAGGAGAGAGAGAGAGAGAGAGAGAGAGAGAGAGAGAGAGAGAGAGAGAGAGAGAGAGTCAACGGTTCCTTAGAAGCAAGCTTAAAAACACAAGTCCATGATGACGATGTCTGCAAAGTCCAAGAGAAATCTCACTCTCTGCTTCTCAAGCCTTCCAACACCAGAGAGAGAGAGAGAGAGAGGGTCCTATCAAATGGCAATGTCCACTCTTTTCTCCATTGCAGTTCTTGTAGCTGCTTCTTTTCTATTATCAGTCTTCAAAGCTCAGATAAGCAGTGGTTCAAGCTTTTATGACGATTTCACTGTGAGCGGGGCTGTGGACCAATTTAGCACTTCTTCGGATGAGGCTATCTGGTATCTTGCTTTGACCAATGCAACAGGTACTTGTACATGTTCATCTGTGTGTCCAATGTATATTGCCTTCAATGGGATGTATGTCTATGAGAAAAACCAACAAAAAGAATATACATTTCGGTACATGCACTTTTTTACACTTTTCAACCTCGGCAACAGCTCAGTGGGTTGTATAAGTTCGGGGAATCGGGGGGGAAGGGCTACAAATCATGTTCATGTTATCCATAGATCGAACTCCATCCGTTCCGAAATTTTTAGACACTTTTGGGAGTTCTAACTTTTAACCAAGAAATTTTATTGTATCGTGCACACACCAGTGTCCAATCTTACTTTTCTAATGTACTTCGATTAGTACTTGAAGCTTTGAATTTGAAATTTTGTGCCAAAAAACAGAGAGGGTAAAATGGGACATGTTTTACTTTTGACTTTTCAAAATGGACAGATTATATGAGACAACAAAAAAAATGAAAGTGTAACATTTTCGGGACGGAGGGAGTAATAGTAGTTGTTGTTTAGAATTTGCTTGACTCATGTTTTTTTAATGGCTTTCATCATCCCACTAACTTGTGTGTGATTTTAGAGCGATTGCAGAGACAAATCCTCTCACAAGTATGCTTTTGCAACTTGAACCCATGACATTCTGACAATCAACAACGCCTGTTCAACTTTCTCAAATAAGTATTTAAAAAATAAGGACTTATTTTCAAGCTTAAAAATAATAGATTTACGAAAATTATTTTTTAATTTTTTTTGCAGGGTTTGATAGATCTCGATAAGATTTATCAAATAAGATCCATATTACATATTTTTTTATTTCAGTAAGCCTATTATTTTTAAAGTTAAAAATAAGTACTTATTTTTTTAAGGGGTATACTGGAACACCATAGAATTTTTTTTGGAAGGGACCGAACTATTATTTTTAAATATAAATATTTATTGACATACATTACTTTTTCATGTATCATAGTGCAAATTGTCCTGTCTTTTTCTTGGTAATCGGAACAGTACCCACGTAAGTTTGACTTTTTTTTTGAGAAAAATTGGTAGAGATCAAAAGGCGAAATTATTTTAGTTTAAATACCAAACTTAGTTTCATTAACAATTTTAGAGACTAATTTCTTAAAGATACCCAACTAATTAAATATGCTTAAATTTTGTTAAAAAGTCATACAACAAATGGGGTGTCGGGCTCCCCCAATCCCGCTGGCCCCAACACACCTCCGCCACTACATACACTTTCTTCCCTAAAATCATTGACTTAGAAAGGGCTTAAGTTTTATTTTTATTTTTGGCTTTCCACGTCACACCTGCATACTTGTTTTTAGACCTGTCACGATGCCCATTTTTTGGCAGATCTAGATTCGGAGGAGCCCAATTAAAAAGAGGGGACAAATATAGAACACGCGATGAATAGTTTTTCAATTTTTCCCGCCTCTGTTAGTATTACATTAGTTTTTGTGAATTATTGGTTCGTCTCAAAATTTAAAAGGTAAAAAATTATGATCAAAATCTTTAAAAAGTTCAATAAAATCAAAAGAAATCCAAAACAGACAAACTATTTGGATCATTTTCTGTCTTCGTTAAAAAAATTTAGTTGGGTTCATATTTTTTTTATTTTCCTAATTTCTTCTGTCAAGACAAATTTATAATTCACAAAAAAAAATTTGAAACAAAACTAACAAACACAAATAAATAAATAAATAAGGACAAAAAATAAAAAAAGTAATCCAGTTTAATGATTAGACCAAAAACCCCTAAATTTGTTTCCAGAAGGCGGTGAGCGCAATACATCTCCGCCAATGGGTACATATGCACATACAATTTTCATATTTCGATGAAGAAAACGTAAATTTTGTGTTTTCAATTTTTTTTTTTTTTTGTTTATGTATTCTCTTATGCTTCCATTTATAAAAATCGAAACAGGTTGTGGATTTACATCAAACGAAAAGTACATGTTTGGGTGGTTCAGCATGAAGCTCAAGCTGGTTGGAGGTGACTCTGCTGGTGTAGTCACAGCTTATTATGTAAAGACCTTTAATTTACGCATAAAACTGCCAAATTTAACCTTGCAGATTTATCATTAATCTTTTGTAAGTAATGCAACTTAATTAATAATTATCAACGGCTAAAACTGCGAAAATTGTTGCCCAGATGTGCTCAGATGATAATACCGGGACTACGAGAGATGAGGTGGATTATGAGTTCTTAGGGAACACAACAGGGCAACCGTACCTAGTACAGACCAATATTTACAAGAACGGAACCGGTGGTCGGGAGGTGAGGCACCAGCTTTGGTTTGATCCAACTGCAGATTTCCACTCGTATTCTGTCCTTTGGAACGACCACCAGATTGTGTAAGTCTCTCTCTTCATTTTTAAGCTTCCGAGCTATGGTTCATGGACTCGAGTACGGGTATTGGGTCTCAGCGTCAGACTTGTCTAATTCTCACATGAAACACATGCCAAGGTGGCGATGTGATTGCACATGCGCACATAGATCAAGAATGAGACGGAAATGGAGAGATGTAATGATATACATGATCGATCTAAGATAGAAGTCAGCACACATAGTAAAACAATTTTTTGTGTTGTTTTGAAATCTTCCATTGAATCACTTTGCAAATCCAAACAGGTTCGTTGTCAACAACTTATAATCCGTATGTATATTGACTAGTGGGCCGTTTTGGGCTAAATAGTTAGAGGTATGTCCTAGTTTGGTGGTGGCCTGGTCATGGGCTTATGTCCACGGTCAGGTCTGTGTTCCAGGCTAAATAGAGTATCTAATTTAGATGAATATCCCCAGAAATTCAAACAAATTAACGAGAACTACCAAAAAAGCCATTTGCTTATTGTGGCTTATTGGCTTATTCCCAAAAAAGCCATTTGTTGTACCCCTCCTGACACACACACCCTCCCACGATCCCACCCCGCAATTTCGAAAATACCCCCGGAAAAACCCTTTACAGAAGACAGAGCAAAACAAATAGCCAGGGTATTTTGGTAATTTTATTCATTTGCAATGTGGCTATTTTAGCCGAACCTCTGTGGCTTTTTTTGACAGATTTGGCGGGAAAGCCGGCTCAATTTTTTGTCCGAACAACCCCTTAGATATATAAGTGGCTCTTTGAAAGGAAAAAAGGAACCCAAGGATTGAGCTAGAATGATAAGTGGGAGATGTTACCTTTCCTAGTCCTTTCTTGTTTGATTGAGTCATGTTGTTGTATGCCTTCCACCATTCCACCACACATCCCACCACAATGGTGAAACATTGTTGCTAAAACCACTGAGAAATTTTTTGTGTTGTTTTGAAATCTTCCATTGAATCATGCACTTTGCAAAATCCAAACAGGTTCGTTGTCGACAACATTGCGATAAGGGTGTACAAGAACGCAAACTACACCAACAACTTCTTCCCCAACACGCAGCCCATGTACATCTTCTCGAGCATCTGGAACGCGGACTCATGGGCCACGGACGGCGGCCTCGTCCACACAAACTGGTCCTACGCCCCGTTCGTTTCCTCCTACACGGCTTTCACCGTTGACGCTTGCCTGTGGGTGGACCCGTATCCTGCTTGTATCAACACCACCACGCAGAACTGGTGGGATCAATACGGCGCCTGGCACCTTTCCGAAGACCAGCTATTGGACTACGCTTGGGTTCAGAGGAACCTTTTGGTTTATGACTACTGCGACGATACGGTAAGGTACCCTATATTGCCTGAGGAGTGTTCGCTCGATCCATATAGCTGATGATCGAGAAAGAAGGCGACGGGATGATTCTTTTCTGCTTTTTTACATACAGTTCGATTTTTCCGTTTATTGTTTTGAAATTTGAACTCAATATTTACGTTTGCTGCCTATATTTTCACCAATCAAGAGTGATGGTAACGCTCCCCATCTTTTAATGAAGGTGAACAATATCATTCTCTATTGGATCGACTAAATAAATTCTTGTATTCGATTTTTTGACTAATTTTCCCCCGTGACGTTCATCGAAATGCAATGCAGTGACGACTCCAGGAATTCCGAAGCATGGGGTACGTCATTTATAAACATCAAAGAATTTTTTTTTTGTCAATTGTAAATCTAAATATATATATATATATATATCATAATAATGACAATTAAAAATCTACTTCCAACAAAAATCACATTTAAGCTGAACAAGCATTTCAATCATTACACAAATATCGGAATGCATACACTAATGATCTCTCTTTTCAGTTCTCGACAAAAAAAAAAAAACTACACAAGCTTTTACAATTGCATTCGACTCAATTTCATATTTTGGAATCGTTGAATGATAGTCTTTATGTCGATGGTGTCAAATTAATACTTCATTTTCAATATATTGGTCTCCCATTCGATTATACAATCTGCTCTTCACACATTTCATTGGCGAGAAACCTCTTTACATTTAAACTAATTAAGCCCTAGAATATTCATAGTGAATGAGAGGGGGAAAACAATGAGAAATTTGTACGAGTGGTAGAGGCGACAGTATACTTGACTCAATCAAAATTGCCCACCCGCGACAAGCTGATGACTGACGAAGATTAAATCATCGGTCGAAGACTCGAAGTCGTAGAATAACAGAAGCGGTGAGAAACAGGGGTATGAAGTCGAAGTCGGTTTTGTATCGAGTATGCTTTCAGGGGTATGAAAGTTGGGGGAAATTAACCTGTGTGTGGTGTCACCGTAATATCTCATGGGGTCATCTATTAATTTCTCAAAAATTTCAGTATGGTAGTAGTAAAAATAATAATTTCCATGGCGTCGCCCGACCCCACCACCATAGCTGTGTCGTCGCCCCTGATGCAATGTAACCGGCAAATGTTTGCGATCTGAATTAACGCGAATTATGAAAAGGTACGACAAGAGAACGATATGATCGAAACACACCTGTTTCAAACCGCAATGCTCAACTTATAATCTATCTAATATCCTTGCCTGAATCCTAAAAGACCACGATGGGACTCGAACCCTAGCGTCTCACTCTCACATGAGGAGGACCAGGAGATGTTAAGTGGGCTAGAGCCCACTAGCCAGTTCAAGTTCTCTTACGTGAGTGTAAAATCGTCCATGTTGTTTTCATCGCAATAATTTTTCTATCTGCTTTAGTAGATTACGCTCATCTTCATTGCCCAAATTTAAGGTTTGTTTGGAACTTGAGAAAAAGAAGGGAAGAAAAGGGGAAATTAAAAAAAAAAATTATATCTCATTATTTGGTTTGAGATGAAACAGAGGAGAAATTTACATAACACATTATCGTGGTACTTCACATGTTTCTCATATTTTCCTTCATAACTAAACTTTTCTTCCATTCTCTCAATTTTCACAAATTCCAAATAGACCATTAATGAGACGAAGACTCTATTCTTGTAAATTTATTTTTTCCTCTTCGTTTTTTGTGTTTTGTTTGTCTTTTCTAAATTTTTCTTTGATTCATGTAATATTTTATAGATTAATCATCCGTCTCGACGAGGAGTCCAAAAAATATAAAATTATAACCGAAAGCAAAAAAAAAAGTCACTAAAGACGAAAAAGTATCAAATATCTATTTTATTTGTCTAAAATGACGTTTTATTTGAATTTTTCACCATCGGTCCTTTTTTTTTCTGATTCATCTCGTGAAGACGAACGATAAACTCCAAAATTTACGACAAAAAACTAAAACAAAAAGTTACGAAAAATAAAAAAATACGTAAATAAATTTCAAACTTATAAGTTGGGAGGTTTAATAAATCGTCCTAAAAACCCTTCACATTTATGTTTCCGTCCTGTCCTCTTAAACTAATTATGTTTCCGTCCTCCTACTATCTTTTATACCCGTGATGCCCTTATATTCTTGCTACACACACACACACACACATATATATATATATATATATTATATATAGCGTTGAAATTTGGGACAATTTCCTAATCCATTCCGTCCTCCCGAAAATCTCGATTCATTCATCCGGCTGTCCTGCGGAAATCTTGCGATCACATCCCGAGATTGGCGTGGAAGATATTAATCGATCCTATCAATCTCTAATGAACCCCTCCATTCGAATTTGGAGCTCAAATTTTTCGTAAAACCCTAGTCGTTTGAAACCCATACCAATCGGAGAGCCCAACCTTCAATCCCGTCGTCCATTGTTGCGATTTCCGGCGGCGAACAACTGTGTATGCATTCCCCCGTCCTTTCCAAATGGGGTTTTTTGCCGAAAAAATCGCGACGCCACATATCAATCAAGTCCTTCATGGGTGAAGCCATCGGTGGAGTAGAAGGGAACAAAACCGAAATGGCCAAAATTCGTAAGTTTATCCGTCATACCCCCCTTTTTTCGTTTTTTTGGTTTGGATTTGAAGGTTGGAGCTAGGTTATGCGTATAAAACTGATCTGTTTGTGGCCATTGTGTTAACTTTGTTACTGTGTGTCGCAATAAGTCATGAATCAATTGTTTAATAGGTTGCATGTGATCATGATTCAGTAAGATTCATGGAGATCTTCTTCAATTCATGAATTCAATTTAGTTTTTTTATTAAGTTGGTTGCTTTGTCTTGCTGATAATATAACCATGTAATGGAAAATATGTCTTGTTGTGTGTTCTATTCAAAATTGATGTCTGTATCAATCAATTCATGATTTCGTAATGTAGTAGATATGTCATGTTTTTATTAAAAAATCAAATCTTCAACTGTGTGGGTTACATTCCATGATTTCAATGCTATATTGTTTGAGTATGTCATGTTTTTATAATCGGTTTGAAGGTAGATTATGAATGGTCATGAAACATTGTATTCGTCATGGTAATTTAATCATATAACGCTGTTCATGTTTTTTCCTTTTTGTGATGGTAATTTAGCCATGTTCCTTGATTTAAGATCAAAGGATAGTATCAGTTTTTGTTGTGTGGTTGGCCAAAATGATGATAAAGGGAGAAAACATGTGAAGTTGTGGTCAACTTATCATGTTTTACCCACCAATGAGTTTTGATTCTATATAATTCGTGTTCCATGATATAAATTTGCAAACCAGAAATCATTGCCAAGTGATGCTAG
>JAOTQK010000012.1:8992013-9015309 GCA_025642025.1 Rhododendron ferrugineum
ACAACTAGCAATTTTAAGCCAAGGAAAGCAGTAAAATGGTTTTTATCATGCTTAATAGTGATCTATATGTAAGTAAAACATAAATCAGTAGGACACCAATCCCCACGCGGTCCATCGCGCGCTGGCACAAAGTGTCGCGCGCGTATACGGGACCATCGCGCGCTGGTTCCTACCATGACGGTTTTGAACCTCTGCCAGCTTTTGGGCCATAACTGGTATTGATTACCAGCCTTGGCCCTGCCAGCCCCCCTCAGGGATCAGAACAGATAATAGAACCAAGGTAAGCTATACCTTTGATTTTGAGTTTGAAAAGTATTTGAACTTTGAGTTGTGGTTGAGATTGAGGTTGTTTGAGGAGTGAAAATGGGAAGGAAGAACAAGCTTTGTTCTTGGGAGCTTTGGAATGTAAGCCTTTGGAAGGTGGGATTTTTGTACCAAATATTGAACTAATTTTTGTAACCCTTTGAAAGATGAACAAATGGGGCCTATTTATAGGAAGAGAGGGAGGTAGTTAGGTCTGATCCAAAGAGTGGAGACCAGCCAGCCACGAGGCTGACTGGGGTAACTTTGTGGCTAAGTTTCCCAGCTGAATAAAGGTGATGGGGACAGAATTTGACCATCGCGCGAGGGAGTGAGACAATCGCGCGAGGGTGCGCCCTGGCGCGACCATCGCACACAGCACTGGGACCGTCGCGCGATGGTGCGCCCTGGCGCGACCATCGCGCGATGGAGTCAATCTGGCGCGCGATGGTGCGCCCAGGCGCACGACGGTTGCGCCTTGGCGCACGCCAGTAGGGTTTTTGGCTTTTTTTTTTAAGTGGCTTAGGCTAGGTTAGGTTCAAGAGTTTTTTAAACACTCAAAGCTCAAACACTTGACATTCCCGGGGTGTTCTTGATTCGATTCATCATCGGGGAATCAGAAACCGTAAGTAAACTAATCTGGAAGCCCAGATTGGGGTGTCTACAGATTATTTGTTTGTCGGGGCGGTTCCGGGGACACCTATAAAAACATCTCAAATCTCAATCTCATAGTTTCCGGTCAAATTTTTATGATTCGAACCGTTCAATGTGTGCAAAATGTGATTTAAAGGGTGCCCGCGAGAAATTAGCAAAAAATATGACCGGAAAGTGCTTGTTTTGAGCAGTTTTTAATTGAACCGTTCATCAAATCTGAGCTAAAAACTGCTCAGATCAAGTCTTTTCCGGTTATTTTTTTGCTAATTCCTCGTAGGTACCCTTAAAATCACATTCTAATCACATTGAGCGGCTCGGATCATCAAAATTTGATTGGGAACTATAAGATGTTTTTTTAGGTGTCCCCGGAACTACCCCGGTTGTCTATATGTTTGGTTTTTTGGCTGGTTGTTTCTATGAAGGTAAAGAAAGGAAGGGATATGCACTGGACAGCTGACGATAAGGGTGAGTTTGACCTAACTATTTAGAGGTTTTTTGGTTAGTCTTTTTTGTTGCTTTCCATAATCTTTACAAGATTCGGGTCAAAATTATACTTCATATTTTTCAAATATTCAGGTTAAATTTCAACAAATTTTTGAGGAAGTAGAGACGTATTGCATTCATAATAAAAGACAAGTCCGAAGAACATTATCACTCTAAAAATACAAGAAGAAACAACCGAAAAATAAGATCCCAAAAAAAGAAAAAAAAGAAAAAGAAAGAAAAGAAACAGTAACACGAGTCGAAAACCCATGAGTCCATTTAACACTGGGTTTTGGAAGAACCAAATCTACATCAAGTAAAAGTCCCAAGCCTGGCATTGGCGTCGCTGCAACAACTATTGGCGGAAATCCACCACCCCGCCTCCATGAAGCCATCAGATGCTCAGCTCCAAATCCACCACAAATTGGTTGTTGTCAACCCAAAAATAGAGGGAGAGGGGAGATCTAGACTCTTAGTTGAAGGAGAGAGGTGATCCCAACCCAAATCCACAAAACGAGACTCTCTCTCTCTGGAACTCTCTTGACGCTTTTTTTTTAATTTCCAAACAATTATGCACAGAAGAGCTTGACCATATGCATGGTTTCACGTCGGACCACAAGGATAATAACAATCGACTAATACCCAGAAACCTTGAACACGACACTAAAACATAAAGACAACTTGACATATAGAATTGATATTGATGGTTGCTCTCTTCGATATGCCAATAGCTGAATCAAGAACAGTCCCACTTCCCTCACCAAAATCACTATATGTTTCCTTGAGCAGATGCATTGCCAAGATGCCGGAATTTCATTCGCTCGTCGAGCATCTGGAATTCCAATACTTCTCGATTTCCTCTGCTGTTCTTCCCGGAATCCTCCCAGCAATTAAAGACCACCTGAATTACGATTTGGTCGTATTAGTATGTCGTAGACATGATGTTGACGAGTCTAAAACTTCTCAATAGAACACGTAATACAGAAAACAAGATGAACGACTAACCTCTCTCCTACCAAATTGTACATCCTAATGATGAGTGTTTCCTCATCTTCTGTGAATTCTTGTTTATTTTCCTTGCTACTTTCATCTGAAACAAACAGTCTCATATCGTTATCGACTGTCAAAGCGAATGATTACTTCCTAAACCAAGTACGACAAAGAAAAGCATGTCATCGAGTCATATCAACTTGTTATCTGGAAAACAGTCGTATGAACCTCATAGAAACAAAAAGTTTTTTACGCGGGTTCAAACCTCACTAACTAAACCTCACTAACTACAACTGACAATGTTGACTTATGCCGAGCACAAAAATAAAAAGTACGGGCATAGACAAGGTAAAAATGGAAACAAGCCCTGCTGATTTGAATGCTTTTGTCCAAAAGTATGGGCATGGACAAGATAACATACTGTGAGATTGAATGCTTGTGTTCAAAAACTAAGAACTTGAAAACAGTTAAATACATGGAACAGGTAGGTATATATACCTCGGAAATCAACAGAAGTCTCATTAGAAGAAGAGTGTGCTGAGTCGGCCATTTGGAGAGAGAGAGAGAGAGAGAGTGATCTCTCTAATAAATGACCAGTTGGAAATAACTGCACAAAGAGTATATGCATAGTCTTCCTGTAGGACTGAGTAAATTGTTATATAGGCAAATGTAGGCTCCATAGAAAGAAACAAACAATAACAAAATGGCCCAATTTCTCAGATTGAGAATGGATGGTGATCAGAGAAGTGAAGAATGGTAGCTGAAACAGGCACTGCTTTTCTCCTTAGTCTCTTGATAGTTAGTTGAATCAATGAGTTTTGGCTGGAAGGGAAAAATATTTTAATTGCTGTTACAGCTTTCTGTATAGGGACTACCCCATTGGAATCTCCTTCATTTGTGACTGATCTCAAGTACCAGTTTTTGTTTGCTGGATAGTGGATATCTTGATAATAGGTTGAAGAGATCCGATTGTTAACCCTGAAATTAGTTTTCCAAGCACATCTGAATTGAATTATACATGTGTGTTGGGAAACTTCAAGGTCTTTGATTGTAAACGGGCCAAGACAAGCCGATTAATAAGTTGTTCTAGCTTGGTATTGAAAACTTAATAATCTTCAAAAAAAAAAAAAAAAAAAAAACGTTGGAGTTTGGTTTGTTTGTCAGTCTAGTTGTTGTTAATTTCAACTGTGCTTTAATTGAGCCTATCATGAACCTAGCTAAAGTAGCATTTACTATTTAGATAGTAGAAGGTTATGTATTTAATCGTTCAAGCTTAATTTGAAAACTGTACGAGTTTAAAAAAGAAAATTGATATTCGTGCTCCCAAAATTACTGATGGCGCTCCACTTATGATGTGAAGTTACTAATAACTTTATGAACAAAGTGAAGCGCCATCAATAATTTTGGAAGCGCGAATATCAATTTCCTTGAAAAATGTGCTCAATTCTTATTTTTTAAAATTACAGCTGGCCGATTTAAGACAAGTTTTTCGCAAACTAAATACGAGTCAAATTCGAGTAGGTTGTCTCGTGTAACCATCATTCTTGAAGCTACATTTAACAGGAGGCATAGCTTATCCGAATGTGCCAAAGAAATATCATGCTACATAGTATTGAAACTGCAGTGCCAAAGAAATATCATGCTACATAGTATTGAAACTGCAGAGCCAGCTTAGAGGGGAAGCCAATGCCCGAAGAGGGCCCCAAAATATATAGTTTATAGTTTTAAATAATAAAGAGTTTCAATTGCCTTCAAGTAACGTCTTCTTGGTGGTGTGATAGCTTATGTTTTTTTTTTATGCTTGAGGTGCTGGGTTCGAATCTCTAACCCTTAATACTTCCTCAAGTTCCTGTAACATTTCGTGCAAAGATCTGTATGTGGAGGTAAATCGCCCCGTATTAAGACTTCCGCTCCGAGCCCCAAATATTTTTGACCGGCAGTATGAAAGGAATAACAAGCAACTGGAACTCTAGGAAAGACCCCATGTTTGTCGGGGGGTGAATGCTAAAGTCTCTTTCAATGGACTGGTGCTTGCTTGGCTAGGACCCATTGATGTGATAATCCAATCACCATAAGGACAACCAATATCCTCTAGGATCTCATATAAAGCTTTGTCATCTTTCATGCCATTAATTTAATGCGAATGATTGGTGAGAATTGGATTTTGATTCCTCACTAGTACTACTACTTATGTACCTATCTATACCTACGTAAACAGTGAAGTCGGTTGTCTCACCTTCACTCCGTTGTGGAGATGGATGTTCGAGTTCCGTCACAAGCGAATTTGGAGTTCAGGGCTATGGACAGTCTCTGAATCCCCTGTTGACTAACATATTAGCACTCTGCTAAACCCTGATGTGTACAATATTGGAAAAACAAAAAAAAACAAATGTATATGTAATGTGGAGCCGAGGTTTAAGTCTTTGGGTGAAGCATATTCTTTAGAGTCCGTGGCACGCGGTACGTGAAGCCTTAACTTTGTTTTCTACATAGGTGCAATTGTATTCCCTAGCTTCAAACGTCTGTGTAGTGCTAAGTAGGGCTACAAATGAACCGAGTAGCACGTGAACTTGGCTCGGCTCATTAACGCTCGGCTGGTTTAGTAAACATCATTCAACAAAAACTTGGCTATTTAAGGGAGGCTCGGCTCGGCTCGATTAAAGAGGTTCGTTTAGTAAATGACTAAGTTCAACTCGTTAAGGCTCGAGCCGATCTCGAACTCAAATTTTTGGCTCATTTAGTAAACGAGCCGAGCTCGAGCTCAACAAAACTTGATTCGGCTCGGCTCATTTGCAGCCCTAGTGCTAAGGCAATGTTCTCGGCTGACATGTGGAATAACTTATCTGCATATTTATTTTTTGTGCAAAAATGTGTGTGTTGTGCTGGACTAGTGGTTGGAAATTGCTAGAAGATGAAAACAGACAAAAGTCCAGTAACCATATGGTGCTAAAGAGTTTGTACTGCTCCCTTCCCCCTTGTCTTAGTTGTAATGGGCCCTTGCCTATTACTTCGTTACTGTGTCAATCTTTGAAAAAAAATACAAAATAGTTTTCAAACAGTATAAGGTGCCTGTGCGCGCATTTCGGTCGTCCAAACGTGTTTTAGACGGTCTAGATTTTATTTGGGTAATTTTTACCAAAACACCCCCTCAAACTCAAACAAATCTGGGTCGTTCAAAACACGTTTGGATAGCCGAGATGCGCGCACGGCACCAATGCATGCGTGTTACAGGGAAATAATCAAGATAAGATTGAATGAAAAAGAGTTCTCCCTTTTCTATTAATGCAATCTAACTCAAAAGGTTCAACTTCTGGCTTTTGGGCATATCCATCTACCAAACAGTGTTGCATAATATTTTAAGCCATTATGTAACTTCATAGGCCCAAGGTGACTTATAATAAATTAATAATCAACCAGAAAACAATAAATTTCTCTCTATGTTGGGATGTTCTTTCCAATCATGTTTATCAGAAACAACAGTGTAGATTGTTTGTTTTACCAAACTCGAGTGGGTGAGAACTGTTATTTCCGAAACCATAGTGGTCTTGTTAATTTACGGAATTCATTTGTGCACTCTTATGAATAACGACGGGTGTGTTTACC
Organism: Rhododendron ferrugineum; assembly: GCA_025642025.1. Classification (NCBI taxonomy): domain Eukaryota; kingdom Viridiplantae; phylum Streptophyta; class Magnoliopsida; order Ericales; family Ericaceae; genus Rhododendron; species Rhododendron ferrugineum. The sequence continues at coordinate 8,998,044 of JAOTQK010000012.1, forward strand.
TTACTTAAAACAAGTTAAAATCGACTTAAAGTTAGGGGTGCTGATCAAGCCAAACAAGTCAAAACACAACATTGTTCAGGCTTGGCTTGACTCCTTGTTATCGGTGTTCAAGCTTGGCTTGAGCTTGAGAAATTTTTGGGACTAATTGTTCAAGTTTGGCTTGCGTTTGAAGTTTTGTGTTCGTGAGAAGCTTGGATTGGGTTGTGAAATATATAAGTCAATCTCAAGCTTCTAATTAAGCATGAACTTAGGCTCATGAAGTATCGAGCTTTGAGGAAGAACAATTACCTAAAATAGCAAACTAGATAGAGTTTAAATGGAAGAAGGGAAGATAAAGTATGTTACCACTTAATTACCTCTCTAATCTTTGCCGAGAAAACCCTAGCTAGAATAATGTGATAGAAGCCCCAAATTGGCTCAATATATCATTTGAATTGTTCCATGAAAGAACTATATACGATTTAATTTAGCCCTAAATTTCCATATCTCACCTACGAGGTTTTCTTTTTGATGCAATAGTACTATATAAAACTTGTGACATAGCTGTATTGAACGTAACTCATATACCATATTTTGGAATATTTATTAACGTACCCATATATGTTTATTATTTACAAAATGACTCTTTCGTTCACGAGCCTATCGAGCCAAACACCCATATGTTCAAGCTTGGCTTGAATTCATAAAGACTTGAAAAAACGTGATTGAGCTTAGCTTATATTTTTTATAAACAAGTTTGAACCAGCCAAAATTCGAGCTGAACTTTAAAATCAACTTAAAGTTAGGGGTGCTAATCAAGCCAAACAAGTCAAAACACGACATTGTTCAGGCTTGGCTTGACTCCTTGTTACTGGTGTTCAAGTTTGGCTTGAGCTTGAGAACTTTAATTTTTGGGACTGATTGTTCAAGCTTGGCTTGCGTTTGAAGTTTTGTGTTCGTGAGAAGCTTGTTTTGGCTTGTGAAATATACAAGTCAATCTCGAGCTTCCAAAGCATGAGCTTAGGCTCATGAAGTTTCGAGTTTTTAAGAAGAACAATTACCTAAAAAAGCAAGCTACGTAGAGTTTAAACGGAAGAAGGGAAGATGAAGTATGTTACCACTTAATTTTACCTCTCTAAAACTTGTGACATATCTATATTGAACGTAACTCATATACATACCATATTTTGGAATATTTATTAACGTACACATATATGTTTATTATTTACAAAATGACTTTTTTGTTCATGAGCCTATTGAGCCAAACACCCGTATGTTCAAGCTTGGCTTGAATTCATAAATAAATGAAAAAACGTGATTGAGCTTGGCTTATATTTTTTATAAACAAGTTTGAACCAACCAAAATTCGAGCCAAACTCGAGCTGTTTGGTTCGTTTAGCAGCTCTACTTAAAGTTGAGAAATAACATTCGAAGCCACTCAGGTTTGATAATTAAACGAAAAGACTCCGTACTTGTAAAACATACACAAGATTAGCTAAAATTTAAATTCCTTTCCATAAGCTCGTGAAATTGGTATACTTCGGAAAAAGGATAGAAAAACCAACAAGTACCCTAATAGTAAATCGTACCCTGAGGTGTTAGAGCATCAGTTTGACTCTTGATAGGGGTGAAAATAGAATAGAGAGTCTGATGTATTGTACATTTTGAAAATGTGAGTAGCTAAAAATAGAAAAGGGATTTTTGAATTATACTTCAAATTAAAATTTGTTGAAGCTGATGCGGATGCTCTTAGTTTTTATTTATTGCAAGTCGTAGCATTTCAACTCAATTACTCTCCAATGGCCGAGTATTAAATTGTTCAAGATCCATTGATTGAATACTTAAACAAGGTCAAAACTTGTGCTCAAATATGATTGTTTATTAGATGAGCGATAATTCAACGATTTTACTTTGATTTATTTAACGGGATACTTCTAATGTTACTGATGAGTAGGTGACTACTCTTGATATCAACCATACTACCATAGTACACAACATGTGGAGTTTGCATGGTGGATAGAGGAATGCTACATGCACAATTTTGCTACACAACCGTCTCGGAACTGTTGGATGCACATGGCTCCACAAGCATCTAACGGTTCTGGACACAGTTGTGTCCGGCGTTGTGCAAAAAATCTGTGTTGCTAGACTTTTTTTGGTGGAAAATTGATTTCCAAAAACTTAAGAAATTATTCGCCAATTTCTTCACTAATTCCCAAACGAGAGAGAGAGAGAGAGAGAGAGATCCGTTTCTCAGGCTAAGTTCTGCTAAGGATTTTTTTGGATTTTTGGGCTTTTTCTTGTTTAGTTCTTTTTCTTTTTTTCTTTATTTTGCGTTTATTAGTTTTGAGCCTAACTTTTGTAAATTATTGATTCGTCTCGGCAAAACTAAAGGAAAAAGTAAAAGATTATGACTTTTACCCAAATATATTTGAAAATATCCAAGTTAAAGCTCAAAAAGCAAAAAAAAAAAAAAAACTTTTAAGGAGCGAGGTGAGGAGCGGAAGTCGTCGAGGAGGGTAGGATGAGAGAGAGAGAGAGAGAATTTTATTCTAAGAAGGATGAAACTATTTCGATCCTTAAACATGGAAACCATGCAGCAGCTAGGAGTTGAACCGTGGCCTTGTGGGTGGAAACTATTTCGCTCAGTTTTGCTGCTTCTCCAATTCTCAAAAAAATTCAAAGTCATTCTCTCATTTTTTGGAAACAAAAATAGCCAACCAAACATACTTTCATGTCCAATCTTCGAAAATTCTGAAAAAAGAAAACTGAAAACTGAAGGTGAAATGGTTAGGGGGCGTTTGGTAGCATTTTTATTTTCAGTTTTTGGTTCTTGTTTTTACTTTTTTTTGAAAACTGATAAAGAAAATTTGTTTGGTAATATGTTTATATTTTTTTTACTGTTTTCAAAAAAAATTAATACCAAACATTTTTTTTTTTGTTTTTGTAAAAACATAAACTTGATTCTACTTTTAGTTTCTTATTAAAAATAAAAAATTAAATACATTACCAAACTGAAAACGTTTTTATTGTTTCAAAAACAAAAAGGAATCTCTCCCTTTTGGGCACCAACTAGAAAATGACAAACGAAGCTACACAAAACAAGTAGTACAAAATGTCTTATATTTTTTTTTTGACTGGTACAAAATGTCTTATATGACTGACCATGTCTGCCCGTGTAAATTTACCGTAGGGCCGTACTGCTTTTAACTCCAGTACGTTGAGTACAAGAAATGGAGAGATTTTTCCGGTACCAGATGGGTACCACGTGGACGTGCCCACGTGATACCCGAGCAGTGAGCAATCCATGCGGACCATTTAAAAGAGTATTAGACGGCCTAGATTAAAATTATCTCTCTCTTCTCTCCTCTCACCCCACCACTCTCTTTCCTCTTTCTCTCTCTTTTTTCTCTTTCCAAATCTAAGCCGTTCAAAACCAAAATGGACGGCCCGGATATGCCGAGCGAGTACCACGTGATACCCATCCGACACTGAAAATTTTCTCCACGAAATGGCATTATTATGAAAGAAAATACGAAAAGACACCAGGACTATTTTGTTTAATTTAGTTATGACTTTTACAAAAATATAATCCCTCCGTCCCTTTTTTAGAAAGGAAATGATTTTGTCACTCCCATTTTTGTTAATGTCACTCCCCTTTAAGTCTATATAAGATGATTTATTTTTTGAGAAAAAAAGAGTGGCATTAACAAAAATAGGAGTGACAAAATCAATTCCCTTTTTAGAATCCAGTATTTTATTTTGGGTTATACCTTAATAAGTGTCCATTTTATAAAATTAGTGAGTAAAAGTTGGTAAACTTTTTATTTTGCCCCTAAAAGTATATTCCATTTTAAAAAGTTAGTAAATAAAAATATAATGATGATGTCTACATAGAGGGTAAGTAGGGAAATTGAAGGTAAAAGTTGATATGAAAGATGTAATGATGATGTCTCTTTAATAAATTGAAATTACGAAGCTAGACACTTAAAAAGAGACGGAGGGAGTAACATTTTTTGTAAATTAGTTTAGAAATTAATTGTATTCCACGTAACTTAACTACCGTTCTACAAAGTAAAGTTAACTCTAAGGATATATATATATATATATATATATATATATAAAGTTAATTTCTTATAAGGGCGCCCTTATTATATTAAAGTGAGGACGTCCCCTTTTCTCCCCTTTCACGACCAAATTTCGATGATTCGAGCCGCTCAATGTGTTCAGAACGTGATTTTAAAGGTACTCGCGAGAAATCAGCAAAAAAAAAAGACCGGGAAGGGCTTCATCTGAGCAGTTTTTATTTGAACCGTTCGATAAAAACCAAAAAAAAACTGCTCGGATGAAGCCTTTCCCGATCTTTTTTTTTTGTTGATTTCTCGCAGGTACCCTTAAAATCACGTTCTGAACACATTGAGCGGCTCGAATCATCGCAAATTGGTCGGGAAAGAGGCGTTCTCACTTTAATACGGTAAGGGCGCCATTATAAGAAGTTTTATGTGTGTGTGTGTGTGTGTGTGTGTGTGTGTATATATATATATATTTAGTCAGAAATGACACGATTAAGCGGATTGTGTTTGTTTCCTCACTAATTCTTCAAAAGAAAGGACATGAATCAGTGGCGGAAGCAAAATTTGCACTTAGCAGGGGCTTGGGGTCACGTGTGTATCAACTATTAGAGCATTCACAGTGGAATAACCAAAACCATAGAATTGCTAAAGTTAGCAATGTTTTCTCAAAAAATTGCTCACATTGGCATAACCAAACTTAATAACATCTTAGCAATTTGTTCGGCTCCGAAATGGCTCAAAGGACTGAGCGGGCGTGCTAGGACTTGTCGCATCCAACGTAAAGGACTAAGTGCCCCTTTTCTGACTTCGAATCTGTAAGAGCGATCGTGCTGCAAACCTAAGGGCTGGATTGCAGTGAAGGTCCGTGGTTTTGCCTCTACAAGCGAGAACTTAATAATTTTCTAACCGTGTAGGAAAAGAAGTAACAACGTAGAATAACTTTATTATTTTGCAATAACAAAGTAGGGGATACAAGAGAGATAGAAATATCTTTATTATGTCGTAATAATAAAGTTGGGGGTACAAGAGAGATAGAAACTCGAATTACTTAATGAAGTAATTGAGTGAATGTGAGAGAAGTGAAATAATTGCTTCGCTGGGAAGGCTTTGGTTTTAAGCGTTGAGCTTAATTGATGTGGGAACCATTTTTTCTTCTTGTGAACTTGTATTTATAGGCCATGGGTTTGCATGCAAGAGAATTTTCAGCCTTCATTTGGTGATGACAAGTGTCACATGATCCTCCAATTTTCCCTCCAAAGTGGCGGTTAAGAAAAGTTAATTCACGTCCATCTTCTTTGCAAATGAAGAAATCATGAATAATGGAGATCATGGAGAAATAACCACCCCACTACCTAATATCCTTTAACTTGCACGTGGAATCTCACAGTAATGGGCTAATTGTTTCTCCATAGAATGCCACGTGATCTTCATTTGTGTGCCCACTAACAAATCAAAAACCACCATTTTCTTCCATATGGAACATGGCATATATACACATGCGTGTATATCTTCATCAGCCACCACATAGCAAATTATTCGGCGCATCTCGCTTTACTTGGACAAAAATTAATTGGGTCTTGCTCCAAATCACAAAATTAATGTGGCTCATTAATTTTTAGCTCGAGCAACTCATAAAAATTTGCCCAATTTAATTAAATATTAATTAAATGGCCCTCCAATGCTAACCTAAGATTTGGTGCCCAAAACGGGTGTAAACAATGCCCCCCATGCCTTCATTCTTTACTTTTAGGATCAAGGCGTGTATAAAAAAGAAAACTGTTTTTGACATCCTAAGGGCATCTGTATCACACTCGCCTCATGACCCTTTAAATTATTTTATCGAGCCAAAAGTTGAAAATTGCACGGCATCAGCCTCGTCATTGATTCGGTATATTTAGTTTTGCTACAGTACCTCGTTAAGAGAAGCGTGGCACTGTTCCCTCGTGATTGAATAAAATATTACTTTCAGCAAAAAATAAAACCTTCAAGCATAAAATGTTTTGATTTTTGCGGGGCTCATTACGGGTCTTACAAAGATGATTCAAATCATAAGTCATTCTTAAAATGTTTTTTTATGGATTCCTAAAAAAAATTAGCTCAATCCGATATCGGTAAGAACTATTTCAGAATTCGTAGGTTGTTTCAGAATTCGTAGGGCGCCCTATGAATTTTGAAACAGCCCTTACCGACATCGGATTGAGCTAATTTTTTTCAGGAATCCATAAAAATATATTTTAAGAATGACTTGATCGCCTGAATCATCTTTGTAGGACCTGTAATGGCCCCCCACAAAAATCATCAATTTCTTGACAAGAAATATTTAATTTAAAAAAGAGTGAGTAAATAATATTTTTAATGGAATAGCTTTAATATAGAGAGCCTGATGCAGTAGACATTTGAAAAGTGACTAGCTAAAGTAATAAAGTAACTTTTTAATGGATAATTTGGTCCAAAATTTAAAGAGCCTGATGCGGATGCTCTAACAGACCTTTGATCTTTATCAAATCTTCAAAAAGTTGTCAAGCTCTATCTTAGTTTAAGAACTTTGTCAAAGGTGGCCTAAACTCGAGCCTTTATGTATAAATGAATAGCATGGCCTCAGTTCAGTCTTTTTTATCCAATCTTCTATAGCTTCCTTGGTAGGTTTTCCCCAAAATCCTTCATTTCCCACATAGTAGGATAATGATGTTTGAGGTATTTTCCATTTGTCAAATGCTTATGTAAACCACCATCTAAGTCCATAAGAAGATAGACATTACCTCTAAGGATCTTAGAGATCTGGTACGGTCCTTCCCACGTTGGAGACCACTTGTCATACCTTGAATTCTTTTCCCCTAAGGGAAAGACAGCCTTCCAAACAAAGTCACCTTCAGAAAAGCTCTGTCTTCTCACACGTTTGTCATAAGACCTAGCAACTCTTCGTTTCTGAACCAACATGTGGTCAAGGGCTGTGAATCTGACTTCATCTAAGTCTTCAAGCTCTATCAGCATGGCCTGAGTATAATCTGCAGGAGTGAGGCCATATTGATATGCTGTCCTTACTGATTTTACTGTTACCTCCATTGGTAGGACTGAATCATGTCCATAGACCAACATATAAGGAGTTATATTGGTAGCTTCCTTCTTTGAGGTTCTGTAGGCCCGTAAGGTCTCAGAAAGTAATTCATGCCAAGCCTTTGGATTATCTTCCACCATCTTCTCAATAATATTAACCAGAGTCCTATTAGTAGACTCGACCTGGCCATTTCCTTGTGCATAATAAGGAGTAGAATTGGACATGATGATATTTTGTTGTGCAGCAAAGTTGACTTTTTGTTCACCCATGAATATTATACCCCTATCTACAACCAAGTGTTCAGGCAGCCCAAACCTATGGATGATTCTCTCCTTGATTACCTCTTGTTGATCCACATACTTTAATGGCACTGCCTCTGCCCATTTAGTAAAGTAATTCGTGGCTACCAAGATGTAAGTATGATTTCCAGAGGAAGGAGGATAAATTTTCCCAATTACGTTCAGAGCCCAACCCCTAAATGGCCAAGGTTTGACCACAGCATGATAATCAGCTGCAGGGACGCGCTGAATTGGGCTTGACAGGGTTGACATCCTTTGGAAAAACTAATGCAGTCCTCTAAAATGGTTGGCCAATAGTATCCATACCTTCTGATTAGCCATCTCATCTTTATCCCTGATTGATGGGCTCCACAGACTCCTTCATGGACTTCACTCATGACCCTCATAGCCTCCAGGCACCCTAAACACCTTAAAAGTAAGTCATCTTCAGGGCTTTTCTTGTACAATTCATCTCCTATGAGGATGTAGTTGATGGCTCCCCTTCTTACCTTCCTAGAGGCTCTATGATGAGGCCTCTTAAGGAAAGAAATGATAGGTGTACGCCAATCGTTCTCGGGCTCGTCATCTGACTCTCCTCCCGTGAAGTCTGAAGTAAACACCTCCAGTCCTAGACCCCTCCTCCTAACAAAAGGTAACAATCTCTTTTGGACTGTAATGATCTTGTGAATCGTCCCTGGGGATAGCTTCAGGCCTGTTGAAGCCTGAGCCAAGCTGTTGGCTTCAGTGTTCATGCTTCTTGAAACGTGTTTGACAGTCACATTATCGAAATCTTGCATTAGTTGCACAGCTGCCATATAATAGGGAGTTAAGTCCTCTCTATAGCATTTAAATGTTCCTGCCAAGTAATTGATTACAAGGTTTGAATCCCTAATAACCCTTACTTCTTTGGTCTCTAGATCCCTAAGGATTTCAAGGCCTATAACCACTGCTTCATATTCAACTTGATTATTTGTACATGGGAAGCCAAATTGAAAGGACAATTCAGTCCTCAGGTCTTGGGGAGAAATGATAATTACTCCACAGCTTAAGACCTCCTGAGTCCTTGATCCATCAAAAAACAACGTCCAAGGAGTGGGTGATATTTCAAGTGCGCTCAATCCTTTCTCAGATTCATCACCGATATCCACGCATAGATGATCAGCAAGAAAATCTGCCAAGGCCTGACCCTTTATAGCTTTTTTAAGGATGTATTGAAAACTGAACTCCATTAGAGTTAAAGACCATTTGTCAATTCAGCCTCTCATGATTGGCCGAGAAAGCAAGCATTTAACTAGATCTGTTTTACTCATGATATAAACCAAAACGGGAAGCATATAGTGCCTCAACTTTATTGCTGAAAAGTACAAGGCAAGACAAATCTTTTCAATAGGAGTGTATCTCCTTTCACATGGAGTCAACAACCTACTTAAATAATAAACTGCATGTTCCTTTCCTTAAGCGTTGTCTTGAGCTAAAAAGGCCTCCAACAGAGCCTTCAGCAGCTGAGATGTAAAGTTTCAAAAGCTTGTTCTTGATGGAAGGCATAAGGACTGAAACCTGATCTAAATAGCCTTTGATCTTATCAAAGACCTTTTGATGGCTTGCCTCCCTAATAAAGGTGTCTTGGTCCTTCAGCTTCAAGAGTGGAGAAAAAACCTGAACCCTTCCTGCTAAGTTTAAGATGAACCTTCTCAAGAAGTTGAATGATCCCAAGAGCTTTTGTAACTCTTTCTTGGTGGTAGGAGGTTTTGCTTCCATGATTGCTTTGGCCTTGTTCTTGTCAACCTCAATCCCTCTGTTGTGGACCAAAAATCCAAGGAATTTGCCTGCAGAAACTCCGAAGGCACACTTCAAGGGGTTCACCTTTAAGTCAAACTGTTGCATTCTCAAAAACGACCTCCTCAAGTGTTCCAAATGTTCATCATAGGACTGAGACTTGACCACGATATCGTCGATGTAGATCTCCATGAAACGGCCAATGAAATCATGAAATATGGCGTTCATTGCTCGTTAGAACGAAGCACCTGCATATTAGGTAGTGGCGGTTAAGAGAAGTTAATTCACGTCTATCTTCTTTGCAAATGAAGAAATCATGGATAATGGAGATCATGGAGAAATAACCACCCCACTACCTAATATCCTTTAATTTGCACGTGGAATCTCACAGTAATGGGCTAATTGTTTCTCCATAGAATGCCACGTGATCTTCATTTGTGTGCCCACTAACAAATCAAAAACCACCATTTTCTTCCATATGGAACATGGCATATATACACATGCGTGTATATCTTCATCAGCCACCACATAGCAAATTATTCGGCGCATCTCGCTTTACTTGGACAAAAATTAATTGGGTCTTACTCCAAATCACAAAATTAATGTGGCCCATTAATTTTTAGCCCAAGCAACTCATAAAAATTAGCCCAATTTAATTAAATGGCCCTCCAGTGCTAGCCCAAGATTTGGTGCCAAAAACGGGTGTAAACACAACTCATCAAATTTTAGCCATTGGATAATCTAAACTAACAACCGTTCGCCAATAACCAAACCTTCTCTCTCTCTCATATTTTAAAAAGAAGCTTTTGTTTTTGTAAAAACAGTAAAACATTTTTTTTTAAACTGTTTTTTTTTTAAACTTTTTCTGAGAAGTATTTTTTTCAAAATAAAAGTTTTCAAAAAATTATTTTCTATTTCTAATAACCTGTTTTTATTAGTTTGAAAACTATTTTTAAAAAAAATTATTTTATATGGTGACAATTTTTAGATTTTTATAGGTTGAAAACGTGATGTGGCATGTTTTGATTATGTCATTGTAGACACCTACATTGATATCCTTAGTAACTTCTTAAATGGATAACCAAAAGATGATGTGGCAACTTTTAACTATCCACTTTTGATTATTCCACTGTGGATGCTCGTAGAAAAAACATGATCCATATTCCATAATATATTGCTATTAATTGCTAGTTCTGAGAAGGGGGTGAGATTGTGTATATACGTAGCGTTCATTTGATTTTGTACTCGCAACATTCAAATTTAAGGAAATCTTTTCACACATATATAGGAACTTTATGAACTTTTGTTCATTCAAGATACTTGAAGGGCCGATCCTATAGAACCTTTTCAAAATAACCTACAAAACTACTCTGTAGTATAATTAGTTGGAGTATTTGTAGTTGTGCAAAGGCCCGGGCACCTGCACCCCTTTGTGTCCGTCCATGACATATATATCACCCAATTTTCTTTTCTGTTTTTTTCCGTAAGAAATGAGAGATTAGTCTAATTTTGTACTGTTGTGGATCTCGGGAACACAACGGCGATCAACACCTTCACCCCGTAACCCTTGCACTGAAGGTTATTCGTAACTAAAAAAATTAGTTCGATCGAACATCGATATCATTATAAATGAGGTACAATTGTGAAAGAAAAATCAACAGCAATATGAGTCTTAATTACTTGAACCATTCATTTTTTGTTCCACAAAGGGAAATTGTACGTTTGTATACATATTGATGTTTGATTAATTAAGCTAATATTTACATGACTTTTTTTTAATCTAGAAAACTACTAAATGAACTGTTTTAATCGAAGTTAAGGTCCTGGATAGACCATGCTGCCTAAGATTAAACCAAACCAACGCTGTACTCTCTCTCTCTCTCTCTCATTGCAATACCTGAAGCATCCATATAATTCTCGACCACTCTGCCGAGTCTGCCCTATGTTTACTGAGTAGGACTATCTAGAATGAGATACCAAAACAAAAATGCCAAGTACACTACTCATTTACACTACATTCACGTCAAGCTCACCTTGAGTCCCACAAAAATATAGAAAAATACCCATAAACGTTAGAACATTTTTTTAGGGGGCCTTGTAAAAAATCAGCTCCATCAATATCGATTTGTATTTTTTCTGAAGTCGTTAGGACAAAATTGCTTAACTGCTCAGTTTCAAATCTTGTTGATCTTGTTGTGAACTAATGCTGCTGCAAGCGGATGTGATTGACCCTTTGGCTAGAGTCTGCGGTGCGTACCAGGATGATGATGAACTGGTGAAGACTCCAACGGTAATTGTGAAAGTGACAAAATTACGATGATGATTGCGGATGAACGGGTGAAGAAACTGCTGGTAACGGCGATCTATGTGAAAACAGTAAATAAGATCGATATTCACTCTAATACCAAAATTGTTAGGATGATCTAAAATAAGATTGAAAAAGATTCTAGGCATCCTTGTGCCATCGAACCCCTAGACATTACCGGGCTTAAGTCATGACATCCTCGTGAAAAATAACAATAAATCTACCCTTATAAATTTTAAATATCAATTGTACAATAAAGGAGAAAGCTAACTAATAGATTAATCTGCCAAATGAAATCATTACCTAATCCTTATTGCTCTTCATCAATTACCCTCACGATTAAAAACATGAAAAGAAATACAACTCAAACGGTATTATCTTCGGACGTTGGGAGGGAAAAAGAAATGCAAAAGTACAGGAAATGATAATTGGTGGGAGGGGGAAAAAAGATGTAAATTATTATTGTGAAGGATATCAGCGACAAGGAGAGAAACCAAAAATACTCAGAGGAACCATCATATTATTGCGAATACAAATGGAACATGGAGTGAAAATACATGCATGTAGGGCTATACTCAGGACCCCTGGCTATACTCGGGAAAGGGGAGGTGCGGACGGGTGCGGACGGGAAGGGTGTGGACTTGAACCGGACTGTGTGTATATTTATATACCTACAGCAGAAGTTGCTACCACATTGGAACAATCTGCTGCCTCTGCCTGCTATTTAGAAACCATGAATCTTGATGTGTTCTTTCTTCACAATACCAGCCTGTTAGACAAAATAAAAGGTGAAACCAGAATTGTAACAAAACACAAACTAAGGCTGTGTTTGGATCATAGATTTACAAAGGGAAATTCAAATGATAAGGAACACAATCAATAAATATAGCTTCTTTCACTTCATTACCTTACCTATCTATTCCCTAGCATTGTATGCCTGTTTGGGCCGAGCTGGATTTCAACTGATGAAATTCGATGTTCACTTTTAACTAACGTATACGAGTTTCTAATTATAGGTGGCTACCGCGAGAAGAGTGACTAATCGATTAGAATGAGAATAAAAGTATTTCCATCTGCCATTGTATAACTACAGTTTTCTTCTTATGTGATACAGATTAGATGTTAGTGGACTATGAGTGTTCCTTCTTCTGCCTCTTGGACCATCAGAAAGATTTTCAAATTCATGATTGAGTATATCATTGGTAAAGGTTCCAAGACTTTTCTCTGGCTTGATAATTGGCATCATTTGGGCCCACTCCTAGACAGATTGTGGACAGGTTCACCTTCAACATGGGGAGGTTATCATGCTAAGGTGGACTCCATAATCAGAGATAGTTCTTGGTGTTGGCCTAGAAGGAGAAATGATGTGGAAAGGGAAATTATTGATCATCACCCCTAGCACTTTTCTCCCCAATCCAGCTCTTGAGGATGTTATTTGGAGCTTGAATGCTAAGGACTTCTCAATCAAATCTACTTGGGATGCTTGGGCTTCTCTATCAAATGTGTGCATGGATGGGCTGTCATCTAATGGTTGGCTATTCCGGGAAAATTATCTATGAAGGATAGAATGCAGAGTTGTGGAGTCGTTGCAGACAGTCTAGTCTGTGCGAATAGTGATGATTGTCATGATGACCATTTGCTCTTTGAATGTGCTTTTTCTGCTCAGCTTTGGGGAACTTTGATACCAAGATGTGGGGTGTCTATAAGGCCTTCTGCTATCCAACAGGAAATTCAATGGGATGGTTTGCATAAGCGTGGAGATGGCTTTCACCATTCTGTCTATAAATTGGCTTTGGCTGCCTCACTTCACCATAAATGGCATGAGAGGTTATCTCAGATTGGAGGAAACACAAAGGGGTCTGCTAGGAACCAAGTTTTGTGTGAACTGTGAAGCCTGGAGTATTTCCCCTGGTATTTTCTCCACTGTAGTTGTCCAGCTTTGTGTTTGTGTTGGCTTGTGTTGGTTCTAGCCTTCTAGGCTCTAGTAGTTGGTTGGACTGATCTTTTGATCTCTGTTAGACTTTTGCCTTTCTTCCAGAGCTTGCCAGTTGCCCCTACTATTTGTATTGTGGTTTCTTTGTTGAATGAAAATTAACTTACCCAAAACAAAAAAAACCCCCAACAGTTTTCAACAATCAAGGATTTCAAATCCTTCCTGTTAACTAGTCATTTTCAAATTTATCAACACAGAGCTCTCAAATCGATATCGAAGTACCAATATAAACTGTAAAATTTAAAATAAGATGATCTCATTGAATAGTATAATTTCAAATCACTTCATGATTTCCACAGCTATCCAAACCGAGATTTTATCTTACTCCATAAATCTCTCTAAAATCTAGGACCCAAACACAGGCTACAGGTATGGTTTGTACAACAAACGTGATGTATGAAAAATACCTGAACAAGGAAAGTAGAGACATTCTTCCGCTGATCCCCTTGAAGTTGGATAACCTAAGTTCATTACAAATATTTTGTGGCGTTAGACATCTGAATATTAAGTTAAAAGAAAGGAAACTACACTCAAGTGGCTTTTGATATAGCGCGTGCTTGCTCACCTGGCCCAGCTCTGGGTCTTGCACAACAGTACCATTGCAGCAAAACTCCTTTTTAAGGTCTTTGAGTATCTTATTGTAGCTGAATTCCTTCTTCAATCCCTGGACAGTGGTCAGGCTTTTTCTACCATTACGCTGCTGTGTACGGATATGCACATATTCCTTTGACCCAGCACCTGAGTCTTCAGCATTTGCCTCAGCGAATGGATCTGTTGACAACAATGAAAACTCACCACTCAGCAATCTACGGGAAAAGGCAGCACATGCTTGTTCTATTTCGTAAATAAGCCACTGACTAATAATCACATTTAAGTTCCTTTTCTCCAAGATTGCTATACAAACAGTGTACTAACTAGAGTAAAGCTATCAGAACCAATGCTGGCCCAACAGTCGTGTAGAGAACTGGCAGTGTCCGCAGTTATACAAGCCAAGGACTCTAGTGTGAAATGAAAATAACTCGTGGAAACAAACATACCGAAGGTACTGGGAATCTGGATGTCAAGCGCAGACATGAAACTTGGCTGCTAGAATTCAAGGAACCAAACCAACAGGCAAAACCCGCTCTGGTTAAAGTGCTCAGAACTGAAATATAAAGCGAAAGATACAATCAGAGTCAAACCAATGATAAAGAGTATAAAACCTCCAAACATCAAGTCAAGCCAACTAGCTGTCTAGCCATTGTCCCAACTGCTGGCATTACCTTAAGGAAATAATCACTGATAGTAAGATGGAGTATCAGAAAGTGTTCAATGGTGGGTTAGTAAAGTTGAAATTCTTTCTGAAATACAGGGCTTTAGCAAATATTATTATTATCACTCTGTTAACATACATTGAATACACAGGGCAAGAAACTGTCTTTTAGAATCTGCAATGTGAGCGCTCTAGTCATAAATGGATGGTTATGACGTAAGATTTCCAACTGCTTGAGACCAAGAGATGCAAGCCAAGCTATGAAGCACGAATCGCATCCACTTCCCATGTTTCAGGATCTGTACAAGGCCCTTAAGTGGGAAAACCTCTATAGGTTGGAAGCCCATAGCCGGCAGTACAATATTGTATAATATAACACCCATCGGAACAAGTTATAACTAATCTTTCAATTCCAATATCCCACTTGACTGCATTTGCACGGGAAAAGTTATCTCTTTTGGCTGCATTTAGTGCATAAGAAGTTGTTCTTGAACATCCAAGAATAGGAGAATCTTTTGGCAATACAAGTTGGAAAAATAAAGCTCTACTTGAACAATAAAATGAGATGAATTCAAGCATCAAACTTGACACCACAACAAACAAGTAACAACTCTATCATGCTTTTCTAACTGTAATATATGATGGCTCATAGGAGGAAGCCACAAACAAGTTTGTGCCACTATTAATCAAAATGAATTAAATTAAGAAAATTAAAATGCTGGTAAAGGTATATTTTACACAAAAACTTTTATCTTATAAAAGCTCGATCTATAGAACCAAAAATTATAATACAGATAGGGATGTGCAAGGATCCAAATCACCCAATAAAAATGATCGAACTGGCAACTGGCGGTTTTGATTTGGTGGTTGGGAGGCCATGGGTATTGATAACGAAATAATATCGGTTTTCAATAGAATGATGGGTCAAGATATTACATAAGCGCATAACCTGAGACCCGAACAACTTATCAATTAAGTAACCACAAGTGACCCAACTCTCTCTCCCTCCCTCCTACACCTGTACAGATAAAAGCCTCCTTCCAGCGAAGCATGACAACTCGCAACGATGGTGTCCACCGGAGCCCTTCTCCCTCTAATCTATCTTTGAGAAGGAATCAATTCCACCTCCACACTCCATACTTTCCTTGTGCCTTGTGGCATCCACTCCCAAGCCAATGCCGAGGATCGGAACTGTTCATCTCGTAGAATCTGTAATTATCTAAGTCCGTTAAAAAAAAATCAGATATTGTATTTTGTTTCACAAAATGGGAAGTTGTGTGAATATGAACTTAAAATGTCCAATGTTTGAAAGAAAATGTGACTTGTTCACACATATAAATGTCCGATGTGCCTGTAGCAGTCTCCCATACCCCTCCATACTCTCCTTATGGCTCCAACTCCCGAGCCCGGGTCTCACCTGTATGTGAGAGGGGCGATGTGCCTCTAGCATTTCCGAGGGGTATGCGAGGAATTGATCCCCCTTGAGAAACCTTTTGTCCTTTCTCCCTCAGATCCACCTAGGTCTAAATTTCAGCGTATGGGTTCTCTAAAGAAACTGTGACGGGTCATGTCAGAACCCGACCCGTGTACACCCACAACCATCTCCACAAAACTAGAGGCATCGTGATGCCATCAATAGGTCTCCCATATGCGTGTTATCAGATGTGCAGGGACCAAAACTAGTAGATGAATATGGATAGAAAATATATCGGAAGTGACCATCACAACAAAATAAAAATTGTAACTCACGAAAGAAGATGTTTTTATATCAGAGCTCCCACAACAACCATATCTATAAGTACCGTAATAGACATTATAGAAACGAAATACACCAAATCAACACTAATCAATTTTTTTTTACAAAATCAACTTACAGATTCCAAATTTTTTTGGATAATCTGGAACTAGAAAAACACATAATTTTTTACCTTGAAATTACCTTTTTTTCCAAAAACTTCCTTTTTCCAAAAAGTGGAACGGCTTCTGATATACGAACAAAAACATAACAATAATAACAGATAGTATGACGACGAATTGAGCTATGCATGAATGTATGCATATAAGGAGAAAACGGAGCACCTGATTATTTCGAGAGGGTTAGAGTTTTGACAAGGTTGAGGAGAGGGTCGGTGATCGAGGAAAACAGAACGAAGCTTCCTCTGTGAAAGAGAGAGAGAGAGAGAGAGAGAGAGAGATGTGTGGGATAAGACAAGGGGTGGAGAGATAAAATGGGCTTTGCGTCATATTTTACTTCTGTAGGGCTCGTCCGAGGACGGATAAAATTTTTACTAATAGATAAGAAGAAAGGTAGATAAGAGATGAATATGTTATACTAAGAGGACAAGTTAAGAAGGGATTATCTAATACTTGATTTGGATAGTAGTTAATATGAGTGAATAAGAATAGATAATGTGATAAATTATTTGATTGCACTCATTTAATCATTTCATCGAAAATACAAAATGATTTGAAATAAGTTAATCTTAGAGTGGGAAGTGTTGTTAACTACTAACACTCTTGCGCCCTGGTTGGATAGGGGATTAGACCCTGGATGT
>JAOTQK010000012.1:9042605-9060178 GCA_025642025.1 Rhododendron ferrugineum
GAAGTGATCATAACAGTCAGCTGAGTTGAATTTTTTCCGGGCCACACTAGCATGCCAATATTAGTCCTCTAGTCCCTAGGGGTGCTTGCAATAGCTGTGGAAACAAAGTTTAGATTCAAACTTCAGATTCTGCTATAGATAATACATTCAAAATTCTAGTAGAAGTGGATGAACTTTATCACTATAGCTGATTAATCGTCAACAAAAACTGGTAGGATTTACTTCAAAAATATAAAACTCAGCTTTCAAATTACATAGAAACCAAAATCTAGTCCCAAAAGCACTCATAACTCTACTAGTAAAATCACACTTTAGACTAAAAAAATAACTACTTTTATAAGCTAGAATCTCAGAATCTGTTCCAAAAATTCCTGTACACACACATTCACACACAATCTGAAAACCTTGCAAGAAGACTTCACACTTCACATGTTGAAGTTACATTTGACATCTCCAGTTACCTGATTATACCTTGTCCATTGATTTAGGTACTGAAATGCTGATAGCACCAAAAGAAGACCCACAAGGACAGCACGAGTGTCCTAGAAAGAGAAAGTACAAGGAGTTATAAATAAAAATATAATGTACAAAACAGCATTGAGAAGTGCTGCAATTCTGCTGTTGGAAACAATTTGCTGCAAAAAGAACATTAGGCGAGATATGGAAGAAGTTCTCACTGTTTTGTGACCATAGTATGCATGGTAGTAGCGAGCTGTATTGAAAAACACCTAGCACAAGGAACACTTGACACTTCAGTATCAGGGCTATTGCGATGAGCAAAACAATTATCAAGATCAACAAGAATTATTGAGAATCGAGATCAACAATCATAATTAGTGTAGTGTAATATGCACAACATGACAACATGAATTATTGAGATGAATTGTAGTAGAGTGCAATACAAAACATTTGTTGCTCGATCCTAGTGCAAGGTAATATGTCAATATGAAAGTGACAAGATTTCCGTAACAGTCAGTCGTCAACTTCTCGCGACATCAAGGGTGCTATTATAGGAAGAGAACATCCAGTTAACTGGGAATTTCGTCCTGGGGTCTGAACGGGTATTTATGCTATGTATACCACTTCCAACCTTAGGGGTGCAACAAAACACATGTCAAAATTAAGATTCATAACAGCCCCCAAAACTGAAGCTTGTATATTGTAGCCATTCTGTTTCTGTGGATGTAGAGATCTAAACGAAGCAAAACTTCATATGCGTGGAAGCAGAAAAATCAGTCTAAGTTTTCGGATAGTTAAATTTGACAAAAGAAATAGCTTCATGGTTCGCAAAAGTTGTCCGTTTCAGGCCTCCAATCAGGTCCTAATGGTGGAGTCTGTTTGTTGGTGTACTAAACCATGCATCAATGAAAGAAGTCATGTTGGTAAACCAAAGATTAAGTTTTCCTCAACATTATCAGAGAAAACTGAATAAATTTGGATACAACATAAAAATTTGCTGTACTACATTACTAGTAAGCAACCTAATCTAGGGACAAAATTTCAAACTATTTTTTGTTTTCCAGTTGATAACAAAGATTTAATTATCTGGTCTTTTGGCCTCTTTGTTTCTAGGGCTTTGTCCCTTTTGGGGTGTTTTTTGGGTTTCATTGTAAAATCTGGGCTTTTAGGCCTATGGGTGTTATGAGCTTTGTTCCCATCTGGATGTATTCCAACATTAATAAAATGTTACTCTTGCAAAACAAAGATTTAATTATAAAAAGGAAAAAAAAGTATAATAAGATGGCGGACAAGATGAAAATTTTCATACTGTTGCTAATAACTGCGAAGTAACAGTAGAGGTTTCCGGGGAAAACTTCAATTATTTGATACTAGAACATCGACACCCAAACGATCTAGAACTTCACAGGATTGAGAAAGAGGTGAATGGTACTAGAAAGCGAGTAATGAACCCTCGAGGATTTGAAGTGATTCAGGGCCATGAAAACTACAGATAGAAGGCATCTGTACTTAATTAAAGCAGCTGATAGGGAGCACTTCTGTAACTTTGAGTTAAATATGTATGCAAAAGATAAACTGCAAACGGCTAATGAAACAGTCTACTTACTTCCTCTGGATGTGCAATTGCATAATCGTACTGCCCTCTTGTGGCTTCATCTTTCAAAATCTGCAAGTAATGAGCAAGTTGCTTACTGCCTTACTATTTTAAGCTCGAATCTACATAGCACATTCATACTTATTTTGGCTAGATATATGAACATTCCAACAATAACAGCAGGCACCATCTTGTTTCAAAAGACTCCCTCCATCCCAAAAGTGATAGTACCCTACTAAAAGTAGTACAATTTTCAGACCAAAAAATAAAGCACTTCCATTCATAATATTTTGAATTTTTTCGCACCAAATTAAAGATCTTCATTAGTTCTTTAATTTGGTGCGAAAAAATTCAAAATACTATGAATGGAAGTGCTTTATTTTTTGGTCTGAAAATTGCATGTCTTTTAGTAGGGGACAATCACAATAGGATGGAGGGAGTACAACATCATTGAGTAATAAGGCTACCATTTCAAATGCAACTGTGCAAGTAAAAAACCCCAAAAGAGCTTTGTTTACCAACTGTGCAACTCGTTGGTAGCTTTGTTTCTCTGTTCTAGTAGCAGGTGTGTAGTACCCTCTCTTGTTGAGGCTTGTTGCTGTCGAGTGTGGTTGTCCAGGCTAGGTCCTGTGTGGAGGCGTATTTTCTGGGTTTGGTGGGGTCGTTTTGTTTGGGAGTGTATTTTCTTTGGTTTTCAGGGGTATACCCCTGTGGTCTTGTATCTGTTTGGTTTTGTTAATAAAATTTTAACTTACCCAAAAAGAGCTACTTCATTTTTCTTTTTGTAGCAAGCACTTTTCTAAAGAGTAACACCCGATGTAAAAATCCCGTCAAGATGAGAAACATGAGCTTAGCCTATATGAAAAAAACCATCTCACAGGCCGAAGCTAGGCCAAGAAATAATCAAGTTATTAATGACTGGACAAAACCAAAACTTATAGAGGAACTACTTTAAGAATAAGCAATTCCATTGAATTGGCTTAAAAAAACTCTGCTTGAATCTCCACAAAAAACAAGGAAAAGATAAGCCAAAGTTTATCCACATGATACAAAAATCAAACCTTGTCAGTCCAAACAAATTCAAGGAAAAAACAAACCTAGCACAAAAAGGACCTGTATAAACAGGCAAGTTGGTTAGAGATTGAATCATTTGTATCAGGGCAAAAACCCTTCAACTCAAAACCAATTGGGAGAGGGTGGAGAGGCCACTGACGCTTGTATACTAGTTCACAGGCAATAAGTGATTATAATAAAATGAGGTACACTTTCAGCACAACTATGAGGGACCAGTCACTATAACAACAAAAACTCTTACCCAAAACCTCCCAAACCTCAGCTCTGATACCGCGTTATGCATTCAACTAAAAATGAATTGGCAATTAGCGCAGAGGTCACCTAAGCTCATATATTAGTTTTGGAGCTATAACTAACCATGCAAGACAAGCTCTAAGGCCTGGTCCAGTTGCGTGGAAAGGAAAGTATAGGAATGTCCAACTTTCTTAAATATGTAGCACCCACATCACTAATTTGTTCACAAATAATTTTCCCAATTTCTTGACGAGTAAACGGATCTAACGTGGACGTATAACATTCTGTTGAAAGTCCATGACAAATGCGAACAAAGTCGATGAACGATAGGAGGAAAAAGAAAAAAAGCGACCGAATTTGATCACCAGTAGGAATGCAAATCAAAGTAGACATTCTAGAATATAGATCACATAGTAAAATTACCTCGTACGCATTTGCAATTTTCACGAACAACTTTTTCGATTCCGGATCGGGGTTCTTATCCGGGTGACTGCCCACAAATCATCGGAAAACGAACATTACATACATATTGATCTCAAATTGGAGTGTATTTATAATTATGCAGAAGCTTACTGTTTCAAAGAGAGCTTGTAGTAGGCTTTCTTGATCTCTGAAGAGTTGGCGCTTTGAGAAACCCTAGAAAAGCCAAAGAGGATTGAATCAGTAATGAGATGAACGGTAGAATTGGAGAGAGAGAGAGAGAGGTGTACCCTAGGAGATCGTAGCAATCATCTTCGTCACAGTAGATGGAGGTTGACGGTTTGATGAGGAGGAGGAGCACGAGAGCAGACGCGACTGCGGACCACCGGATCGCCGCCGGTGCTCGCGCCATCGTCACGGTACCGCGGTGTTTTTTTCGCCGCTGCTCTGATCGACTAGTCGTACATTAGATTTCTCTGCGTGTACAGCTTGGGTGGTGCTAGTGCTACGTACACCCCGAGAATTTCTTTCTACACACCCTGGGGTGTGGAGAGACTTTTACGTACGACTAGTAGCCACCGCACCTCCAGTGGGGCTCACTCCGAGCTCCAAAAAAAATAATACAAAAAATATTATAAATTTTCAAATAATATTTTTAAAGAGTTCAGTAAAAAATTCAACTCCAACAAATATTAGTAGGTATATTTTCTAAATTCGTCATATTTTTGTGGGGCCCATTAGCCATTCGATGACCTTATGCGGTGGCTTTAGACTTTATGCTCTACGAAAGGGTTTGTTCGGAACTTGCGAAAAAAGGGGGAAAATAAATTTAAAAAATTCCTTTTCATTGTTGGTTTGGAGAAAAAAAGAAGAGAAAATAGAAAATTATAATATTGTGCACCGTACCATTTCTCTCCTAGGGGAGTATTTTCTTTTTTTCTCACTTTTCTTAAGTTCCAAGCACAGTGTAAACTAATTTGATGTTGCTTCTTTATCTTCAAGTGGATAAGAAGACTTTGCATAATGATTAATGTTTGAGCCTAATGCTATGTAATTGTGTTTGATTATAGTAAATGTTTATTTAAGATTGTGAATAATAGGTGTCCCTTACAGAATTTCTAGGTCTGCTATGGACTGAGCTTAAAGTTGAATAATTTGAACCGATCATTTTATAAGACTTGTTCGAGATGTTTATTCAACAAAAAATTCTCATTATCAAACATCGAGAGGTATCTAAACAAAAAAGTGATTCCGGGAAGTGGGTCCTTGCCAATATGAAGGTAGAGCACAATCACGAGCTTGGACTCCCTGGGGAGATTAGCCCACCTCAGATACAAAGGAAAGCCCTTCCAGCTCCAAGATCTTCAATTGCTGTGTCCACCAGGACTGGGATAAGATCACTAGAAGAGGAGGATGGGCGTCCTAGCCCATCAGGTGCCATTGAATTTGGTTCAAAACAGAAGCAGCAGCAGAAATACCCAAAGTCGAACAATGCAAAGGTCTTGAATTTGGTTCTGCTATTGAAGCCTACAAATTTTACTATGCATACGCGGCTAGCTTAATTTGGCTTCAAAGTCTAGATTGGTCAGTTGTTCCGTTCGAAACATGACGGATCAATTACCTCTAGAAGATTTGTGTGCTCCAAGGAAGGGCATGATCAACACCCTTCAAGAGTAGGTTGTGGTGCATTCATGAGGATACAGAGGCAAGACACAGGAAGATGGGTAGTTGATCGGCTTCAAAAAGAACACAATCATGATCTTGATTCTCCAATGGATTCTAGTAGGCTAATTGCCGCCCCTCCGAAGGGTTTTAAAGAGGAAGTAAGTAGTGGGTTGGAAAATTTGGATTTAGTTGAAACAAATGGTGGCTTCAACCTTGTCAAAATAGTCCGTCAAAGCAATGTTGGAAGTGATTGGTACCCGGTGCTTCAGGAGTATTTTCAGTCTCGTTAAGCAGAAGATACAGGTTTCTTTAATGCAGTGCAAGTTGATGATGCCAAATGCATGAGCATTTTCTGGGCTGATGGCCGGTCTAGATTTTCGTGCGTGCAATTCGGTGATGCCATTATTTTTGATACCTCGTACAGAAGCAGTAGTTATTTGGTTCCCTTTGCTTCGTTTATTGGAACTAGTGTCACGCGACGTGCTTCGCGCGAATCGCGTGCTTAGTCAAATTGTTCGAAATCGTATTGTTGCCATGGAAGTATGCAAGAACAAATGTAATTCAAGGTTTATTGGTGCCGATTTTGCGGTTACTTGGCGGTTGGTTGCAGGGATTCCGGACGGCGACAAGGGTGATTTCGGTATGGTCTTCTGGTTTCTATCTTTCTCCCTCTTTTCTTTTCCGACCCCCTTACATACTTGTCTGTTCATCTTCTTCTCTGCCTCCTCTTTCCTCCTTTCTCCTCCCTTGCTCTCGTCTCTGCCACTCCCTCCGTTTGTTTACCCCTTCCGGTTTTCTGTTGGATTTACCGGGCTTATGCCTAACGGCGTGGGGGTTTCTACGGTGGTGTTTGGTTGGACGGCGTGGTCTCCCGCCGTGATCGCTACTGGTTGTTTCACGGTTCTTGCCTAACGGTAATGGTGAGCTTCCGCGGCAGTGGGTGGTGGCCGTCGGCTCGTTTTCTTCTGGGGGTGTGCCTATGGTGGCGTGGTGGTGCTTGGAGGCTGCGATCCGAAGGTGGTCGCTGTTTGTTGCTGTCTGGGTGATGGTGAATGGTGGCGGGTTGGAAGTTTTTCAGACTAGTGTGTCAAGGTTTAGGGTTTTCTTTGGGCTGGCCTTTTGGCGGGGCCAGACCCACTTTGCTAGGTTAGGTTTCTTTTGGGCTTAATTGTAAGATATAGGCTTGTGGCCATCAGATGCTTTAGGCTTTAATTGCTTTATCTAGGCTTTGTAGGCCTTTAGGTGTTTTGGGCTTTGTCCCAGTGGTGTGTTTGAACTTTGTCCCATCCAGATGTATTTTTCAAAATGCAAAGCTAAAGAGGTAAACCCTGATTCACAATATAACCAATTAACCATGAAAATTAAAGGAGCCCGAAAAGAGGGAGAATTCCCTTCAATCAAACATGAATCACAAGTTTTTTTTTTCTTTTCTTTTCCCGGAGACGTGCCACCCCGCCCCATGCTACCTCCGCCCCTGGTTGTCTGAGTTTGAACTCCATTCATGTACATAAAATGAGGAACAGAGGCTACAAATGACGGATGACCGCCGATAGGTCAAATGACCACATAGAAATTCACCAACCAAATGAGTAAAACATTTGATCAGACATGAGTACTAGCTCATTAAATTAACAGCGAGAGAGATGCCCAGAAGCTCCGTACAAAATCGATAAAAAGTAGTTGGAAGAACTAGAAAAGCTGAAACTCAAATATTAATTCAAGCCTTCGAATTCCAGTATGCCAAATGTTGCTTTTAAATGCCAAAGAAAAGCGCATCTAAAATAGAGGTAAAAACGCCACTATTAGCATTCACGGTGTAGAACGACAAAACAATAAAAGCACCGTTAAAGAATCGTCCAGCAGCGCTCGACAACTTAATTTTTTGTTTACATGACCTCAATATTCATCAAAAAAACTTTCAAAGTTTCAATAAATAAATCTTGTCACAGATCAAAAGAACTATCATATATAACCAAGACCCCATCAAAACCAAGTTTCAAGGCCCAAAACACATCATCCTGTAAGTTGTCTACAACATATATATATAGCTTCATATATCACCTGATTTCCAAAACAAAAAGAAGCAGCAGCAGCTTCACCTAGTACAAGTTTCAAGTGACATAGTGAGAGAACTAGCTCAGAAAGTTGGTGTAGAATAAAAAACATCATCCCCATAAATCATGCCAAGTCTATTCATTCATCCAAGTCAGAAGCGACAAGCCAAAATGTCAGTCCATTAACCAAAAACGAGGTCTCAAATTTCAAGCCCCAAAGCCATCCACTTGCTCTTCAATCTGCTCGAGAGAATTGGTGACGTCTGGTACATGCTCAACGTTGCTTGTTCGTCTCTCACCATCCTGGTTGAATGCAAGTACATTACATATCAATTACATAACAGAGCTGAATATGCCCCAAAATACTCATTTGAAACTCTGGCGAATAAACTTATACATACTTTAAATCAAACATGTTGGCCCAAAAATACTCACATTTGAGGCTAGTCCCGTACATTCATGTTATAGTTAAAACTGAAATTGTAAAGCGATTGAAATAATGATGTTGAGGATTCTAGGATGTACAGTCTAACATTTCCATTATCAACTACAAGTCTACAAGAGTTTAGTCAAGAAGTAGACAATAAACCAAAGGAAAGCGTATGGAACAGGATTCAACGATGAAAAGATGAATTGTCGTCTCCTCCTCGAGGCTTATGTTCTGATGCGGTTGTCTCCAATCATATTGGCCAAAAGGTGTGGAATAACGACCTTATTCGAGACTTATTCATATATCCTGTTGAAGCTGAGATACTATGCTACAAGCCTACAATCCCATTCCCTAGGATATACCAAATCAAGTGTTGATCTGGCATTCTTCAAAGAAGCAAGGACAACTTTACAGTCAAATTGGCATATCATATTCCTATGGAAATGCAGGAATTTGGTGAACAGTGAGCACAGTGATCCCATTTAAGTTAACTCTAATCAAGCTAGCTTTTGGAGTAAGGTTCCTTTGAAATTTTGAATCACGAGACATCACAACTTAGACACATGCATAAAAAACCTTGTACCTATCAAAGCCAGTACCAACATAAAGCAATTCAACACAAAGGCCAGACATAATATAAGCTTAGTCGAGAGGAATTAAGCCTAGCCGCACAACTGTATGATCAAGCATATAATCCAAAATCAACATAGTCACTACCAATGCCCCATACAACTCAGACTACCAAATCTACACGCGTTTCACTAAGGGAAATGTGCATTTACAACCTCCAAAAACCTTAAATATAGAAGCGCATGTAATAGAAACATAAATACAATTATTAATCAACAAAAGAAGGGACATTATCATTAACTATGTTACCTGATGACTCTTTGAACCTTTCACCAAAAGAAGCTTCACATCGTCTCCTGATCCGTCTTCCATGATTAGGAGAGACGAGGGTCTCGATGTAGTTGTCCCCAACCCTAAATTTCATAGGAATGCCGGGAACCAACATGTCCCTCAGCGTTTCATTTTCCGGATTGTACAAAACTAGTTTCTGTTGGCGAGATTCATCTATCATCCTTACTCCATTAATTTCTTCTACCATTCCAAATGTTTCCAATACAAATTCGTCTTCCGCTGACAAATACAACACATTTTCTATAGAAATCCCAGGAATAGCAATGTTAAATTTGGTCCACGACCCTGTTACCCCATACTTCTTCATCATCCAAACTTCAATTCCATTGTCAATATAAGGCCAAACAACAAAACAGAGACAACCCCCAAGAACCACCATCTGGTAATAGCTATACCCATCATTATCAAACGGAGCAGGCAGCTGCACTTCCTTGAAAATCTCATCGCACAAATCAAAAGCAACAATAACTTTTGGACCATCTAAACCACCAGTGCTCGAACAAATCCAATGGAGACGCTCATTAAAGTAACTCCCACGAAGATGTTCACCAATGATATAAAAATGTAAACCTTCAATTCTCCTCCAAGCATCAGTTTTCAGTGAATAGACAGCCACATTAGTAATATAAGTAACACCATTCACTTGGGCTTCAAAACCATTAAATCCAAGGAGCATCACAGCCTTGTAATCATCCGTAGATGATTCATAACCCAAACCAGCTAGAAAAGACAGGGACCGGTACTGGTCAGACGAAGAGATGTCAAGAAAAGGGGATTCGAGCAGTTCCTTACATTCTCCAGTGAATGGATTCAACAAGAAGTAGGGATTAATACCTTCACCACAAACTAGAACCAAGCCATTGCAAGAGCCAAAAACATGGGCCCGGTTTCCCGAGCCCAAATCAAGCTTTTTCGCGGTCGGATTTTCGTTGGTGAAGTCTACGGAGTAGAGAGCGTGAGAGCTGGAAGTGAGAAGGGTTTTTTGAGGTTTGTTGGTAGTATTGGTTATGTGAAGGTGGGTCTTGGAGAAATGTGGGGAGGAGATTAGGGAATTCCATGAGGGAGAAACACACCTGAATCTGCATAGGGACTTGGTTGGTAGTCGAGAGAGTACTTCGGCGATGATCTCCGGTGGAAGGTTTCTCCAGATGGGGTAATCGATGGTGTCACTGTCGGATACAGTGGTCTTCTTCTTCTTCATCATCTTTAGAAGTTTGGGGTTTCAGATTTCAGATGCTTTCCGTTTGTTTTTGGTGGGGGTTCTTGACTGATAAGGGATAACCCTCTGTGAAGACAAGAGTGAAGAGAGCGAGAAATACGGGACCGGATCCGGTCAATTTGTTTCGGACCAGTTTGGTTTTATTTAGTGCATTTGAGCTGTCTAAAAATGTTTTGGAAGGCTCGGAATTAAAAATAGTGTTTTTGTTTTTGTTTTTTAGAAGGAAAACACCTATTTAATTCCGAACCGTCCAAATGGATCAAACTAATCCGAAGTCAAATTGACCGGATCCTTCCCCGAGAAATACGGGCTTTGCATTTTTCAATTTTTTGGGGGTTAAACGGAAATTCTGCATTTCTCATTTTACCAGACAAATAACATTCCAAATCCATTACTCTAAAACGAACGGGATCAAATATTCTATAACATATCATCAATTGAAAAGTGGTACGAACTTTCAAAAATGGATAATTAAATAGAAACGAAGGGAGTATGTTTTTGTATATTAGCATAAGTTTGAAAGTGTGCCACTGTATAAACATAAACAATTGCATATATCCCGAAAATATACACATATAATCAGTTTCTTGCTTCAATTTCGTCATATGCCTCACTTATGCTTGTTGGTTTCGGAATTGTTTATCTATTTGGAACTATTTTTTAATTCTTTTTTATTTTTAACTGGGAGAAATATTTTAAAATAAAGTCACTAATAAAACTATCTCGATCATTCTGAAACTTGTCGATGTACATGTAAAACATACTCTAGAAATTTTGTCTAAGATTTTGTGCTCATTTGTACATAATTTAATTGAAAGTATGTGTTATAATCTTTTGAAGTTAGTAATACATGTCTTACTTGTGTACGATCTTATTGCGGTTAACTAGAAAAATAAAGTTTCGCTAGTATAATTAACAATGTGTCCCTACTAGGCTACATTCCTGAATCCTTCCTTGATAAAAATAGTTTTGACATTATTATTATTATTTGGGCGTGCCCTTCCTCGAATGACATAAGTGCACTTCTCGTGGCGTCGGGCCAAAAGAGTCTTTGTATCAACCCCTTAATTCATATGTGTTGACAGAAAAACTTCTTTACTGAGCATTCCGTAAAGGAGGATTTACATAACTCAATCGTGGGCGTTCAAAGTGTTTTTGGACGGTCCGGATTGAAAATCAATTGTGACCAATCAAAATTGAAAACAAATCTCAACCATTGATTGCGAAAATGGACGGCTATAATTGCGTCGCTCCGTGAACAACATGATCACGGAGCCTTCGTGAATAAGTTTCTCCCGTGTGTTGAACTCATGCTAATATGATGGCCTATCCCAATGGGAAGTATCGCCTCGCCCCGTTTCTATTCCTAACAATTGTGGTTCACCACTTTCACCTTGTGGGTAAGTCCATTATGGTACACACACACACACACACAAATTGTGTACGGTACCAAAAAAGTCACGTTAATAGTAAGTAGTATTACACATATATTGAGTCATAAATATTTCATAAGAAGTGATAAGTATTCCCATAATATTGAGTAGTAAGTATAGAATACTTAACCACTAAATGTGGAATACTTACCACTTTAGTGTGGAAGTATTTCATATGAAGTGGTAAGTATTCCATATTGAGTGATAAGTATTCCACATCTGAAATACTTACCACTCCTTATGAAATACTTACCACTCAATGTGGTTTTGTGCTCTTTCCATGCCTAGTGATCTCACCAAAGAAACAAACAGAGATGAGATATGGAAGTTGGTAGTATTTGATTGCTGAAAGAGCAAACTGAATTAGAGGTATGGTGGGAATTGGGAAGTAAAAGGAAGAAGAGAAGAGAGCAAATATAGAAAGGAAAAATGCAGTCTACGACAGTTTCATAGTTTCACCTCAAACGTATTAAAGCAAACCCCACAACTAGAAATGCATAGTCACGCTGTGTTGTGATGTCTTCCATTCATACATAATTGTACAACATCAAACTGTTGGACAGTGGCGGAGTCAAAATTTAGATTCGGGAGGGACCCAAGTTACAACACCGAACCTCCCGGCCCTTATACGCCTCTCTGCCTATGCTGTTAAATCAATAGGCTCCAAATGACTCGTTTGTATGAACTCCGTCAATGATATCGTATGATGATGACCCTTGATACGTAAGTGAAAAATCCCTATCAATGCCCATGTCTCTGTACATCTCCAAGCAAGTAAGATAATACTACTATACACTACCAAGCCGATTTCATATCGCATTTGAGTATCTCCAAAGGAGAGAAAATGAAATTTTGCACAAGTTTGCTCTCATTCTTCCACCATCGTCTTTGTTCCAATTTTTCCGCCATCTTCTTGTGCTTCCTAGCTCCATCAAGCAGTCGCAATCTTCTTTGTAAGAAACCAGAAACGCGAAGTTATAATTCCCGTTCATGTTTCTTTCTTTTGTTCTGCTCAAAGCTGCAAGATAGAATCATCTATGTTTCTCTTCTCTCTTATTTTCAGAGGCAACCTTGCTTGTCACCATTACTAGTTCAGAGCATCACTTTGTCTGCCCATGGAAAGTGTGAAGTAAATCAGTAGTATAGTCCCCATGCTTGACCTGGCAGAAATAAAATAACAAATGAGCTCAAAATCTCCCATTTAATTTTTTTTTGGAAATTTCATTAGGTCGAAAATTATTTTTCTGACTAAAATTAGTACGTAGAAGTGAAACAAAAAATAAAAATAAAAATCATGCACGCTCGAACGCGTAGAAAAATGTTTCAGTCTATATTTGGAATACTATGAAATTCACTCAACTATTTTTGTGTTTGCCTGAATTGGCATTACCCTTTTAAAGTAAACTATAACTTGATTAGAGAATAGGTGGGTAATTTTGAAACTAATTATTCATAACAGTATATTTATAGGAAATTTTCCTTTAATTTTTTATTTATTTATTTTTTTTGCAAAAAACAGGGGCCATGTTTAGGTGGTTATGTAGGTTTTAAGAAAGTTTTACTTAACAATAATACAGATATAAATGTTGCACTAAAATTCTAGACAATTTGACATGATGTGTCTTTCATAGGGGTCAAAATTTTAACCAATAAACCGAACCGACCAACGTAACGGTAGGTTTTTGGTAAAGTCGGTCGCTCTTAGTAATGGTTCGGTTCGATTTTCGTTTATGATTTTCATTTTAACAAACCACGTACTCACCGTTACGACTCGATATATAACATATCCAGGGTTTCTAATTGTCGTGTCATTCTGGATTTCTGGCCAAAAACCGTGTTCTTTTATCTTTTCGTTTTCAGCACTTTCTACCTCTCTTCTGCCAAAGCGAACCAATTAGAGAATATGATCAAGAGTGGTGGTGAACTTACAAGGTGGCAAAGAATAGAAGGATCCTCCTAGGGTCAACAGCCCAAGAGGCCGGAGAAGATCGCCTGAAACTGAATCTCTTGCCATCACTCCATGATCTCCTCTCTCCGGCATTGCAGGTCCCAACGTTTCCGGTCACAATAGTGATCTGATGATGGATGTGTGGGCTCATAGGTTGATCTTTGGCCGCAGTCGCCACCGTGACCACCATGGGCTTTTCAGGCGTGCTATCCCCTGCTGAAGGAAAATACATTTTTATCACTACAATGTTAGATTACAGACATATGATTCATTTCTGCATTTCTTTTGTCCAAATTAATGCAGAGAAAAAATTATTTCCGGATGATGTGGAAATGACGGATGTGAGCTCTACGAGGATGAACGGTTCAGATTACCTCAATAACGTATAGTAGGGCCCACAAATAGCGAAGTGAGCTCTACGTTGACATTGCTACTTTACCATTTACCACTACATTAATTACTTTGCAAAGGGATTCACTGCAGAGAAGGATACACAGTCCAATCTAGACCGTTCATATTGATAATTAATGGTTCAGATTTGTTGAATCTTTACCGGTAAAAGCATATAAAAACAAATTTAGACCATTAAAAATGTTAACCGACGGTTGCAATCACTTATACTGCACCTCAAGTCATATCCTTGCAGAGTTCATATTCATGATTACTTTGCTCAATACACTATATAATAATAGCAGAATCACTAGGCCGATTTTTATTTTATTTTTGAACTCATAAAAATGTGTGGTTCCTAGCCCCTGATGAAATTTGGGGTAGTCAAAAAAAAAAATTGGTCATGACTCAAGACAAGTGGTAAGCAACGGAAAAAAAGACTGTAGCAATTTTTTTCCTTTTTCCCATATAGTTCTAGCCATAACTTATCCCAACTCGTGTGACCTAGTCACATAATTCTTCAAAATACAGTACGCTCTCAACCCTCATGTTGCGATCACGCTTTTAGTTTTCTGTCTCGCGAATTTTAAATGTTTAATTGAGATGTGTTTCGAAAACACATTCACGTACGAGCATGCAAATTATGTAACTTAGGTCCCGACCATTTAGAACTAGTACAAATTAAGGAATATGAATCTAGCTACTACCTAATGCTTTAATTATAACTCACACATGTCAATCACATCCAAATAGACTACTTTTTAACAACCGAATTGATTAACTCATAAACGGTGATGAAGCTAGCCAGGTTTCAAGACTAGAGTTACTGTACTACCTACATATATATAGGTAATCGGTAGAGATTCGTACAAATAGATTCATCTCTTCACCTACCTTCGGCATAACCATAGTCTTCAGAATTTTCTCTCTCCGTTCTAAAATGTTTATCCAGTCCGCAAAACGATAACTAAAAAATAGTGCATTTTTTTCAAAAAAAAGTTTCAAATTTTTTTCATAAATTTAAAGAACTCGTCGATATCTAGTGAATTGTTGAAAAAAATTTGGAGTTTTTCTTGCAAAAATTATGTCATTTTTACGTCATCGTTTTGCAGACCGGACAAACATTATGGGACGGATGGAGTAATAGTTTTGGTCATGGATTTGAATCAGTTTTATTGTTGAGTCACCCACGGTCCCACATCAATCTCGCTCGTACTTGAATATATTGGTCCTTAATCTAGAGCACATCCACCTAACTGGATGACTTTGAAATTTGATGATTGAGATTTGATTAAATGACCTAAAAGCTTGCAAAATGTAGGGTTTGGACAAATATTTACATAACACATACATATTTTCGCGTCATGAAATCCATACCTACATAGTTTGGTGACACGTACTCCTTCTTAGTTTATAGGCATTGGTAGCGAGTACGATAAGCAGTGGCGGATTCAAGTCAGAGTTCTAAATAAGACCATTCAGTAATCGTACGATAATTAAGCATGTTACTTGATTTCCCAATCATAAGCTCAATCATAGACTACTCATGGAAGAAATAGATACTATTTGTAAAGCAAATTGGTTGAGGGGTTGCTGTTAATTTCTTTTGAGGATTGTACTTAATAGTAATTAAGATAGGGAACTACTGAAATTATCACAACACATAGCGTAACCATTGTTCACCTCTTGGGGAAGATATAGAAGCAACAACACCAGTGTCTTTTTCATTGCCGGTGCTTGGATTAATCATCTTCTCGGCGCCCTTTTGTCGTGTCGCCTTTCTTGGAAGACTTTTCTGCAATTTAATTACATTACAATAGCTCAATATAAAATGACATGTCACATCAGCTCCTTTCATATCTAACAAAATACCGTGCCTCGTGATTTTATAATATGTTACTAAAGTATTATATTATTTTGGATCTTCTTTCTGCGAAATTTCTACTTATTAAAGTTCAACTTCAAATATTTAGGCAAAAGTGAGGGAGGGAGGGTAAAAAGCAAGACTTTATTCCCTTCCCTTACTTTTTTTTTTTTTTTTTAAATTTTTTTTCTCCCTTTTGAAGGTTTGGATTCTGTTTAGTAATAAGTACTACTCATTGGATAAGTAGTGTCTATAAAGAAAAGAGTAAAGAGAGTAATAAGTGATAGGGAAATGATTTTTGCATTCAACGATTTTATAAATGTCGCTCCGTAATTTTTCTTTTTTTAATCAACAGAATTGGTATTCTAACATTAAAAATTACACAAATCACAATTTCCAGTACACGTTGGAAGACAAATTTTGAAACATATTTGTAAAACAACGGAGTGCAAAAATCTAAGAGATAGAACGAAGTGACGTGTTATCTGTCGTCTCTCATTAATTGGTAATATTTTCATGGGTAATTAACAAAACAGAGTACTAATTGATGTAGGCATAACTGAAAACAAACCAGGAAAAAAAATACTTTAGTTTCCGTTAAGAATTTTCTGTAGTACAAAAAGCTATATAAAATGAAAAAAAAAATTATTTGCTTATGAATTGACCTGATTTATTTAGTTTTGTTAAGTTATAATATCTACTTATTCGCAATTTTTTTTTTTTTAATTTTTTTCTCCCTTTTGAAGGTTTGGATTCTGTTTAGTAATAAGTACTACTCATTGGATAAGTAGTGTCTATAAAGAAAAGACTAAAGAGAGTAATAAGTGATAGGGAAATGATTTTTGCATTCAACGATTTTATAAATTTCGCTCCGTAATTTTTCTTTTTTAATCAGCAGAATTGGTAAGTTATTATATCTGCTTATTTGCAAATTTATTTAGTTTTGTTAAGTTATTATTTAGGTTTGGATTCTGAATTTCTTTTTTAATCAGCAGAATTGACCTGATTTATTTAGTTTTGTTAAGTTATTATATCTGCTTATTTGCAAATTTATGTACACTTTTTTACTGGTTTGACTATGCACGAATGATCCAGTGCCGGCAATAATAACAAAAAATCAATTTATAAATGAAAGAATACAAATATTTAGTTCATTTTCTTTAAACGCGGGGTTCGCTCGAACCCCTCATCTACTAGTAAAGCCGCCCTTGATTTTAGATGCCACTAATGGATAATTAAGGGGCATCTAAAATCAACAAAACAGAACCCTCTGTCGTGGCTTCTGTCCTCCCGCAAGACAGAAAAACTGTTCTGCAGCAGGAAATGATAAAGAAATTCAGATGAATTTGAACAGAAACAGAGTAGAGTTGCTTAAAATCAACAAAACAGACCCAATAAAAAAAAAAAACAACGAAACAGAGCCTGCCTGAAGAAACAGAACAAAAGCAAAGAAAAAGGGAAATCCTCACCGTTAATCCTGAATTTGCGGTTGTAGCATCCTTATCGGCGAGAAGAGATAAGCGCTCTACGTCCACTGTGAAGCTATCGGAATCGAAATTGGTGCACTGTAATCTGTTTGTTTGATCGGAAACAGAGATTTTCTGGGTACCCATCTTGTCCAGTTCAAAAGGTTTGGAAGAAGACCTCAGAATACCAGAGCCCATATTCTCCTGGCAGAAAGGAATTTGTGGGAGAGAGAGAGAGAGAGAGACAGAAGAGAGAGACAGAGAGAAGATTACGTTCGATGAAGCTTTAATAATCAAAAGCTCAATGGAACACTTCTTATTTGGATTTTTTTTTGTTTGAACTATTTGTGTCGGCTCTATGACCTACTCCTAGACTTAAAAAACAAATTAAGTTATTTTATC
>JAOTQK010000012.1:9095572-9106061 GCA_025642025.1 Rhododendron ferrugineum
AAGTCTAAACTCTTATTCTAACACTCCCCCTCAAGCTGGAGAATATATATCAGAAAATCCCAGCTTGTTACATAATAACTCTAAACGACTAAACGTGGTTTAAATAACAGTTTGGTGAAGATATCTGCCAACTGAGCTCCTGTAGACACGAAAGGGGTAGCCAACACGCCACTATCTATCTTCTCCCAAACAATATGACAATCTACTTCAATATGTTTGGTTCTCTCATGAAATACCGGATTCGAAGCGATATGTATTGCTACTTGATTATCACAATACATAGGAATAGGTAACTGTACGCCAAACCCCAACTCCTCGAGCAAAGCTTTCAACCATACACCCTCACATGTAGTATGAGCCATGGCATGATATTCTGCTTTAGCACTAGACCGAGCAACAACAGTTTGTTTCTTGCTCTTCTAGGTAACTAGATTGCCACCAACAAAAGTACAGTATCCAATTGTTGACCGTCTATCAGATGGTGATCCTGCCCAATCAGCATCGGTAAAGGCCTCAACACGCAAATGACTATTTGAACGATAGAATAGACCACGTCCAGGATTAGCCTTGAGATACTTCACAATACGAAGACAAGCTTTCCAATGGGGAAGACAAGGGGCTGACATGAACTGACTTATAATACTGACAGCAAATGAGATATCAGGCCTTGTATTGGTGAGATAATTCAATTTGCCTACCAAGCGACGATAACGGTTTGGATGAGGAAATATCTCCCCCTGATCAACACATAGTTTGACGTTTGGATCCATAGGAGTCTCCACAGGCTTTGTTCCTAATAAACCAGTCTCCACTAGAATATCCAGCGTATACTTTCTTTGGGATAGACTAATCCCCTCCTTGGATCTTGCTACCTCAATACCCAAGAAATATTGCAGCTTACCCAAATCTTTGGTGTGAAACTGACGTTGTAGAAAGTGTTTTAGCTCATCAATACCTTTCTGATCATCCCCAGTAATAATGATATCATCCACATACACAATAACACTACTTTCCCCCGATCGGACTGAATAGAGAAGACATAATGATCAGAATGAGAGCGACGCATACCAAATTGCAACACAACATCACTAAACCTGCCAAACCAAGCTCGAGGTGACTGCTTAAGACCATAGAGAGCTTTATGAAGGCGACACACCTGAGAACGCTCCCCCTGAGCAAGAAACCCAGGAGGTTGATCCATATATACCTCCTTGAGCAGATCACCATGTAGAAACGCATTCTTGACATCCAACTGGAACAAGGGTCAACCAAGATTGGCGGCCACAGAGATAAGAACCCAAACAGGGGTAATTTTTGCCGCCGGAGAGAGTCTCCGCATAATCAACGTCATACGTCTGGGTATAGCCTTTGGCCACAAGACGGGCCTTGTACCGTTCGACTGTGCCATCCGGATTATACTTGACTGTAAATACCCACCGACATCCAACGGTAGACTTCCCTGGCGGAAGAGGAATCAACTTCCAAGTGCCATTGTGATGAAGAGCAGACATCTCAGCCTCCATAGCTGTCCACCACTCAGAAACAGATAAGGCCTCTGGAACAGTGAGAGGAACAGAAATGGACGAAACAGAAGTAGTAAAAGCATGAACGGACGGAGACAGATAAGCATAGGAAACAAACCGAGCAATAAGATGAGAAGTGCAAGACCAAATACTTTTGCGAAGAGCGATAGGAGGTGATGGTGGTGATGGAGGAACCGGATCTTGGGACAGAGGAGGCGTACCAACTACCAACTGATCACCAATATCAACAACACTAAGAAATTCATGCAACCAACCTACCATTCAAACCCAATATAGCCAACCAACAACCAATAACAGATCGAGATAAGGCATTACCATAGGGGAAGCCTAGCAAACCAATCTCAGATGCAAGACACTCTGAATAGTAGATCTAGATTGACTGTTTCGAACATAACCGAGGTCTGGATGATGATTTCGCCAACCAAGGAACACATGCAGACTGTTTCGAGAAGAACCGAGTGCTGGTATGATGATTTTGAACGCTCTGCAGGGAATTTCGAGCTCGAATCGAGGTATTACTGGTTTGAGTTGGGGTTTTCTGAGGTTGTCGGCACCCTGGGAATGGATTTTGCTGGATTTCGGCTTATGGGTCAGGAGTTTCAAAGATTTTCGCAGTCGATTAGGGCTGTTAAGGACCAATTCAGGCTTGTTCAGGGTCGATTAGGGCTGGGTAAGGGCTCGATTAGGTTTTCTGTGAAGATAACGATGAAGGGTGATGGCTGATGGTGGATGGGTGACGTCGGCGATAGTGGGTGCAGTGATGGTGGGCAGCGGTAGATCATTAGGATTAGGATTTAGGTTGTAAGGTAGGCTCTGATACCATGTTGATTGAGAGAAAAGTGTTTAGGGTGTTAATTAACCCTAACACAAGAGAACTTTATTTATATTATGTGAGAGCTAATTACATAACATAACCAACCAATGTGGGACTAAATCTAAACTCTTATTCTAAAAGTAAAGTTACTGACAAAGCTAAAGGAGCAAAATTCTTACCTCCAGTTGCATCTTGACTTTCGTTATTGAATAGCGTAATTTGAGCATCGCACTTGTGGCTGCAAGAAAAACAGTGACTTTTCCTTCTTCCACTAAACCCACAGGTTTTAAATTGAACACAAAGACGAAAAATATGTCAATAATGAAAGAGAGTAGATGCATCCAAGAAACCATGTAAATCTCTAGAGAGTCAGAACTTACAAATGTAACTATTTGAAAGGAAGCTGCATGCACGTATTGCCACTATCAGACAGGAAAACAACATTCCACAGGAAATCCCCGATTTGGCATGGGAACGAATGTAAACTCTGCATAGTTTGTTAAGCCATCTGATGCAAAGCACATGGACAAGAAGTGAAATCAACATTACCCCGAAGCCAATGCTCATAATCTTCAAATTGAACTGGGTCCATTTCGAACGTGCTAGCTCCGCAACACTTGCCAGGAAACTTAAGTATGCATCGATTTGCCTCTTGAGATCAGGCAAAGATACATGACAGCTGTCACTTTTTTCTGACACTAAGTTCGTCACAGTTTTTGACCAATTATCCATTGCTTGAGCATACAGTGGCGATAGATGCAATAAGTCTTCATTCGAAAATCCGGTAACAGACGAAGCTGAATAGACATCAATGTATCTTTTTACCTACAAAGTTCATGCATTGCTCATTGCTCATGAAAAAAGTGGCAATATAAAATCGGTGAGTTGCTTGAAGCATATGCAGCCAGCTAACACCCAAACGAATCAATCAGGTGATGTGCTTTGTCTTGCACTTGATTTGTTAATGGTTAACCACGAGTTGACACCATTCGATACCTTGCAGTGAAGATGAAATTCAACAGAAAACACTATTATTGAAATTATGAGGTTCTCGTTGCCTTGGGATTTTAATGCTCTAGGAGCAGTTGTGAGCAGCAGCAGCTTGGATAAGCACAGATATCTAACATGAATAGAGGGTATCTGCATCAGGCTACTGTGCATGACTCTAAACATTGGGATGAAGGGATACATGCCCAAACGTTGGTACGAGTACAAGGGAACATGCAACATGCACAGTTACATTGCATTATTTCCTACGAAGAATCGATAAAGAGTTCCAACACAGATGCAGCACATAACATGACAATTTTCCAAAATCAAGACATAACGCTGCAGGAAGTAGTATACATTCTTACATGAAATCAGCCCATGCATATAATGCAATCTTCTATTCTACAATAAAAAGGTTGGAACAAATCAACACATTGTTCTGCTCTGTTATGTCCTTTAGTTTGTCTCAGAAGATTTTGTCACAGACAACACCTCATCCTCATCTGTTCCCGTTTCCTTGTTCTCTGTGTAATTTATGGACGTATCTGTTCCCATACAGCAGGTGTTCAAGCATCTTACCCATTTTCAACCATCCACTACCAGCAGGAACGAGAATTTCCTTGCATCTTGTTAGCCACACACCATTTAGAGGGTTCCTGTAATGAGGGTCTTCTATTTGTGTATTTTCTGAATCCAGAACATTGAGCCCCTACTCCAATGTTTCCGCCTTCCTACAAATCAGGCCACTTTCAAGAAACTCTGCTGCTTCTCTCAAAACCAACATTATGCAAGAAATACCCCCAAATACACTTAGAGCCCGTTCCAGAACACTTTCTTAAAAAATAAGTACTTATTTCACATTTTCAAACTCAAAAATAATGTAAATGAAAATTAACTTTTCAATTTTGTTTGCACCGTATTAAAGATCTCAATGAGATCTTTCAAACAAGATCCATATTGCATATTTTTAGATTTCAATAAGCTCATCGTTTTTGAGCTTGAAATTGTCTTCTTAAAAAATAAGTACTTATTTCGCATTCTGAAACGGGACCTTACATTGACTAACTACGACTGTACTCCTCTCAGTATTGTGATCATCCCTCATCTCGAACCTTCATCAACTGGGAAAACGAAAAAAAATTCTGCTCTATTGAAACCGCAATCACCATTTCAATGTTTGGTCAAAGACAAAGTTCCCACTGATTCCACAAATCATTTATTCACCAATCAGAAAATTGGAACATAACTCGTATTACGTTTAGCATCCAAGCACACTTCTATGCAGATTCTTACTAGTAAAGTTCCTAACCTGATTTGGAGTCTCAATCATAGTTGAAATAAGAGAACAATAGCAATCCACAAATGCGCACTCAGTCTTTCTATTCCCTAGAAGTTTGGTAAAGCTTTCATTCTTTCTCTCTATTCTTCTCTTATCAAAGTGGGAAAAATTCTGCACCGCACTACTACTTGTAGTCTTCCAAAAAAACCCTCTTCCATCCATAGAATTCTAGCACATTAAAACCTGAAGCGTGACTTCTTCCCCATCCTCTTTATATGGACGCTTAAAATCCCAAAAAGTTGAGATCCAGTGTGGCCAACAACATTCATAGCAATCCAGCAATCTGCTGATGGTTGAACCCAACATGGATGACGATAACTGAGAGCATTTATTCCACCCCTCAAAGATGTATTAAGTTAGATTTACTTGTTGAACAGTCACCTCAAAGGAGAAAATTGTGAAAGTTATGGCGACTATGAATCAATGATTATGAAACATCAGAACATTCTGTCCAATTGATTTGACATCGCCCAATTTAGTATGAACAGCATAATGTAGATAATTTCCACACGCATCCTTCAATGGCTAGTAATAGAAAAAATTAGACACCTGCGAGACGTGCACATAAAGTTGCCCATGGGTGTGGATGCAGCCAACATGTGCCTACTCTGCTCCAAGCACATAAAGTTGCCCATGGGTGTGGATGCAGCCAACATGTGCCTACTCTGCTCCAAGCAGAGAAGGGTGACCAGCATGAAGCCAATTGCTAAACGCCCCACAACACAGTGTTAAGTTACCCGGCTCCGTTCCAGAAACCTTCTTAATAAATAAGCAGCTTATTTCACATTTTCAAACTAAAAAATAATGTAAATAAAAAATAATTTTTTAATTTTTTTGGCACCGTATTAAAGATCTCAATGAGATCTATCAAACAAGATCCATAGTGATAGGAAAATTATTTGCGTAAATATATGATTTTTGAGCTTGAAATTGCCTTCTTAAAAAATAAGTTCTTATTTTGAGTTGCGGAACGGAGCCCAACTGTCCAAAAAGCTTAGGATATCAGGAAATGAGCCCAACAATGTATATCAAGCTATTCAACACCCTCTCTCATGTGTAACCTATCTTGCATGTGGAGATGCAAGCATTCATACATATTACCACAGAATGCATAGTGGAGAAGCATAATGCGAATGGGAAACAAATGCAGACAGATATACTTGAACCCAAGAGACCTTTCAAAGTTCAAACCAAATGATAATAAGTACCAAACAACTAGTCAATTACAAAGTTCAAAATCAAATGAAAGTAAGAAGTACTAAATTACAAGTTATTATTTATTACTCCCTCTGTCCCCATTTAGTGGTCCCTTGTTCTATTCTAAGTGGATAAAAAATGAGTTATATACGCAATATGGATCTTGTTTGATAGAGCTCATTTAGTGCTATTAGACAATGTTTTCAAAATTACATAAAACATCATACATTACGAGATATAAGCAATTGAAAAGTGGCACAAACTCCCAAAAAGGCTTGTTAAATGGGGATGGAGGGAGTAACTAATTATCAAACATGTGTTACAATCAATATGACAATATATCAGGGCACTACAGGGTAAGAACGCTTGCTTAAAACTCATAACAGAGTACTACAGGGTAATAATGAACAAATGGGGGTGAGGAGAACGGAGAATCTTGGTCATTTAAACAAGTCTACCCCAGCTGGGATTGGCAATGGATGTAAGGTTTGAAACTTCTTATAGTAATTTGAAGTCTTTCAAACTTCATGCACATACATGTAAAGGTGGTACACGTGGGAAGGAAGACGGAGAAGGGATTGGTAAGTAGCAATCAAGGGAGTCAGAGTATCTTTGAAATTCGTTGGTAATGGGTGGCGATACCGTAGTGCGGTGGCAAAATTACACTGGTTAACTCAATCAACGAGTTAAAGGTCCATATGGCAGGGATGGGCATAGATAATTTTCTTTTTTGGTAAGTAAGGTGGAAGGTCTGTGATTTTAACTTGTTCAAGCAGAGAAGAAATGGAGAGAATGGTTGAAGAAAACTATCTTCAAAGGTGATTCTCTGAAACTAAGCCATGGGATGGACAAGCGGCGTGCGTTGAAAGATTTGTGTGCTTATGTTGCTATGGAATAACGCTCAATGGATGGAGTAATACTTCTTTCAAATCTATTGGAGAATTATGACTTTCAAATCTATTGGAGAATTATGGGGTCCTTTTATATCTAATGATGCGATACGTTGAAGATGTCATCTTTTGCTGTGGCTAAAATCTTTATCGCCACTAGTATTTTCAAGGAAATTGATGAGTGGATTATCGTCGATGTTGAAGGCAAGAGCTACAAAGTTAAGTTTATGGAAGATCCGTGCGATCAACCTCATGAAGCAGAGAAACAAATTCCTAGGCCAAGCCTAGATCTTTCCTTGAACCCAAAAGAAGAATCAAAGGAAGAGGAGGAGGATGATGAGGTGGATATGGAGGGGGACAAGGTACCGGTGTCTGTGGGCCCAATGGAATCACAGGTTAGTGAAACCAATGGGTCCTCTTCTGACGTGGAGCCAAATGTGGAACCCTTTGTGAAAACTCCTTACCAAGTGGTGGGGCTAACTCTTGGGACAATGATGTTAACCTTGATGGGGATAATCTGTTGGTGGCTGACTGTGGAGACAATGATGTTAACCTTGATGAGGAGGGTGAAATTGCTGCAAAGGATACAACCCAAATCTTGGATGATGTTGCAGAGCTTGATAATGGCTTTTGGAATCTTGCAGAAGTGGGCTTTTTAAACAATGAGGATGAAGGTATCCAGCTATTTGTGGATCTAAATTCAACTGCAGAGGTTGAGGATACTAGGAAAGCAAAATGAAAACAGAAGTCAATCGAAAATATGTTGGGCATTCTGAAATCCAAGATAAGAGGCGCCAGGCAGAAGCAAAAATGCGTTATATTCAGATCGCAGTAGTAGCAGCTGCATTATCATCTGAAGGAAATCATTCTCGATGAGGCTCAAGCAATTTTGGCTCTCGACGAGGCTCGAGCAGTTTGGGACTTCCAGAAGTCTAGGTATCGGTTATGATGGCGGGGAGGAGGAAGTGATTGGGAGGATTGCTGAAATGGAGGAAACTAATGAGGAGCTTTATAGAGCCATGTTGGCTTTGGTTTAATGTTTCTAGTTTGAGGAGTTGTTTAGGGAGATGTCTCTTTAGGTGTTGTTTCGAGTCTTTGGTATTTAGGGAGGTGTCTCTTTGGGTGTTTGAGTTTTAGGTGTCTTTTTGGGAGTGGTATTGTTTGGCTTCTTGCCAACCTTGGAGGGTTATTCTCTCCCTTCGGGTCCTTTTTCGCTATTCAAAAAAAAAATTACAATATATCATACATTCATATACGTGTAAGTTAAAACTATAAGACAACGAGAGAGGGAATAAACGAGAGAGAGAGAGAGAGAATAGACGAGAGAGAGAGTAACTTACGGCAAAGCAAGAGACAATGGCAACCGCGATGAGGCGTGACACAACCAACGGCGATAATGCCACGATAGTTTTCTCTTCTGCCACGAGAATTTATTGCTCTGCCAAGCACACTAACTCATCTGTCCTTTTCTGGTCAAAAGTTGGCACCTTATATATTTTGTTTCCCAATTTATCCTTTCTCGAATCAAGAATTACCCTTACACGCGTCTGTTGATATCCTTTCTTTTTTCAAATGGAGCTTTCACTATCCTTTCGAAGTCTAATTTTCACCTTTCTAGCTCTAGGTTTTGTCTTTTCCCGTTCGATTTGACTTATGAACCAGTCCCTTCCACATGTTTCAAGCTATAAGACCTTCTTTGGAGTTTTCTATTTGTACTTCACCAGTTCCATTCTCATAGTCAAGGTATGTATATTTTATTGCTTGTTTACTTGTATGTTTAGGGATTACTTTTACGGGTTCTATTTGTGTGCATTCTATTGTATGTAACTTCAAAAACTAGAATATTTTGGTGAAAACTGTTGATCCTTTGTTTGGGGGTTTATTGTACTTTGTGTCCGTGACTAAACAAAAAAAAAAAAAACTTGTGTATTTTTTTATCCTTTAACCTTAAAAAATCTCGGGTTATCTTATTTTTGTTTCTCTTAATGTTTTTTTTTAATGAATTTTTGTATCTTCATCATTTTCAAAATGCCACAATCTCTGTTTATTTTTTTATCATCTAGATTTGGTGACAAAGAACCATGAAAATTGAACAACCAATTCAATGCCTCAATGGAAATTCAACTGATCAGATTGATCAAGATGGTATCAACATACAAAATCAAGAAAGTGAAGAAAACAAACAAAAGGACGTGCTTGAACAATTTGGTTGGAAGTTCCAATCTCATGAAGAACTTCTTGGTACACTTCGAGAGTTTTTCTTCTCAATGCAAGGATATGCAATATCTGTAAAAAAAAACTCAAGAATAGATAGATATCTTACTATCAGTTGTGATAGGGGCGGTCGTTACTGTAACAAATGGCATGTTCCCATAGAGCAACGACAAAGGAAAACGGCAACTCGTCTCATAAATTGTCCTTTTGAATTTCGGTGTAAGAGACAAGATGATGGCTTGTGGGTGATTAATGGAGTAAAAAATAGCTCACATAATCATGAACCCTCTATTGACATGTCCGGACATCCCTCTTGTCGCCGTTTGTCTATGGAAGAGATCACGAGCATTGAAGATATGACTACATCCGGAATACCACCACGCCAAATCCTTTCTTCACTTAGGCAATCCAATCCAAAGCTTCAGCCGGTATCAAGAACAATTTATAATACCAAGGTAAAAGTTCAGAAGGACAATTTGGCGGGGCGAACTATGATTCAAGCATTGTTTGAAGAGCTTTGACAAGGTGATTTTACTTTCGATGTTGCATATGATCAAATGGCCACTTGACGCATCTGTCTTTTGCACACCCTTCCCCAAGCACATTGACGAAAAGCTATACAAATGTCTTGGTGATGGACTGCACCTATATGACAAATAAGTACAAGATGCCAGTACTTGACATAATTGGAGTTTCAAGTTTTAACAGTTCATTTTACTCTTGTTTTGCATTTTGGAGAAAGAGGGGGAATGAGATTATATTTGGGCTTTGCAAAATTTTAGCAAGATATTGGGTCCTACTTGCCATCCTTCTATTATTGTATCAGAAGGGAATTGGCCTTGATGAATGCTATAAAAGTAGTTTTCCCATCAACTACAAATCTTTTGTGTGTGGCATATTGAAAAAAAATATTTTGGCAAATTGCAAGCCGTGCTTTGAAACTCAAGAAGATTGGACCAAATTTTTGTCTACTTGGAACGAAGTGATAAACTCTCAAGATGAGGAGGCATTCAATGAAGCTTGGAAATTAGTTGAGTGTACAAGGAGAAGGAAAAAGTGGTAAGCTACATTC
Source organism: Rhododendron ferrugineum (assembly GCA_025642025.1). Classification (NCBI taxonomy): domain Eukaryota; kingdom Viridiplantae; phylum Streptophyta; class Magnoliopsida; order Ericales; family Ericaceae; genus Rhododendron; species Rhododendron ferrugineum. The sequence goes on from JAOTQK010000012.1 coordinate 9,105,633, forward strand.
GAAAGACATGGCTTCCATTCAAAGAGCCGTCTGGGCATGCATGGACTAAAAATATGCTCATTTTGGAAATCGGGTTTCTTCAAGGGCAGAAGGTGCACATGGAAAATTGAAGAAATATTTACAAGTTTTGACCGATGATTTCTATCAAGTTAAGAACAAGATATGCCTTGCAATTGAAAATCAATTTAAAGAGATTCAACTCTCTAGTGAGAGGATTCGAATACCTCACCAGTGCAAGAATTACTTCTTTAAGGAGCTGGTCACCAATGTATCGTCATTTGCTTTGTGTGAACTACTTAAGCAATATGAGAGTTGAAGCATGGTACAATGAAATCAACATGTACGGGACACTTTGTAGAGACTCGTCCATAATTTTAATTTATTTATTGATGATATGGTTACGTGAAATTATAATTAGATAATTTTGTG
>JAOTQK010000012.1:9109000-9121815 GCA_025642025.1 Rhododendron ferrugineum
CTTATGGAAACTTCCAAGTAGGGAGAGAGAGAGAGAGAGAGAGAGAGAGAGAGAGAGAGAGAGAGAGAGCGCACTATTTAAAGCACACCAATCAAATATTAAACCAGCCTAAAACTTGAGCTCTGCGCTTTTATTAAACGAGCCTAAAACTCGAGCTCAAGCTTCAAACGAGCCAAACTTTTGCGAGCTGAGCCGAGCTTTGGAGTGTTGAGCTCAACTTGTTTAGTAAACGAGCCAAAAACTTGTGCTTAAGCTCGGCTTGGTTACTAAAGAGTCGAGCCAAGCCACGAACTGCTCAGCTTGGTTCGTTTTTAAAAAGTTTTTTTTTTTGGTTTTTGAAGGAAACTTTTGGAGTTGGCAATAGTCAATTCTTTTTTTATTTTTTATCTAGTCAATAGTCAATTCATTCAAATCATTTTTTATTGGATGCTAAAATTTCAGTAGAATCTCCATTTGGTTCAGTAATTTTAGTCTAAGGGGTAATTTGGTCATTTTAGTATATAGGGGTATTATGGTAATTTTAGTATACAAGGGTAATTTGGTCAGTTAAATGTATAAGGGTAATATGGTCATTTTAGTGTATATGGGTATTTTAGTCATTTTAAATTTTAATATTTATGCAATTGGGTTAATGGGCGGGTCGGGTTTGATTTCAAATAAATGGGTTGGGTTGGGTATGGGTAATTGGGCTCATAACTAATTGGGTCTAAATGGGTCAATGACCCATTAAAGACCTAACCCACTAATAACTTACCCAATTTGGCCCAAACCCGCCCATTTGACACACCTAACTGACACCTAATCGGACCTACCTCGCCCCGCCCCAAATATCATAATTTTGGGTATAGGGTTGGGGTAAGAATTCTAAAACCCGACCGGGTCTGGGGTGACAGTACCCTGCCCCGATATATATATATATATATATATATTATATACATGTCCTTACATTTTTATCCCCAGTAATAAAATAGGAAGGGATTGATTATAGATTAAAAGTTGTTTGTGGGCTGATTCAACAATTAATTTTGAGATTTGGGGAATTTGCACTTACACCCCTTGTACTATCACTGATTTGAAGATACACCCCTTGTACTCCAATTTAAGCACTTAAAATCGGTGATAGTACAAGGGGTGTAAGTGCAAATTTCCCTTTTTATCCCCAGTTCCAAGATGGTTTTTTTTTTTTTTTTTTGCATCGTTCAAAAGATCTCATTGAGATCTATCAAACAAGATCTATATTGCACAAAAAATTATTTCAATGGTCCATTATTTTTAAGCTTGAAAATTGCAAATAAGTACTTATTTTTAAGAACCCTTATCGGAACGCGGCTGTGGGCTGGGCTCAGGGATGGGGCCTAAGTTTAATTTTTTTTTACACAGCCCGAGAGAAGATCAGAAGAGTTACAAACTTACAAACCCTTGGGGTGCACTGCCTCACTCTCATTGTTGTCGTCTCTAACTCTCACTTAACTAGTGCGGCGATTATAAACCACCATCAAGCCTCTTGGCTGAGTTGGCTCTCGCAATGGAACGCCGCTCGCCGGATTCCTTCTCGCTGCTCGCCGGATCAGCTCGGCGACTCTCTCGTTTACTTTTTATTTTTTTTGATGTATTGAACGTGCATACGTTGTGCATGTGTAGGACTTAGTTGCATTTGATTTCTGTACACTTTTCACTTGATTGACTCTTATGGACTAGATTTCTCTTTATATAGTTTGTAAAATGAAAAAAGAGAGAAGAAAAGAGTGAAAGACTTTGGGATCAGCTTTATATAATAGTACTTGAGTTGTTGTTTGTTATTATGCTCAGATACTTTGAAGTAGCTACTTGCTTGTGGACGAACTTGTTTGTTTCTTTTCTTGGCTAATGGATGAACTTGTTTAATTGTTTGTTATTATGCTGAGAAAAATTGGGTTTGAACTTGTTGCAAGATTTTTCTTTTCTCCCAGGAATTGTTGCATTCTTCTGATTGAGAATTGAGAAAAAAAGAATGGGGCGGGTAAACCTGTTACCTGACAGGGGCGGGAACGGGGGAAATTTTCATTGCCTGGTCGGGTTTCGGAGTTTGGGAATTTTAGGGTCGGTGTACATCGAAACCCGCCCTGCCCCACCCTGTTGCCATTCCTGCCGCCGCCTCTTCCGGCAATTGCAGAAACAATGGCAACGGAAACCTGCTGATGGATTTAAGTGCTATCTCTCTCTAAGATAACGGTTAAAGAAGACTTAGCATTGTATGCTATCTGGCCAATTTCATGCTCCTAGTGAAATTGACAAGTGTCTAACACGAAGAATCTGAAATTTCAGGATCCGTGATTTTATGGTTTCTTTTTGATTCACGGGTTTATTTTTTCAGAAAAAGGCAATGAATGTTTTGAGACTCACCTCATAGAGCCAGATGGCACGTTTAATGGTGTCGAATTTGACAAGTTTCTGGAGAAGGTGAATCTGGCTGCATGTGGGCTTAACTATGCTGTAGTCTCCATCATGGGGCCACAAAGTAGTGGTATGATCAACTACTCTCCTTCAGTTATTAAATGGGTGTTTCTCCGTTCATGCATTTTGACTTTTACTAGTAATATTTTTTTTTGGGTCAATAAGTCCTCTTTGTTCATTATGTTCAGTTTAAAAATATTGTTGCTCTCCTAAGCAAGATGATGATAGTTCTCACTATCGTAATAGTGTCTGAGTGCTATCACTATAATCTCGAAGATGTCTTTAGCTAAATCTAGTCCTACCATGTCGTATCATGTAGGGCAAACTGAATTAACTTATGTGCAGAATTATAGATCTGTTCAAGATTGATTTATGCCTTGTTCGTTTAACATTTTGAAAAGTTTTTTTCAAAAAATACCCCTATCTCCAATCATTTTTCTCATTTCTCTTTTTATCTCTCTCCACTCATTACCCCTACTTCCAATCATTACTTATAAAAAATCTCAAAAACTCATCCAAACACAGCATTACTCTCCCTAATCAACTCTTTTGGGGCCAGTTCATACGGAGCTTGCTCCGACTTTAATTGGGCTCTCCGTAAGTCGGCAGTGAGCCCCTAGGATTAGTCGAGGTGCGCTTAAGCTGGTCCAGACACCTGATTTATAAAAAAAAATGATTAATTTACTCTTCCACGATCCCTATGCTCCTGAAGAAGGGCAGCATGTTTGTTTCTTTGTTGCTCCAGCATTTTTGTTTATGATATACGTTGCTTTTTATTTATGTCGGGTTAGATATGGTTAACTTTTCTTATGCTGATGATTACCAAAGACGGAACCAAGGGTGTCCTTATGGGATCTAGGCCTCCTCGCAGTTTGAAATTTCTATAATTATCCAAGTATTTTTTTGTTTAAATATTTAAAGAATACATTGTGGGCTCCAATCGAATAAAGAATGGTGGCCCATTAATGGCATTTTCAGCTATGAATATTGTCAAAATCAAGCTTCGCAGAAAAATGGAGAATGAGTTTCTCACAAATACTTTGGTTATAATCATTGAGAAGGAAATTGCTGCGAAAATTAGTTACTACTCAATCGTAGATGACTTTCATGATCTAAGGTATCGTGGAATCCCATGATACCTTTTAATTGTTTTTGTTTTGTTAAGATTACCTAGATATCATGTTTTGTATTGGGTATTATTTGGTCATTTAAATGTTTGACATTCTTGAACCTTGAAATATCAAAATCTTGTTGTTCATGTTGTCGGCCCCCTCATATATGAAATCCTGGTTGGTTACTCCCTGATGATTACTTCTATTACTCAACAGGGAAGAGCACTCTATTAAATCATCTGTTTGGGACCAAGTTTAAGGAGATGGATGGACTTAATGAAAGGCATGTATTTGTTAAGCTTTATTATAGGGACACATTTGTTTTTGAGCAGTCATCATAAGGTAACGAGATCCCTTTTCTTGGTCCAGGTCTAAAACGACTCAAGGTATTTGGCTGGCAAGATGTGTTGGCATTTAGCCCTACACTCTTGTAATGGATGTGGAGGGAAGTGATGGAGGAGAACGAGGAGAGGTGCATTTATGGAACTTAGAGCTGATAATTAAATGAACTGATGATTTGTATCGCTTTCTATGGTTTCCTTTTACCATTATACGTTGCTTGTTTGTTGAACTTCTCATGCAGATGCTTTTTTTTTTGGTAAAGTTCTCATGCAGATAAATGCATATGTCATATGTATTATTTATATTGAGTCCCCTCCCTATGAGGGCGTCCTCATTTTAAATAAAATGCGGACCTCCCCTTTTCTCCCCTTTCCTGATCAAATTTTGATGATCCGAGCCGCTCAATGTGTTCAGAACGTGATTTTAAGGGTACCCGCGAGAAATCAGCAAAAAAAAAATGACCGGGAGGGGCTTGATGTGAGCAGTTTTTATTTGAACCGTTCGATAAAATACAAACAAAAACTGCTTGGATCAAAGCCCTTTCCGGTCTTTTTTTTTGGGCTGATTTCTCGCGGGTACTCTTAAAATCACGTTCTGAACATATTGAGCGGCTCGGATCATCGCAAATTGGTCGGGAAAGGGACGTCCTGAACTTAACAAGTTAAGGGCGCCCTTATAGAAAGTTGTGTATTTATACTTATGACTGTTACAAGTGCATATAAATGCGCATGTATATGCATTTCCTGTTATTAACACATATGCAATGTTCGTGTCATTGCTATTTGTTTCTATTTTGCTGAAGGTCATGGCGCTTTGAGTTCGCTTTGTTGGTTGTTCAATTTGTTTACATGGATTGAATATAGAGTTCCTCTCTCACATAGACTAAATAATATCTTCAGCATCTCGATTGAGAATTAGGTTCAAAAGCTAAGTCATAGATTTCGATGAATTCAATTGGGTTGGGTGTTTTGTCTATAAGCATCCAGGGGTATAAAAGATTGTTGCTGTTGAAGCAATCATAAAAAGATGACATGACGTGATATGGATTCATGTTTTAAGAAGCTCATTTGAACATAATCATCGACTTGGATTGACGATGTTGCATTTGGATTTCATTCAGAGAATGCAGTGACTTGTTGGCATTGATTTTGATTTTGTTGAAACTAACAACAGGAAACAGATTTTTTTCCCTAATTGGTCTTCATCCATTTTGTTTCTTTTCCTTTTATGTCCTTTGTAGGATGATACTGCATTTGAAAAGCGAAGTGGCCTTTTTGCACTTGCTGTTTCCCATATAGTGCTGATAAATATGTAAGTTTGTTTTACGGAAATCTACCAAGGTGCATTATAATTCATATGGACACCTACAATTTATACCATTAATTAATTTTTTTTTTGTTATTTAGGTTTCAAACATGCATCGGTCTTGAGAACGGTGCAAGTAAGCCACTTTGGAAAAATGTATTAGAGGTATCTCTCATGCATCTCCTTTCTAGAGGCAGTTACTTTGAATTACATGCACCCCGCAATATTTGTATAACGCTATGATGGTATTTGTACAGGGCGTATTGCGATTGTTTAGTCCACGTAAAACAACTTTGATATTTGTAATACGTGATTTAGTACAGGTATGTTGTGTCTTGTTATTTATCTTGCATCTCTACATTGGAAATTGTTTTAGTTAGTGTTTGCTGATCTCTTAATTGATCTAACAGGGCTTAACCTTTCTTCCCCTTCGTGTTTTTCTAATTTGTGTGTGTAGACACCCTTGGAAGTCTTAGAACCTCGTTTGAGGAAAGATATTCAGAAGGTGATGTACTTGGTTTTCCTTTTAAATCTTTATGTGGTCGGTTCTCAAATTATTTGTTTGTTGCAGATATGGGACTCCATCCCTAAGCCAGAAGGTCACAAGAGAACTCCCTTGAGTACCTTTTTTAATGTAAGATGTCACAGTTCCTCTTAAGATTAGCTTAAGCTTGTCTATGCAGAGTTCATAATGGATGATTTGGCAAGTACATGAATTCATGTCTGATTACTAATTTTATTTCCAGGTTGAAGTTGTGGGCCTTCCTAATTATTTGGAGAGGGAAGAGCAATTTAAAGAGCAGGTACACGAGTAAAATGCCGTATTGTTGTAAATTACACCTACTCTTATGTATGTTCAGAGCACCTAGGGCAGTCTGTTTTTTCTTACCTGTTGTTTTAGTTTGTGGAACGAACTGTGGAATATAAGTTGCTGTTTTGTATGTTGAAGGTGTATAATTTAAGTCAGCGATTCATTCATTCCATAGCACCTGGTGGGCTAGCTGGAGATAGGCGGGATACAGTTCGCGGTTCAGACTTTTCTCTTAGTGCCCAAGAGATCTGGAAAACTATTAAGGAGGACAGGACGCTTGACCTTCCTAAGCACATGGTAATTTCTGAAAGCCTACTGAATGGGTACTACTCTTTGTATACCTTTAGAGGTTGATGAAATGTACGGTTTTATCATGTAGGTTATGGTTGCTACTATACGCTGTGGGGAAATTGTTGACAAAAATCTCAAGGCCTTTGTTGCAAATGAGGTATCAACTTTTGCTTTTGAACTGTGTTTGTGGAGATATCCTTTTAATGGTCCCCAATTGTAATTACCAAGCTGGATCCAAAATATTATAGGAGAGGCGTCAATTAGAAAAGGGTGCACAAACCAATCCAACGCCAGGGTTTGGGAAGAAGTATAGTTCAATAATCAATTCTTGTTTGCACGAGTAAGTACCTAACTTCTCGTTCAGTAATCATTTCCAGTGTCTCAGCAGCAGAATTGTGATTGGTGTTCATGTTACGTCAGCTTTATCATGACTTTAAAAGTTTGGCAGAGCTTACTAAATCTAGACCTCATTTGTCGTTGTTTGCATGCCTGCATGGTGATCTGTAAGTTCTGTGTTACATGTTCTGTTCAAACAAAACAAGGACGCTCGACATTGTGACAACGGTGTGAGTCCTGTGGTATGCGTGTCCAGATACTTTCCCTCGGACGCTAATCATATAATTGTGTAATTTTTCATGCTTTAATGACAAATGGAGTGAAGTACCTATTTTATAACTTCTTTTTATTTTTATTTTATGTTATCATGCATATGATAACATCAAACACTCTTATGTAAAACACCATTATCCGACGGCATATATTGATCAATAGGAAACTTAAGTCATTCTATACAATGTCTGTACTATTTGATATGAACTTCTTTTACACATGTGCGCCCACACCCGTCACAAATTAAAGATAGTGTCCATGAAACATTATGTTCGCTTATATTTCGTCATCGGGCGCTATGTTCTTGAGTAATATCTTCTTGATGAGTGTTAGTAGACAGTTCCGTCAGTAGTGCAAATTGGACCATTGAACACATAACATGCTTGTGAGCCCACATTAATTGTTTCTTTCTTTTGCCAAGTTTTATTTTCGCTGGAATTGTGTTTAGAAAATTTGCTTACTTTGGGGTAGTTTATTTTGACATGAATGTATTTTACAATATCCAAGCTAACTCAAATGGAACTATTTGAATATTTTTATCTTCAATCAATTTTCCTTAAATATTCCTGTTTCTGTCTCCTGTTCTGATTAGGAAACTCTATCCTAATTTACAAATCTCATGATACATCTAAATGCATATCCAGAATTCTGTAGTCTTATGAAATTGGAGAGAGTTGTCTTCTTTGTGATCTATATTCTTAGTATTCTTAGAATCTACAGAACCTTAGTACTATTCGTTTTAATTTTACCACTTTTAATTTTTCTTCTATGTGATTCCATTGCTGAATGCATTCCTTTTTGCAGGTACGATGTGGAGACTGCATATTTTGATGAAGGTGTTAGGTCTGAAAAGAGAAACCACTTGGAAGAGAAACTGATGCCAGTAAGGCCTCCTGACGGCTGTTTAAATTTTTGGATTTTTGTACCATTTATTATGCTACAGGCGATGGAAGTATCACATTTATAACAATGACAGCTAAACGATACTAGGAACTTAGAATCTGTGCTCAATATCTAATCAAAGGGTACACAAAACTGAGATCAATGAATTGCCTTATTGAGCTTTCGAGTATTGGTATCCGAGTCTAGCATTGCTGGTAAAAGCCAGCTAAGTTTCAATTCACTTACCAAACCATGTATAAGCAGTCTTAGGATCAAAAGAGAATCATTTCCCGAGTTGCTGTGTGGAACAAAGTACGAAACATGATGGCTTGACCGGAGTCAATGTTGGCTTTTCCCTAAAAACTGTTGTTGATTTTAGTGGAAGAGAAGCAAGAGAATGGAACAAAAATGGACTACTCAAAGCAGTCACTTTAGCCGAAAGAAAAAACAGGGGAAAGGAGATGCTCTCTGTATCTCACTCACAGCAAAATCTAGTCTTAAACAAAATAGGAACTTGGGAACTTGGGCTTTAACTTTTAACATTTGGGCCCAACAACAAAACCAACTAACTTAGCTCAACTACAAACATAAAACTTGGTCCGATTGGAAATAACAAGGTGTTAATTTTAACAGTCGCCCATTTTGAGTTACTTAGCATCTAGTAACATGACACCTAGAACTTGCACAATAGCATGAAAAAGAGAGATTGCAAATTAAGAAGGCTAACTAGATGCTGTTTTTGGTCCCATGGTGCATGTGACGTGCCCTACTTACACCACATTTTTGTATTTTGTCATTTTATCGAAGACTCCCTCCCCTATTAAGCTCACAGTGGGAGAGGACTTTTATCATTTGAGTTTCTCATTTCTGAAGACTCTTTTGATTCTACCAGGTCATATATTATTGTATATGTATGGTTGATGTTATATTATTTATCCTCATTTTTTATCTATACACATTCTCCTGATTTTTCAGCTTGTGCAATCGGCCTTCCAATCCATTTTAGCAAATATAGGGTCAAGAACTCTCGAGGAATTCAAGAAAGCATTTGCTAATGCTTTAAAAAAGGGGAAAGATTTTATAGTGGCTGCTAATGAATTCCAACAGGCTTGCATGAAGTCTTTTGATGGTAGATGTGCAGGTAAGTTAACGAATGTCATGATGCCAATAGTGGTTGTGAAACAAAAAAATCAAAACCATTCTATTTATAGGTCTTAGTAGGTGTTTGGTACAAATTATTTTAGTGAATTATAGGTTCTGGATTGTAGATTGACTCTAGAGTTTGAATTATTAGAAACACATAATCAGAATCTGTAAACGTGTTTCATAAAAAAAAACTGTAAAACTATTTGGTAGAAGTGTAAAAAATAGTTTATTCATCTGTGAAGTGTTTGGAATGACAATCAGATTATTGGATTGTAGGTGAACATTTGACCATAATGCCCTTACTACTATGACTCCTTATATAAACATATGCAACATTATTTTCTTTGAAACTATTAAAAAGAAATAATTAGAGTATTGAATGTTTGAATTGACCAGTTGTTATAATACCATTTTCTTTATCAACATTCAAACAAATATCAGAGACTCTTAGCTTTAGTATGATGACCAATTTATTATTATTTTTTTTTACGTGCATTAGCAAATGAAAAATAAAAAATTAGTCCATGAGTGCAGCTTCAGTACATTAGCCAATAGGATTTCTTTTTAATAGTTGATAAGGATATTTATAAATAAGTGCCGGATAGGGTTGTAAATAATTAAAAGTTAAGAATAGAATGGTCATCAAAAGTTCATAATCTAAAATCAGCAATTAGGAGCTACTTTTGTGATTTAAACAAAATCCAGAATCAGGGCTCAAAATCCCAGATGGTGCACCATCTTATGCTCACTTTCTTTTCAGATGTCATTGTTGAACATGCCAACTGCAACACATTCGAAGTGCGGGAGAAGCTACAGCGTGAGATAGTTTTGCATACTCTTCAAGTTCATTTGGACAAAAAACCGTCAGTTACTACTCCAGTTGAGTATTCCTGACTCATAGCTTTTAAAATTGCCTGGCGATAAGTTGTAACTTCTGATGATGGTAGTGGGAGACATTAAACCAAGAATAGGTCGCTAAACTCTTCACTGTGTCAAAAGTAGAGTAACCTATCTTTTTAAAAGGTTTACTTGAATATTGCTGGGATCAGTGCATTGTTGACCAAGGTTTTAAATAACGGTTTTGTGACGCACAACGGTAACGGTTTCGGTAGTGTGTATATATATATATATATATATATATATATATATCGACGTTATGTAACAGGAATCGGGCGTGCCTATCAAAAAAAAAAAAAAAAACAGGAATCGGGTGTAACGGTTGTGAATTTGCTAAAATCATCAACTATAAATATCAATGGTACACATTACCTTTTTTCGGTAAGATAGATTTTATTAGAAACCAAAAAGGGGGAACAACTCATCGGGGTATACCCTTGAAACAATACAAAGAAGCAAAGAAGGCATCAGCTAAGCCTACACAATTAGGACAAAGCCTTGCAACAAAGAAAACAACTAAACAAAGCTAGGACATCTAGCTAGACACTTGTCTCTAATTGACTTATTTTGTCACATTTTATCCATTATTATTTTTTGATCGGCAAAAGTAACATTTTATTAAGAAACTTGATAGGGTACATCAAGTAGGGGGGAGAGGGGAGGGGGTTCCAAAATACACCTGATGGGAACAAAGCCCCAAAATACCTGAAGGGTCAAGCCCTAAACACCTAAAAGGCCTAACCTAACGAAGTGGGCCATGTCCAATGCAAGAAAACCCGAAACCTATCCCTACTCTTTTGCCGAACTTCAAACACCGCTGCCAACGGAACAACACTTTCAGACAGATAGCCAACCCCCACAAACACCACCAAGCTGCCACCTCCATACACAACCAAGCTACCAGTGGCCCACCCCATTGGAGAGATAAACGGTGACGTGAAACACCCAAAATCTGCCACGTAAGCTCGACCAAGCCGTTAAGCAAGAATCGAGACACCCAACAGTGAAACTCGGCGGGAGGCTTCGCCAACCTTGCCGCTAGATCCACCATGCTGTTAGGCCGGAAACTGGTCAATCCAGGAGAAAACTGACGGTGAATCAACAAAACAGAGAGGGAAACGAGGCCGAGAAAGATATGGCGATGGAAAAAATGGCGGAGAGGGATGAGCATAGGAAAGCGGGGAAGGGGGTCGGAAAAAAGAGGAGACAGAAATGTCACGGGCAGAGAAAACCTTACCAAACCGTAGAACCCTGCGCTTGGAACCCCATGAACGGCCGTTGAGAAACGGACACTTCAAACCCCATAAACGACGGCGGCCCCCCACACTTGCCTCACCCTCTCCCTCACATTATGTCACACAGTAACCCTAATAGGGTTTACAAGCTATATATATAAGGCCTCCGGGTAAAATACACAAGGCACCTAACACTTCGGGTATCTCTCACAAAACCCCACCACTATGGATGGACCCCAACAATCACCCCCTCCACCCAAAGTGGGTAATCGTTGCATCCGTCCAGCCTCTCTAGCAAAGCGCTTGTGTCACTCCAAGTCTAGCGTCTAGCACCCCCTCGCCAGAGTACCCCTGCTTGACTGAATGACTCCTTGCAAGACTAGATCTTTCGAGGCTAAACCCACACTCTCCGTCCATATTGATAATCAATCTTGCTAGCATAAACTATTCAGGGTGTGTTCCACAAACTCAAATAAGTACGGCCTTGTTTGGTTGTCATTTTAGTTTTTGTTTTGTTTTGTTTATCAATCATTACCCTATATCTTTCTCTGATCATTACCCTATATCTTCAATTATTAATTTCATTTCTCTCTCTATCTCTCTCCAATCATTATCCCTCTCTCCAATCATTACCCTATTTCTCTCTCCACCTACTACCAAAACTAAACTAAACTAAAATGCCAACCAAACACAACCTACGTATTTTTGAATTAAAGGTGATGTATTTTAATAGAATGATCTGTCTTGTTAAGTGGGAATAAGTGCTTATATTTTAAGAACCTTTAGTGGAACACCACTTCAATTTACCATGGGGTTCGGGCATTCTTGAATTGATCAAAAACTTGGTGGAATCCATTTATTTAGATAATTAATTCATTGTAGTCGCTATTTTAGTATAAGCCTTATCGTACAAAATCCCAGGCTCCTATGGCCCTATTAATAGGGACTAAACTTGGTGTAGTTCCCATTTCGTTTCCTTTTCTCTTTAATTGTAATCAAACATATGTAAACAAGAGATGGAATTGGGAACCTAGAAAACTAGGGTTATTTTCTTATAGAATAAACTGATTACAACGTAAGATAGTTATACAACACATTAGACTTATTACACTATGGTCCTAGAGAATGAACTAGTTACACAATAGAACGACTAATAACCTAATTACAAATAAACTCATAATCTAACACTCCCTCTCAAGTTGGTGCAAAGATATTAATCAAGCCCAACTTGAACACAATGGGGTAGAAACTCTTGCGACCAAGTCCTTTTGTGAATATATCAGCTAATTGATATTCGGATCTCACAAAAGGCATACATATCAAATTCTCTCTCAGCTTCTCCTTGATGAAGTGCCTGTCAATCTCTATATGCTTCGTTCTGTCATGTTGAACAGGATTATGAACAATGTTTATAGCAGCTTTGTTGTCACAGTAGAGTTTCATAGGACCATTATTAGAAATTCCCAAATCGCGTAGCACTGTTTGGAGCCATAAGAGCTCACAAACTCCATGTGCCATAGCTCTATACTCAGCTTCTGCACTAGACTTGGCAACCACTGATTGCTTCTTACTTCGCCAAGTAATCAAATTTCTCCCAAGGAAAGTACAGTAGCTAGAAGTAAAGCGTCTATCATCCACAGAACCAGCCCAGTTGGCATCAGTGAATGCCTCCAACCCAATGTTCTAAAACTCGGTAATCGGTACTCGCTCGGCCGGCCACCTTGTACCTTGGAGGCCGAGTACTCGGCGATT
>JAOTQK010000012.1:9121915-9133405 GCA_025642025.1 Rhododendron ferrugineum
TCTTCCGAGTAATCTCGTTTACCGAGTAATCGGTACTCGCCGGGTACTCGCCGAGTAATGCCGAGTAATCGGCTGGCTGAGTAATTCCCACCGAGTAGCCCTAACTCTACTCGGCTAGGCACCGAGTACCGAGTACTCGGTGAGTACTCGGCGACTATTTCCGAGTTTTAGAACACTGCTCCAACCGCATGTGACCATGATTAAAAAACAGAATTCCTCTCACTGGAGCAGACTTGAGATACCTCAAGATACGGTAAACTGCATCCAGATGTGAAGTATGAGGATCATGCATAAATTGACCAACAACACCTACTGCATAAGTAACGTCCGGTCGGGTGTGCGCTAAGTATATCAGTCGACCTACAAGTCGCCGATACCTCTCCTTATCAGTCCGCTCCCCCACATCTCCACTAAGATGATGATTCGCCTCAATAGGAGAATCTGTAGGTCTACAACCCAACATACCTGTTTCTTCCAAAAGATCAAGTGTATACTTCCGTTGAGAGATAAAAATACCTCTATCAGACTTTGCCACTTCCATTCCAAGAAAATATCTTAGTGGTCCCAAATCTTTAATCTCAAATTCTTGAGCCAGACTGGATTTAAGATTGAGAATCTCATCCACATCATTGCCTGTCATTATCATATCATCAACATAAACAATAAGGACAGTAATCTTACCAGCACCTCCTTTGATGAACATAGTATGATTTGCATGGCTCTATTTGTAACCAAACCTCAACATAGTCTTTGAAAATCTGCCAAACCAGGCTCGAGGTGACTGCTTCAACCCATAAAGAGCTTTCTTCAATCTACACACTTTTCCCTCAGTCTCTGAGGAAGAAAAACCAGGTGGTATATCGATATACACCTCCTCCTCTAACTCACCATGCAGGAATGCATTTTTCACATCAAACTGGTGAAGATGCCAATTCAAATTGGCAGCACAAGAAATCAGAGCCCGCACAGTGTTCATCTTTGCTACTGGAGCAAACGTCTCATCGTAGTCAATGCCATAGGTTTGAGTAAAACCCTTGGCTACAAGTCTCGGCTTGTATCTTTCAACTGTACCATCAGCATTCTGCTTAACAGTGAAAATCCACTTGCATCCCACTAATCTCTTCCCTCTTGGAAGTGATACCAGCTCCCAAGTGCCATTCTTTTTCAAAGCTGTCATCACCTCTACCATAACTTCTTTCCACTTAGGTACCATGAGTGTATCCTGCCAATTCTGTGGAATAGATATAGAAGAAAGAGACGAAACAAAGGCATGGTACGAAGGAGATAAACGATCATAAGATACAAATTGGGAGATGGGATGTTGAGTACATGCCTTAACACCTTTTCGAAGAGCAATAGGAAGATTATCAGAATCAATAACAGGAGGTTCAATGGAAGAAGATTCATTTCCAGATGAGTCAGCGGAGGGGTCCAAAGCTGGAGCAGGCAATTGTGATTGACAAGGTGGCATCACACAGGGGGACCTTCCATTTTTCCGTCTAGTTCTAGTGTAGACCTTCAAATTAGACCCTTGCAGCCGTTGTGGTAGTTCCTCGATGTCATCACCAATGTCATGTGTTGCTCTATCGGCAGATACTGGTTCCTCTCCAGATTTTTCCTTCTCCCCCTCACCATGATTATAAAAAGTAAACATCTATTCATCCCTCATCTCTTCTTGCCGATACTCCCCCTGAAGAGATGGAGTGGATGGAGAATAAAAAGACTATGTTTCCCAAAATGTGACATTCATAGAGACAAAAAACTTTCTAGTGTGAGGGTCATAACACTTATAACCCTTCTGGGTAGGAGAGTACCCATTGAAAACACATTTATGGGTTTTAGGACCTAACTTCCCAGTTCCCACCATACGGGTGAGGGGTATGAACAAAACACACACAACCGAAGACTTTCGGAGGAAGAGTTGTGACGCGAAAACTACCAGGGAGACACTCAATCGGAGTTTTGAAGTTGAGAACACTGGATGACATACAATTGATAAGGTAGGTTGCAGTCAAATCGCTTCTCCCCATAAATATTTGGGAACATTCATGGTAAACAAATATTTGGGAACATTCATGGTAAACAAAAAAGAGCAAGCAACCTCAGCAAGATGACGATTTTTGCGTTCAGCAACTCCTTTTTCAGACACTCAACACAAGTCGTCTGAAAAAGAATGCCATTTTCAAAGCTCGAAAATTCCTATCGATATACTCAGTGCCATTGTCACTACAGAGAATTTTGATATTTGCATCAAATTGGGTGCGCACCATTACATGAAAAGATTTAAAACAAGAAAAGACTTCACTTTTTGACTTAAGTAAATACACCCAAGTAACACGAGAATAACAGTTAATAAAAGCGACAAATCACTGATAACCCTTAAGAGAGGTAACAGGGGAAGGACCCCAAATATCAGAATGAATAACCATAAAAGGGAGAACACTCCGTTTATTAATAGGTGCATAAAAAGAATGTTTATGTTTTCCAAGCTCACAGGCTTCAAAAAAAAACTGACTCCGAGAACAATGCTTAATTAAATGAGGAAAAAATTTCTCTAACATCCCAAAAAGGATGACCCAATCTACAGTGCTGAACTCGTATATCTGTTTGCTGAGTTAGACCACATGACATGGGTGAATGAGAGGGAGGAGCTGCAGACTCCAAAAAATAAAGGCCACCATGTGCTTTACCATGGCCAATCACCTTCCCCGTATCCAGTTCCTGAAAAACACAATGAGTAGGAAAAAGGTCACAGAACAATTTGCGGAACAAGTAAGACTACTAACGGACAGAAGGTTAGTGGCAAAGTTTGGAATATGTAGAACTGAAGAGAGGGAAATAGAGAGAGATAATCTAACGGAACTTTTTCCTGAAGTAGCAGAAAAAGTCCCATCTGCTATTTTGACCTTATCCTTACCAGGACAAGTAGAGTAAGAATCAAATACAGAGGAACAACCTGTCATATGGTCTGAAGCACCCGAATCTATAATCCACGAGATAGCAGGGGAGACAGTAAATGCAATAACTGGGATACCTGTGTGAGCAAAATAGGTGGAAGCGGAAGTTATAGTATACGGAGAATCAGCCCGAGCTATTAGGCACCTGAGAACTTGCATCTCCCCCTGAGAAAAGTGTCTAGCGGAAGCCTTTTGTTTATCCTCCGACATTTCAACAGAAGAATAGCAATTCCAAATAAGCAATACCCAATCGATTCAGCAGTAAACAGCCTTAAAACAACATTAAACGCAGCCAATCACAACAACTGAGACAAAACGATCTGAAATCTAACCGGAAACACTAATTCGAGTGCCAAAAAAGGTAGAATAAGGGTCCTTACCACTGTTCTGAGAACCAAAAAATGGCTAACCAGTCCAAAACGAGTGGAAACATTGTGTGAACAGTGACAAACAGTGCGTGAACAATACTGAACAGTGCCGAATAGTGCGTGATCAGTACCCAAGTCACTGGTGAGGATCAGAAATCACTAGGTAACCTCCGGTGAGAGTTGGAAGGTACTAGTGAGGGTTGGAAATCACTGGGTAATGCTTGTCAATGGTTGCCGGAGGTCGCCAGTCGTCGGGAAGTGGTTTCCGTTGGTCGGCGAGGCAGAGCTAAGGTCAGAAAACCCAGATCGAGTTTGTACAGCTCGGAAAAAATCGAAAACCCCATAGATCGAGTTCGTACTCTCCTGAGGACTGATTTTCGAAGTTTCAAAACCACAGTTTTGGAATAAAAATCAACAGAATACTGAGCAGACCATGTAAACAGGAGATGGAATTGGGAACCCAGAAAACTAGGGTTATTTTCTCATAGAATAAACTGATTACAACGTAAGATAGTTATACAACACACTAGACTAATTACACTATGGTCCTAGAGAATGAACTAGTTACACAATAGAACGACTAATAACCTAATTACAAATAAACCCATAATCTAACAACATACAAATTGAATCTAAGCGAGCTTAAGTGCAAATCAATTGGTGTCAGCATCGTAAAACATATGCACAAATATAACTTGGTGTAGTTTGTGATATTTCAGCATTTTTTGATGACCTTTGATCATTTTCATTCTCTCCTTTACTTTTCAGGTGTGGGAATACGGGTTAAAAAGTTTAATAGGCGGATGCGTGGTTGGTGGCCTGGTTGGGGGCTTTGGGTTTGGGACTGCTGGGGCACTTTTGTGTATGTATCCCCATGTATATGCTTTCTTATCTTTTGCCTGGCAGCCTGGCACTCCCTTTGTACTGTTCTCTGAAGGAGTGTCATAGTTGTCATATACCAAAATGAACTAGTTGCCTATTTCTATTCATCATATTTAAGTGGTCTATTCTCTCATTTCGTTTTCTGTTATCCTTTCTTTTTTGTATTCGAAGACAATAGACCTGATTTAACAAAAGCTGCTCTCGATGGTCTTGCTAAGGCTTTAATAGCCGGTGAGTTCTCCTATTTGTTGCTTTCTCTCCTAATTATGTCTACGTGGTCATGGATGAAACATAGTAATTACTAGTTCTTTCTCTTCGGAAATGTAAATGAGGATGCGAAGACCAACCGATAGACATCTAAGAGCATCTCCAATCAACATCTCTATTTCAGAGACTCACAAAACTAATTGCACAAAAATTGCATTAAGCATTTATATATCTATTCACATTCACAAACAATCCAATCAGTTTTTGCTATTTATATCTCAACTTCTCAGAATTTCATTTCTCTATTTCCACACTAACTTATCTTCCAACACCCTAAATTTATTTTGATTGTATATTTGCTAAGAGCTATTCAATAATGGTTGCATTTTGGAGTTTTTGTAGATATGTTGTTAATAGGATATACACATTGGATCAACATATCATGAGTTATACCAATTTGCAGAGACCCGTTGCTAATTTTGTTCCCGAGTCTCGATACTCCGGGGCTGCTGGGACAATTTGTATGTATCTATATGTATACGCTTTCTTATCTTTTGGCTGGCAGCCTGGCGATGTAATGTTCTCCAAAGGAGTGTCATAGTTGAACTCAATTACTAGTTGCCTATTTCTATTCATCATATTTAAGTGCAATTCTTCTTTATTTGTATTCAAAGCCAATAGAGCTGGATTACCACAAGCTGCCCTGTCTGCTATTCTGAGGAATTTTAAATTTGGTGAGTTCTCCTATTTCTCTCCTCATTATGCCTATTGGGTCATGGATTAAACATCTTTGATAATCTTCTTCTTCTTCTTCTTCTTTTTTTTTTGTTATCGGCAAATGTCAGCATAGTTAGATTAATATTGGAAATTGTCCCACATCAGTTACTTATCTCCTCCAAAACTAGTATAAGAGTCTGAGCGGCCTCTCCACTCATTACCAATTGGTTTTGAGTTGGATGCTTCCTAGGTTTTCAGAGGCTTTTCCCATTGTTTGTGCCATAGCTGCACTTTGTTTCGTTGTGATCCATGTGTTTCAGATCCTTTGTTGACCTCTCTATGTGCGAGTCGGGGGTCGCACGTGAGGGGGAGTATTGAAAATTATCCCACGTCAGTTAATTATCTCCTCCAAAAGTAGTATATGAGCTTGGATGGCCTATCCACTCATTGCCAATTGGTTTTGAGTTGGATGCTTTAACAGTTAACACCTTAGATTAAGTGCACCCTTGATGCTGTTTGGCCGAAGCCCTCTTCTTATTAATTAATTCTTTCCCTTCGTAAATATAAATGAGGAAGTGAAGATCGATAGACATCTGAGAGCATACTATCTGTTTGCTATTCTCAACTTCTCAAAAGTTCATTCCCTAGTTCCAAACTAACTTTTCCTCCAAAATCTTAGATTTAGTGGGGTTTTATATTTGCTAACATGATCTTTTCAATACTGGTCTTATTTTGGAGTTATTGTCGATATGTTTTCAATAGGATATACACATTGGATCTACATATCATGAATTATACGGAGTACCTATTAGCAGAGACCCATCTCTAATTTTATTCCGAGTCTCTATATTTGAATCTGCAACTATTATGTGTTTATTAGGATTCCCGTTTAACATGACTTTTGGAATAAATGATGTTCTCGACAAGTATTTTTATGGAAGTTTTCACCGAAGTGGGCCCGTGAAGGGCCTCAACCGCATGGTCGTCTCAATTTTTTTTTTCCTGATTTACTCTCTTAATTATTATGCATTTATGCGCTTTCTCTATGCATGCAGCCCCATGTAGCGTGTCTTCGTTTGCCGGATTTGAGTTCTAATGATTCGGGTGTGGAGGATATGGCAATGAGCGTCGTTTTGATCACTGGTGGAGCCACCCTTAGCCCAGTATGGGCACTCAAATTTCCATAACTTTCATTTTTGTTTGTTTCTAAACGATACATCCATATTTTGGCCTATTTGGTTTCACCAATTGAGCTTGTCGTTGTACTGTTTGTCACTACACTATTCCACAGTTCACTGTGTTGTGTGCAGCCCCTGTTGTTGACTGAGCTCCTCCACAACTGTTAATTACTCCCCTAGAGTCGGCATAACTACTCCTAACCGATTAACGCGGAAAGCCTTGGTCTCCTTCTCTGTGTATATGTATGTATGTGTACTGATTGAGAGGGGGAGCCGACGGTTGTGGCTCTACCCGGTGAGGTTTTTTTCAAGTTTGTATATATTGTGTGAGTATCTATATAAATAGAGTTTTTCCTCAGAAATCAGTGTGCGAGTTGTGTCCCTCCGGTCCTGACATACTGTGTGTTTGTGTCAATGTTGTGAACTAAAAATTTTAAATTCCAGATTATTGCAGTCTTCCATAATGTGATATGTATTGTTAACTCTATGCCTGTCATTTGGAATCTCATGAAAATCACCATGTATTTTTGTTATTAACAATGAGGGGAATCAACCTAATGAGAAATTTTCTGTTGACGGTACTGAATATTTCCATTCTCATGCACTACAAGGGAAAAGCCCTTTCCCGGCATTTCAAAATCGCCGTAACAAGTCTGACAAATGCCGGCAAAAGTTACCTCGGCGTGCATTAGTTCACAACGCTTTGCAAACGCTGCTGTTCGTTTTTAGTGGCGTTTTGAGAAATACTGGATTTTGTTGAAACCAGGTGTCGGTCACTTCTCCATCTGATTATGTCATTGCGAACCTCCTTACTCGGCGTATACAACAAAAGCGACATCTCAAAGATCTTTAAGTTCTCTACACGTGTCCTTTTCTCTTCCTTTCTCGTCCCGTATGCTCTAGTTCTGTGCACCCTAGAGAATAGGCCAGAGGATTTATATCCAAAGTAGTGTAAAATTGGATCAGAGAGGGGAACAGTGTAAAATTGGATCAGAGAGGGTACAGTTCCCCGTTTGCTGATCAAGTTGCAGGCATTTGGAATATTGAAGGGAACAACACAAATGAGCCATTTGAACGAGATATTATTATTCATGCACATTCTGGTAGAAGACACTGAGTACAACACTATTATGGTTGCTATAATCCATTACAATATCCTGCATTATTTCTAAAGGGTGAAAGTGGTTGGCATCAGAATATTATAAAAAAAAACCTCATCATAGAAATGGGTGTGTGCAAGAGGATTCAGCTCTGCCCAATTTTGCATCTACGGATGATATTTTAAAAAATGAACGAAGAGGTAATGCTGATACATATTCCTTTATATATTTATGATATGATAATGGTTGTGGAACCGTATTCTACCTTGAAAGGATCTGGCAACATGTGGAAACTCACTCTAATGGATGAAGAGGTATGCCAACGTAGCTGTTTTTATGTGACAATTCTTGGATCGCACCAAAGGCTAGGAAAGGTGAGTAGAATTGTGGAAAGATAGTAAATCTTTTTATATATCAAACATGTACATGTATTATGCTTAGTTTCCTTAATGACGTAAATCTATGCAGTACTCCATATTGCAGTTTCGTATCTTGGTTTCAGGTGTCATAAATTTCAGCTCTGTAAATTCATACTTGCTTTTATCCAAATAGTGCGTCATAAAGTTTCTTGTTTATGTAGGAAAATATTATAACACATAATATTTTATTTTGAGTGTGAATGCAAATTGAATTGCTCGTATTCTTCTGTTGTGTGGCAGCACTTTGCAAGGAAAAATAGGGTTCAGGGTATGCCTTCTAATATGGAGAGGGCTGCTGAGCAGATGGTTCAATCTGCTCAAACCACCAAAATCGACAAATTCGCAACCGAACTGACAATATAATCCTCGATGAGCGGATCGGTTCCAAATTGAACCGAACCGCCCAAACCGTTGTTTACTAGTATATAATCCGCTCAATTCACCCAAACCGACCAATCCGCAACCGAACTGATCCATCCAAACATACTCACGGACAGTTAGCGGATGGAGAAAACGGCAATCTGCCACGAGTGGTTCGGATTGGGAACCGGACCGATCCGCACGGAACTGATCCTTGGGCAGCCCTAATATGGAGGATGTGATTGACTGGTACTGCACTAATGTGAAGGGCAAAGGCTTGAGAAGTCTCTGCCTTAAATCCAGTTTGGATGATGTTAGATACTTTCTTTGCTTACGAAGAAGTATAAAGCAGTCTACCAAAAGCAAGGCTCTATGTGTGCACTGGGGCTAGTCTCAGTGTCTGAAAGGATATTACTACCTGTATAGCTTTGAGTTTTTGATTGCAACTTTTGCTGATTGTATTTATGGTCTTGTAAGGGATTACATCCCTAGATGTTGATTCTTTTGGTTGAGCTTAATAAAATCTTGCACTTAACAAAAAAAAATTGAATTGATTTAGAGTCTCCTCTTTTCAGTAACACCTGTTCGTAGTGGACAAACGCATCTATTATGAAAAGAGGTGTTCCTTTCTTCCTGGTGGCTTTTCGAAGAGTCACCAATTGGTTTATATATTAATTGCATCCTTCATTATTTTTGGTGATTGATTTTTTCCTTCGATTCGAGTCCATTCATATGAGAGAGTACAAACATAAGTTTGGTTCTGTTAAACCACCGATTTAGTGCTGCTTCTGTAGGGAGTTCGATCAAGTAGTACTCGGAGATAGACGTCTATGCAAACCGTAAGCCTCGTAGCGGGGACGATTTTATCATAAGTACAGAGTGTCACACTCGCCTTGATCACTATTTTGTTAGGGAATTGATTTTGGCACTCCCCAAATTAATAACCACACCCCTAGGTGAGTGCCAATATCAAATTCATATAGGGATTGATTTTGGTAGTCCCATTTGGGAGCGCGATTATCAATTTGGGGAGTGCCATAATCACTCCCCTTTTGTTATCATCGATTTTCAGGTTTTGAGTTCTAATTTTATTGCACTCAATTAATTGAATTAATCACAAAAGAGTTCACAATTTTCCAACGGTTAATATTATTAGTTATACTTGCTAAAAATTGATTGTCATGGTTTAGTTACTAGAGTTTCCTTCGAAGTCCCATTTGTTATGGGGAGATTAGAAGAATTGAAGTCCCATTTGTTGTGTGGATAAAAAGAATTAGCATTTTTGCCTGTAATAATTTTTGGCCAATTTTCCGATATCCTTACATATTTCCAAGAAGTTTCCGATATCCTTACATTTCCAAGAAGAAGTTTTCTTGGAAATTTTCTCTGGGTGCATCTTCCTTATCTTGATATTTTCAAACTTGATCAGTTGATCCAATAAGGTCATCGTTGGTTTCTCATTAAAATAAAGCAGATTAATTGCACTTGTTCTCAAGAATTTTCTTCTCTTGTTTGCCTTGTATCACTTTCTCCGTCTCTGTCTCTTGTTTGCCTTGTATCACTTTCTCCGTCTCTGTCAAAAAGTGCAATTTGATGTGACCAGAGTCTTTAATTAGGTAGTCAATGGCAGAAGTCTTTGTTTATACAGCTACATTGCCATCAGCCCATCAAGCTTGAAATTTTCGCTTGAGACGCGTGGAAAAAGAACCTCGTCCGGACTACGGCATGTATATTGTATTATAAATACACGGCAATCTAATGGTTCTGTGTGTGAGCCTTTATTCTCTAAACACTTGCAATATTATTATATGGTATCAGAGCCGATGGCTAACGATATTTGGGTGGACTCAAACCGATTTGGTGGGCTTGCATGGAGACTCTCGATGGAGCGAGAAAAATCCCAATGCATGGTTCACACATGAGGGGGAGATTGTTAGGAACATGTGTGAAATGTTGAGTCTCACATCGGATAAATAGAAAAAAGGTTGGACTTAATATACAATTGGATAGTTCACCACTTAGAATTCTGATAAGGGCGAAACCAGGATTTTATCATAACAGTGGCGAAATGTATACTAAAAAAATAAAAAAGATGCATTACAATATTAATAGTCATCGGCTCCAAAAAAAAAAATTAAAATAACATAACAAAAACTATAGTAAATGATATTTTTCATTTGCACATGGAGTTTGAAAAAAGACTAATTTTAATTTTAGGCATCGATAATGCCACTCCAACAACAACAACAACAGCAGAACCCATGTATTCCTCAATCATTGGGGGTATGGGCGGGAGAGGATTGGAGATAGATCTAACCTTTGGCAATATGCACAAAATTGCTGCTCTCAGAATACCACTTAAACAGTAGCCCCTATACCTGTTTTGCTGCGGAATCATGCCCCCAAATCAAAGCCAAATAGCATCAGAGAGGGCAGGCCTAGAGACCCAATTCAACTTATGTGCACATTACCATACTTCCTTCATTGATAGTTCAGAGCATCGGTATGCACAAAGATAATGTCACTCTCCAAATTTATAATGTTACTCCCCAGATCCCTATATAGATTTCCCAAATTGATAATTGCACTCCCTTTTGGGAGTGGCATTATAAATTTGGAGAGTGACATTATAATTAAATTCTCTTAATTTTTTAGGTTAAGTTATTTTAGGGTTAGAATGTGGAGTTTTTTTTTCTTAATTATACATCATCATTTATATTTTTCACTTTGGCCCATTGAATTTAGATTTAGAATACTTTTTTGGGGATTCTTTCTTAAAAAAATAATAGAAGATTTATGATATAATAAAAAATAAGAAAAAAAACCTAGCAGTGGCGAGACTATATAACTTGAGGATATTTTTTTTCCACATATAATAATTGTATTTTCTAAAATTCTTGTCGTGGCGGCCGTCGCTACTAGACCCCTTGATCCCATCTTTGCTTGGACTGGTAATTGTGCTTGAGTGTTATAGAGGTGGTGCTTAGAAAATAGAATGTACCCACCTTGAAAACATTTTTTGCTTGTTGAAAATATTTTTGTTTTCCATCTCAACTACAATACGATATTTAGGTCCCATTCCACATTTCAAAATAAGTACTTAAAAAATAAAGACTTATTTTCAAACTTAAAAATAATGGCTTTATGAAAATTGTAACAACCCGTTTTTTCGGGAGTAAAATAAAATACTTCTTTAAGAAAATTTGCTAAATAAACATAATTTTCCAAAATAAAGGTGTAGCTATTACAATCTCAAGATAGATTTACTGATTTAAAATACATTAACTTCAGAGCCGACTCTA
>JAOTQK010000012.1:9159871-9170391 GCA_025642025.1 Rhododendron ferrugineum
AACCCTAGGGTGACACTTCCATTAATGGTAAATGTATTTTTGTAAAAGTGGACTTAGTGGTAATTAAGTATTTCATCCCTCCTTAATGGGAATTAAGTGTCACTTTTCTGTACGTAGAGGTAATTTTCTGAAATAAAAAATCGGGGAACATAGAATTACTGTTTCCGATCCCAAACAAACGGGATTAGTGTCACCAAAATGCCTACGCCCACCCCTCTCTTTCATCACTCCTCCCACAGTTTTATTTAAAATCCGGACTATTGATTGCAGAGACGGCGAGATTGAGAGAGCGGTGAAACCGTGTGGTGGAGGTAGATGGACTGTCTGTAGTGTCATTTTCAGTGTCTGAAATGAAACCAATCCTCACGGTGTATTAATTAACCGTGTGGTTTTGATATCCCTTCCCTGTGGCCCAGGGCTGGCTCTGAAAATTTCTCGAATACTTTTGCAGCTGATCATGAAAAACATCATTGCTGTACGTAAATACAAAATCTATGACAATTTTATAGTAACGGGTGTTTCAATCTTATTTCTCCTCCTTTCCTGCATACTCTTAACCCTTCCCCTTCCCACTGCCCAACAAATTTGTTCCAACCCAGCCAATTTCACTACGAACAGCACGTACGGCCAAAACCGGAACCGAATCCTCTCCTCCCTCGCCTCCAACGCCACCGCCAACGGCGGATTCTACACCACCAACTTCACACAAGGCTCCGACGACACCATCTACGCTCTCGCACTCTGCAGAGGCGACCTTTCCAACCAAAGTTGTTACGACTGTATTGATACCGCGAGCCAGTCGATAGTTGCGAATTGTCCTAAGAAAATGGAGGCATTCGATTTCGGAGCCTCCTCTCACTGTATCGTCCGGTGCTCTAACCAGTTATTTTTCAGCACCATGGACACTTGGCCGGCTAGATTAGTGTGGATTGCGAGTAACATAACCGCCAATGTCGAAGAATTTGATCAGGCCTTGAGTAGTCTAGCAGTTAGCCTTGTGAATAGGGTCACTACTAGTTCTTTTGTAGGCAAGTTTGCAACTGGTGAAATTGCGTATACAGCGTCTGAGTATATATATGGTCTTGTGCAGTGTGTCCCTGGCCTTTCATCGGATGATTGTAGCAGTTGTATTAGAAGTGCAATAGATTATTATCGCGGTTGTTGTTTTAGAAAGAGAGCAGTAAATGTCATTACACCGAGTTGTATTTTCCAGTATGATTTGTCAAACTTTTTTGAGTCTTCTGCTGGTGCTGCACCGCCCCCACCCCCACCGCCGCCAGTTACTCTTTCTCCTCCTCCGCCATCGACCAATGTTACAGCAAAAGGAGGTATATTCATCGTCTCCTTGAAGTTTTAATGATTCCAGCAGAAATGCCATTTGTACTTGAACAGGGCTAAGTTTCGGGTAATTTTTGTGGTCTTTTAACGGCCTCGGGGCAAACAACAGATGACGTTTCCCATGAGTTTGGCCTAAATTAATTTTCTTGAAGACTGGGTATTATCGATTTTTTTGACACATGTTTAGCTTTTCTTCAAAATTTTCAGGATTAATTATTTATGTCGGCATGAGGAATCATAAAAGTGAGGAATTTTTTAGTGCCGAGCGGGTATTGCCCACGTGGCACCCGCTCGGCGAATCCGAGCCGTCCGATACACTTTTGGACGGCTCGGATTAAAACCCTCTCTCTCCTCTCCCCCAAACATTTTTTCGATCTCTCCTTTTCTCTCTCCAAATCTGAGCCATTCAAAAATAAAATGGACGGCTCGGATGGCCGAGCGGGCACCACGTGGTACCCGCTCGGCACTGAAATTTTTTCCCATAAAAGTAGTGTATCCATGATTTGCTATGTGAGTATAGAAATAGATTGTTATGCAGAAAGGAAAAACCCATCAGACCAACAAGAGGATACACGATCTACATGTTTCGTTTGCGAGGAAGAACGGTCTACATGGTTCCCCAGCTTTCGATGAAGAACGATCCGTTATAAGCATTAAGGATTGCAATGCCTAACTCTCTACAACCCCTCTCTCTCTCTCTCTCTCTCCCGATTATATATGCCTCCAAATTCATTATATATACCTAACCAAAATATGCCTCCAAAAATACTAGAAGCCTACCCAAAATACATTATATATGCCTCCAAATTCTGAGCTAAGCCCTCTCCTTTTGTCAGAGGCCCTCTTCAGTAACTTTGAGGTTAACGAAAAATACAGGACACCTCACGACTCGTCATGCATTAGAATCGCTATATTTCTTATCATCTTTGGACTATGTTACGTATATAGTCTTGGATTTTAGCATGTGTTCTGCACATTCAGCTATGAATCAGAAAGAGTGGAGTCTGTGGTACTTAAAGTATTGTGAGATTGATAAATGTATCTAATAGAGCTGCGAGCTAAGAGACCTTTCATTTGATTGCTTTGATTTCAATTAGTGATCGATCTATAGCATAAGTGATTGGACCATGCTTTTATTGCAATTATTTTGCATTCATGAGATATTTATCAGCAAATATATTAGTCCTTTCTCCGGTTGATATTAATGAAAATACAAAAATGAAATAACATCTGAAATACATACACGTATTAATCAGCCGTTGATATTTTCAATTTGTTTGTTTCCTGTTTGGTGCAGATGATAAGAGTAGGACAATTCAGACTACTATTTTGATTGTAGTTCCAGTGAGTGCCTTTTTATTACTCACTGTCGCTGCGCTTGCCTGTGGCTTTTCCCAATTAAGGAAGAGAGAGGATGTCAATAGTAAGTTTATTTATGCTTTGATAATCTCAACTATTTACGAGGTTCAGCATTAACACAGGGTTTGAGATTGCGCAGAGGTGCTGGATTGTAGTTGCCTCTGCAACTTGGCTTGGATAAAAGCTGCAGGACAATTGTTTAGGGCTTCCAGTCAGCATGGCGCACACAATGCTGGTAAATATTTGAAAATAGAAGAGTTGATAATATTGTTTTTATGGTTGCTAAAGTAGCAAATATTAATGTGCAAATAGAATTCCTATAAATTCCTATAAAGAGGGATCGATTTCTACAGCAAATTCTGGTAGTATTCAAATTTAAAATATTCTGCACTTGAAAGTACACGTGCACCTTTAATTTCTCTATTCAACATGTTTACTTCTGTCAAGGTGAAGATGCAACACAATCTCAAAGTGCGGATTCCTTGAAATTTGACTTTGCCACAGTAAGAGCTGCAACAAATGATTTTTCCAACTCTAACATGCTTGGACGCGGTGGATTTGGTTCCGTGTACAAGGTAACAAAGCTCGTGGCTATCTATTGTGTTCCGAGTGGAATGTTGTTTAGCTCAAAGTTGGGGAAATGTACCTTGAATGTTTTAAATCTTGATGATTGATCTACATTCAATAGGGCAAGCTCCCGAATGGACAAGATTTTGCTGTTAAAAGACTTGATGGTTGTTCGGGACAAGGTGAAGGGGAATTCAAGAATGAAATTGTGTTAATGGCCAGGCTCCAACACATAAATCTTGTTAGGCTCCTTGGCTTTTGCTTCGAAGGAAAAGAAAGGCTTCTTATCTATGAGTTTTTGCCCAATGCAAGCCTTGATCGCTTCATTTTTGGTACGTCTCAGTCTCCCATTCAGTTTATTAGATGCACTACATGTGGGATTTTGATCACCAAAAAACTAGAATATTTTTTCTTCATAAATATGTCCAGAATAATGTGCTATCAACAGTAAATGTGTTAACAAATTACCCCATGGAACTTTCTTTGGTCAAAGGATAACTTCAACTCTTTTTCTGCTACATAGCACTTATTCAATATTAGCCTAGCATCTGTTATAGAATTGGGCATACTGTTTCTTATTATTTGAATCGATATGCAGATCCAATGAAGCGGTTGCTATTAAATTGGGAAACGCGTAACAAAATCATAGTAGGAATCGCTCGTGGACTTGTTTATCTTCACCAGGATTCTCAACTAAGGATCATTCACCACGATCTAAAAGCGGGTAATGTTTTGTTAGACGGGAAGATGAACCCCAAAATTGCCGATTTTGGCATGGCAAGGTTGTTTGTTGTTGATCAAAGTAAAGGAGTCACCAAAAGAATTGCTGGCACCTTGTAAGTATACTGTCTCACTTTCTGCAAAAAGAGAGGCAGGAGTTTAAAGAGGTTTTTTAGTACCAAAAAATTAATTGGTAAGTCGGTGATGTCATGCAGTGGCTACATGCCTCCTGAGTATGCAAAATTTGGGCGATTCTCTGTGAAGACTGATGTCTTCAGTTTTGGTGTTCTGATCCTCGAGATAGTGAGTGGTAAGAAGTACAGCGGCTATGGTGGCCCAGAGCATGTGGAACATCTTATAAGCTATGTAAGTGTGCAGTACTTTCTAACACGTTCTTTCTCTCTATGTGCATCAGTGTATTATTTGATCCAAACATTGCATGATATGTATTTTGCAGGAAATTTTGTACGAACAGAAAAAAATAATCTGCAGAAATTTTACATGATACAACGTCACTTAGGCTTGGACATCTCGTTTCAAACTTTATTATTCAAAATACTAGTTTTTTAAAAAGTTCAATATGTCCGATATTGCTTCAGAACAAATCTGGAAGAATTTGGCATTTTCTAGATGAGATTGTTCAATGAATTTCCTCTACTTCGGTACTGCAGGCATGGAAGAAATGGAGACAAGGTAAAGCTTCGAGATTGATTGACGAAACCCTAGTGGATGGTTCAAAAAGTGAGAAGATGAGGTGCATTCACGTTGGCTTATTATGTGTGCAAGAAAATGTGGCCGAGAGACCAACAATGGCCGCAGTTGATTTAATGTTGAATGGCTTCAGCATGAGTCTTCCTTTACCCTCAAAACCTGGATTCTTTATGGGAAGTAGCACGGAACCAGACACGGCCTTAGGAAACCGATTTCCTCCGGTTACTAGTTCACACCATTCCCAAGACCAACCTGTGAACGTATCTGTAAATGAGGCTTCAATTACAGACCTGTATCCTCGATAGCATCCAGGGATCTACTTATAGATTTGTTATGGCTCATAGCAACGCCCATAGGAGCTACAAGATTAGCCCCTGGCTTTTAAGGTTACCTCCTTGATCGATGGTTTGGCGTCAAGCATTATTGAAGGCAATGCCCTGGGAGGACCGAATAACCTTTGCGATCACATTAACTATTATCAATAGTTTGTATCAAATGTGCCGAGATCTAAAAGTGGTTCTCAGCCATTTGAGATAGAGCACGGGAAAAGTTTTGGTTTTTTGGAATTTTTAAAAACTACTTTCGATATATTGTTGAAGAGTTGAAGAAATCTGCCAGTTTAATTTACTGATGTAACACATGCTTTGATCATTTTAAGTCTGTTTCATTTCTTGAAGATAATTCTGGGTTTCATTGTCTAGTTGTCAATTCTGGACTTTTTGTTACGGTCTTTGAACGTTACCACTGGAAAGACCGTAAGAATGCGTAGCAGAGATAGGATAGAGACTTGAAGAGGGGTAAATCCGAGAAGAACATTTTCGTAATAGGAGGCTTTGGTTCTTCTAGTTTCAATTATAGAACGATTTTGAAAGAATGAAGAACGAAAAATCGAGATATTGTTGATACCATATATCAATGACACGTGACTTAACAAGGCATGAAATAGGAAATTGGTATGAAACTTGTTGTATAGTGACAACAAATTTGAGTAGAACTGTGAGTGAAATTTTATGTGTTTTCTAATTTCATGACAAGACTCTGATGGTGCACAGCATGCCCCCGTGAGAAATCGATGTGTAAGTGTGTATTGGGTTTGGCCAGGTCTTCGATCCCTTTAACACCTCCTCCTGTGCATATCGTCACAAAATCCGGCCCTCCCACACGCATCTCTTTTGTGAGGTGAAAACTTCTTTGTATGTTGTATTTCACCGTTGAATTAACACCATATCATACTCTCCCGTCTCAAAATGAATAACCATGTTAGGCTGCTACAAAATTAAGGATACACATGCAATTATTATTCTTTCTTTCAACCCAGTGACTGATTTTGTTTATTAAAAAATCGTTGCAGTCAAAAGAAAGCTTAATTAAGAGCATCAGTTGACAGGAGTCAACCATAATGGTTGAGTACCGGTCATAAACCAATCCGTTAGTCGGACACAACCAATAGGTCCAACATGTGTAATGTTCTGTCTCATCAATACATCCAAATGTAACAGTGTAACCTGGCCACGATACCCAACAAAAAATCATTTAAAAATTGCCTCATATAACGGATAGATCTCTACAGACCTAATTTGGTACTTCTAAGGTTCTATTTTTTATTTTTTATAGGCAATTTGGTACTTCCAAGTTGCGAGAAATGTTTTGGTGCTGGGTGGGTATTGTAGACACTCCAATTTGGCCTAATGATTATTTCAAGTCCCTTGGGGACTATCCCGATAATGATATAGATACAGTGATTGCTGATTGACTTCTTGTGAACATTAGGACTTTCGGTAAGAACATTGAGCCACTTAGATGACCCAATTCAGAGCCAAATAGCCTTCAGACAGAAATACAGAATCTTAGGAGAATCCATCTGTCGGCCGTGACATTGATCTCACGGCCTTGACATCATTTCTTCACCCGTGAAGCCCATTGCTTGAAAATCTCCCTGAGAGATTGATTCTTCAGCCGCCAGGTCTATCCTTCGGCCGCTCAATCCATTCCTCGGCCGCCAGATCGTCTATTTTCCAGATTTTGAAATGTTATGTTGATCGTTTGATCCGATCACTCAAACCCTAGTAGCCAAATCCCGATGTGTTCGGGGCTACGTTAGAGGATTGCCATGAGGAGTTTGTGTTGCTATACAACTCCAATTCTATCGTTCAATTCCGATTGGTTGAGGTGTGTCATCCCTATGCCTATATAAAGGAGCCTTTAGGTTCCGAAATTAATAAGTTCATACACCCTCTCAAGCCACGAAATTCTGCAGAAATACACTCTCAAATCCCCTCTATAAAAGCCCCAACCTCCCGAAGGCAGCCATAATCCGACGATCAAAACCCCAAATTTCAAACCCTAACCCTAGGGTTTTCAAGAAGCAATCTGTCAAATCACCCACAATCCGAAGCAATCAAGCTACTGAGGAATTAAGGTGGTGAGGCCCAGGGGCCTCTAGTTTAATTTATTTTTCATTTTTACTCTTAATCATAGCCTTTTGATTGTCTATTAACTGTTTAGTCTGCTGTGAGGAAGAACATCGGTCAGGGCTTCCATCCCTCGGCCGGTACATTAAACCAGGAGGATCACTCGGCCGTGACATCCATTCACTGGCCGTGAGATCCATCTCCCTGGGACATATCTATTTTATTCTACTTTTCTGATACATGATTTACTTATCGTCTCGGCTCACCTTATTCATTTTTTAAGGCTTAATTAAACAGATTACGTGTTAGAATTAAATAATGCATATTTTAATCTAATGTCGAACAACTATGGGCCAGTCTAATGGCTGGGCAGAGAGGGGTGCCTAACACATTCCACTCATCGTACCTTTGGCTCCCGAACCCAGAATCTCTATCTATTTTTCCTAGCTTTCTTAAACTAGGTGGCGACTCTGTTTCGATGATAACCGTTATCGTGTGGCGATGTTCCTAGCCATGGGAATGTCCACGATCTTGGTTTATGTAGCAAGCAACCAATCAAACAGCAACGATTAATCTGTATGGCGATGCCTCGCTCTCGGGAGGTGTCTACAGTTTTTGGCGACTCTGCTGGGGAACATGAGAGCCATAACCAGAAAGTTCGACATAAGACTAACACATGTTTTATTTAATTCTTTTATCATATGCATCGAGTGGGCAACCTCGTTGAGTTCACCTAATACCCCGGCATGTCACGGGCTATGTTAGGGGTTCCAGCAAACTCCACAGTCACTTGTACCTAGGGGTATATCAAAAAGGAAACCGCCCGATCGCCACCTATGATGGGCTGACGGAAGAACAGGTGCCCTTTGACAATGGAGCACCCTGAGACTAACTAAACCTTACATGTGTTAGAAAGCCATAGAACTTATCAAAATAATACAGGAACCTACTTGCATTTGTTTTGTAAAAGTTCTAGCTCACACCCATTGTATGTATGTATGTAGTAAAGTCTTCTTTTGCAGGTCGAAGCTTAGGGGTCTTTTTAGGATCAAAAGAAAAGGGGGGCAAGCTAAACTAATCTAACTAAAGATAAATTTTCAGGTAAAAATGGCCGCATCACTGTTCATGTTCGATTCGCACTTTCAAGTTGTTGCCAAGCTGTCTGGTCCATTCCACCCCACTGCCAAGATGTTCGACCCATCCAAAAACATCACTCCGGTAGATCAACCAAAGCCTATGGTAATTATCACTGAAGACGATCATGTCATGTTCGCAAGAACAGTCTATGATGAAGAAGTAGAAAGCATAATTGAAGGAGAAGGACTTCGCAGAGTTCCAATCTATTTCTATGACCCTTATGCACCTACTGACGACTATTGGCCAATCGACAAGGTCGATAACACTGAAGCTGAAGAAGCAAAGGAAGAAGAATCTGCTGACAATTATCCCCTTGACGAAATGTCACTAAACCTACTCTTTGATGAGGGGGTCATCAACAACGAAATTAGGGTGATCCACCCCATCATAGATAGCTTTGGTAATTGGTGGGGATTTGTTGGGACACGAAGAATCGACAACAGCAACGAAGCATAGATTAAAGCTCAACTGGAGGAAATAACGGCAATAGCAAACCAAATGGCCCTCCAAGACTTGCAGGGTGACAGCGATGAAAGTACGAATCAAGATGACAATGAGGTGCTGATGATCAACCTTAGTGATGAAAAAGACTGCTTTGAGCTGATTGTGGATGCTAAAAAAGGGGCTTACCCTAATTGGACCGTGGAACACACTCTAAAATACAAAATGAAAAATGCTGATTCTGATCTTAGTTCCGATTCCGACTCCAAGTCAACTCAGTCTGAGTCTAGCTTTTCATCTTTTCAAACTACTGAGTCTAGTAAGGAAAACCTGGTCAAAGCACCAAGGCATGACATTTATTTTGAATTTGACTCTGAAATTTCTTTTGACAATTTTAGTAATGAGAAGGAAGATTTAGAGTATTTCACTTTGCCTATGATCAACTATGTGGATTCCGACAATCCAAATTTTGAGGAAGAAATTTCAAAAGAAATTCTAGAATTCATCGAGAGAGAAGAAGAAAGGCACGCTAAACCTTTTTCTGAGGAAATAATCACAGCAAACATAGGCTCTGAAAACGAGTCCAAACTGGTTTAAATTGGTGCAACGCTATCCTCTCAAGAAAGTGAAAAAGTAATCCTTTTGCTAAAAGAATACAAAGATGTTTTTGCTTGGTCTTACGAGGACATGCCTGGAATAGACCCTGAAATTGTTCAGCACAAAATTCTCCTTCATCCTGATGCAAAACCTGTTAAACAAAAGCTAAGACGTATGCGCCCCGATTGGGTTTTAAAGATAAAAGAAGAAGTCACTAAACAAATCAACACTGGTTTTCTCATGGTCACCGAGTACCCACAGTGGGTAGCCAACATCGTTCCAGTACCTAAGAAAACTGGGGGAATCAGGGTCTGTGTAGATTTCCGAGATCTCAACAAGGCCAGTCCAAAGGATGACTTTCCATTGCCACATATAGACGAATTAGTGGACAACACCGCGGGGCATGCACTGCTATCTTTCATAGATGGGTTTTCTGGGTATAATCAGATTCTGATGTCTCCCGAAGATAGAGAGAAGACCACCTTCACCACGCCATGGGGAACCTATTGCTACCGAGTAATGCTATTCGGGTTGAAGAACGCTGGAGCCACTTACCAAAGGATGGCTACAACACTGCTGCACGACATGATGCACAAAGAAGTTGAGGCATATGTCGATGATATGATAGTCAAATCAAAAGAAAGGGAAGGACACTATGAAGCACTTCAAAAGTTTTTTCAGAGGATTAGGCAATACAAGTTACGCCTTAATCCTTAAAAATACAATTTTGGGGTAACGGCCGGTAAGATGCTAGGATTTCTCATCACTCAAAGAGGAATTGAGGTAGACCCTTCCAAGATACAGGCTATCATGGAAATATCGCCACCAAGGACAGAGAAGGAAGTAAGGAGCTTTCTGGGGAAGGTGCAATTCATTAGCAGGTTCATTTCCAAACTGACAGCCACTTGTGAACCTCTTTTCAAGCTTTTGAAGAAAGGTACGGATTTTGAGTGGAGCCAGGACTGTCAACAAGCATTCGAGGCAATCAAAGAATACCTTCAGAACCCACCTATATTATAACCACCCATCCCTTGGAAACCACTGATTCTGTATCTCTCAGTAACAGGCACATCCATGGGATGTATGCTAGCACAAGAAAACGACGCCAAAGTAGAGTGCGCCATATACTACATCAGCAACAAATGATGGACTATGAAACAAAGTACACTCCCCTCGAGAAAACCTGCTGGGGGCTAGTATGGGCCACAAAGAAACTAAGGCACTACCTATTAGCACATC
>JAOTQK010000012.1:9191478-9204681 GCA_025642025.1 Rhododendron ferrugineum
TCGTAGGTCGCCAGGTTCTATCGCTTTGATACCATGTTCAGTTTTAGGGTAATCGTAATAGGGAGAAAACCCATTAGAGTTGATTTCATTCAATGTAAAATATATATACAAGATGTATAATAATTGCACTACTGTCCTAGATACTTAAACTAATTACATGATAAGACACATATTTACTATATACAAATAGACCCATAATCTAACAGGTACCCATGAGAAATCAGCAAAAAAAATGATTGGGAAATGCTTCATGTGAATAGTTTTTAATTGAACAGTTCAATAAAAAACTGCTCAAATCAAGCTCTTCACGGTCATTATTTTTGCTGATTTCTCACGAGTACCCTTAAAATCACGTTTTGATTACATTGAGCGGCTCGGATCATCGAAATTTGATCAGGATGCTATTTAACGGAGCCTTTAACGAAATCCGTTAGTCATTCGGACGGAAGGGGGCGTTTTGATTAATGGAAGATAACGTTGGGAGTAAAATTGATTTTTTTAAAAGGTTGGGAGTCTAATTGAAATTTAGAATAAAGGTTGGGAGGTATTTTGAAATTTTCCCAATTTGTAATCAGTGATTAATCGTTAGTCGGACCTAATTGGATAGGCACCGCCAATGATTAATCGCCGATTAATTCCTTATTTTAAAACACTGGTCAGAAAGTATGAGTCAACTGTAATGATCAATACGAGTTGTAAACCATTTCGTGATTTATATACAAACCAATAGGTACAACATGTGATGTCTAGTCTCTCCATTGCATCCGTATGTAACGGTATCAAATAGCGACAATCAACAAAATAAGAAAATTGCCTCGCTATGAGGGATACGACCTTCAGGGACCTAATTTTACTATGTCCAAGTTGCATGTCCTGCAAAAATTTCATTGAATGAAAGTACAGTGCATTTCTTTACTTGTATACAAAATTGGGCCATCTTTTGCCCCACTGATCGTCTAATAACATCGCGCAACAAGTTTCTGACCTAGATTGCAAAACCCCTTGTGAGATCTACAGAAGTACTCCGTACATGCTCTCTCTCAAGTTCAATTGTTCATCAACTTGCTTATAGTTTTGGGATCCGAACCATTTAACACCAGCCTCATGTTCCATGAGGCCTCCCCTGCGTTGTGTCCCTTGAGGCCTTTGCCTTATGACCCTCGTTCCTCTTGATTCTATATACTACTCCGTACTATAAAAGTGGGTGTGTAGTAAGGCAAATGTGACAGTGTGAGTGTTTTAATTTATATATAAAAGACTCTTCGGAACCGCAGGGCTCTTCCAATAGTTCGGGCTAGCCCAGCTTCTTTTCTTCTGTTTGTCCAATAGGATCAATTGTTGGTCGATCCTCACTTCTGCTCTCCTCTTTACTTACTGCTTAACACCTTGGCCTTTATATAACTCAGTGTGTTGTGGCGAGGTGAGAGAGAGAGAGAAGGTCAGTTGAGTGTATAGCACCTCCAAATATTAGTAAATAGAGTTTTTATTTTTTTCTATGTGGAGCGGGTATTCCAGCCAAACAATATAAATACTTGTCTCTATCTTGTGCTTTTGTGACTCCCCCGATCCACCACACATACAGTGCCTTCATCCTTCCCTTATGCTTTGTTTGGAACATGTGGAAAGGAAGGGAAACAGAGAGAAAGTTTAAATTTTTTCTCTTCCCTTGTTTGGTTTGAGAGAAGAGAAGAGAAAATGGCAAAATACAATTCTAGAAATAGTAAGATTTTCTCCTTTCTTTTCTCACATTTTCTTTCTTAATTATTTTCCGTTCTCTGCCCTCACTGTCCACAAGTTCCAAACAAAGCGTTAGTTTTTTTTCCCGGCCTTGGAGTTTTTCACGTTTACATGTGTTATGCATGCATTTTGTTATTAATTCTGTTCGTGCATAATCAAAGAAACTAGGTTAACAAGATCAAATTAATTTCGATTAATTATTTACGTAAGACTAGTTGTTAAGTTAATCTACGTGATAGCAAAAAGGCAATCCTTTGCAAAATTTCGAATATGTTAGAGGATTTATAACCATGCATGGTCATCAAATGACTTGTGACAGAGGACTTGTCGAGGTGAGGGAGCCGACCGGCGGAAGGGTCCCCTATTATATCAAAATGAATCTACTAAAATAACATGCTTTAACAACAATAGGTGCCATTTGGTTGATTAATTGAGTCTGAAGACTTTGGTGTTGTGGGTTTTCATTTATTTTTGCAAAATTTGAAAAGGACATTTTGGATTAAAAAAGTCGAGAAAATATGATGCAGGATTTCATTTTTGGCGTTAGCTTTTGTTGCATATAAATTTAAAGTTGCAGAAAACACCCTCCACTATTATTGAATTTTGGAAACTACAGACCATAGGTCTATTATGTGAGGAGATGTCAAGTTTAGAGTCAACTCTCTCCTCGTTTGTGTTAAGATTCATTATTTCCTCCAACGGCCAGTTTTTACTTTGAATGCTTCCTAATCTAATTCCATCAATCTTTAATCTCATACTACATAATTTGATCCTAAGCATCTTTATTTCTTAGGTTTTCTTTATTTTGACAATCTGTCCATATGGCTTCCTTGACATTTAACACTTTTCCATAAACCTTTTCAAAACTTAAATGAAATGGTTTCATGGAGAAACCTCATCTTCCTCTCTCATATTCTCATAAACGTTGTTGGTCTAAGCATTTCCAAGCCTGATTTCCTGTACGTCTACTGTTTTCCGGGATTCGGTAACTACACAGCTAACAGTTTATATCAGACAAACCTTAACACCCTCCTAGCCTCTCTTTCCTCGAACACCGATAGCTACGGGTTTTACAGTTCTTCCTTGGGCGAAAATCCTGACAGAGTTAGCGCAATCGTGCTTTGCAGAGGAGATACTGACCTCGACACTTGTCGTGGTTGTATCAATAACTCCTCTAGTTATATCACACAAGTTTGTCCTAATAGCAAGATGGCCATTGGATGGTACGACTTATGTATGGTACGATACTCAAACGAGTTCATTAATGGCACGACATCAACTGATCCCGTAGCGTGTTTCGGAAGCGCCCGACAAGCTCTGAACGTGACTCAATACAATCAAGCTTTGAGCACCTTGTTTGAGAGACTCATTAGCGTAGCGGCTTCCGGGGGGACACATAAAAAGTTTGCAACAGGAATTGAGACCGGTCTGGATTTCCTAACTGTATATGGACTTATGCAGTGCACGCCTGATTTATCTGAACAGGATTGTAGCAATTGCCTTGATTTTGTTTTGGCTGATATTCCGAGCTATATTAGAGGGAGCGAAGGCGGGAGGATTCTTACACCCAGCTGTAATTTGCAGTTTGACAATTTTCTTTTTTTTAGCGAGATTCAAGTTGATTCACCCCCTCCAGTTGATTCACCCCCTCCAGTAGATTCAACCCCAGGTATAGGATAATCTTTTCTCTCAGATCATGGTTTTCAGTAGCAGTATCAAGGCCTAAGGTAGCTATCTCGGTTTAAGGGGAATCGGGTGGCGCAGTTGTGATCAACTTTTTTAAGTTTCAGAGGACCTGAGTCCACCGCGGTGATTGAGTATCGATGGTAGACTAGTTCGTTAATCAAATACGCAGATCATGTAATGCTCAATCTCACCACATTATCCAGATGTAACATTACCAAATATCGACATAAAAAATAAAATAATGCCCCGTACGACCGATTTGATCTTTAGGAACCTAATTTTATTGTTTCCAAGTTGCTATATCCTACCAAAAAAAAATTAGAAAATTAATTAAAAGAAGGTCTAGTATATTGCCTTGCATGTAGGACGAGTTGGGCCATCTTGGGTTCCAATTGCCGAGATTTATCTCAATTTTGTTGCAGCAGATTTACTTTGCAATTCATTTGTCCACAACTGCATATCTAAATGCACTTTATTACAACCTTGGCAAAAATGGAAATTTCATGAATTTCTGGTTTTTTGCAGGAATAGATGTCAATAGAACTCGAACGGTCATTTTTATTGTTGTTTCGACCGTTACTTCTGTGATAGCACTCTTTGTTTTCACGATGTTGATATATTTGTGGAAGTGGAAGCAGAGGATGCCAAAGGATGAAGTCTATGGTAAGTCTAATTTTGTGTCTTTAGACCTTTATGAATTGTTTATCCCTTTTGCAGCAGTGATTTTTTATTTTGTTTTAGTTTACTGCATATGTGCAAATCTAATCGTTGCTATATTGGCTTTCAAAGTCATAGTTTAGGCAACTTCAGTACAATTCATGTCCACTAGTGTGTCAAAATGTCATTTTTGTTGTTGACAAATTTGACAATAACTTTGATTTTGTCAAATATGTCATACTGATCCAAATAAATGAGGTGGGTTCAATGCAATAGTCTGGATTTAATATGGTGCCAAAACAATTCCAAACCGGAGCAACAACATTGCTATCTCACAACTTTGACTTCAGAAAGCTAAAAAAAATTGAAGAAGTTACCAAAAAATTACTTGAATATCATCTTGATTATTTCCTTCCTTTAAGTTCAGTTTCTGAAGCTGGGGATAAAATTAGCATCGTGGAATCCTTGCAGTACAGCTTTGATACAATCAGCATTGCAACAGATAACTTCTCTGATGACAATAAGATTGGAAAAGGTGGATTTGGTGCCGTTTACAAGGTAATTGAACATTCACATATAAAGAGAATATGTCCCTTCTGTTAAGAAATAAAAGCTAAAATTCTTCTAGCTGAAGTTGGTTTGATCCTAGTGTTTCACCAAGATTTCCAATGCGGTATATTACATTTTGCTTCTTCCTCAGGGAATAATGATCAAATGATTCCCTATCAGGGTCCTTGCGAATCGAATCATCCATATATAATATAAAAGAATGCACCTCTGGACATTCGTTTCTTTAAATTCCACTACGGTTCCCATAGATATTTTACAATTACAATAGTTCAGTTGTACTTTCAGGGTAGACTTCAGAACGGACAAGAAATAGCTGTGAAGAGGCTGTCTATGGGTTCCGGACAAGGAGAAGTAGAATTTAAGAATGAGGCTATGCTAGTGGCCAAGCTTAACCACAGGAATTTGGTTAAGCTCTTTGGTTTTTGCTTGGAAGGCAAAGAAAGGCTTCTCATCTATGAGTTTGTGACCAATTCCAGCCTTGATCAATCCATATTTGGTAATGTTTGTGAGATACGATACTCCCATCCATCCATTGTTGTTTGTCCTTTTTTGAAGTCGTGTCATGTTTTGAATGAAAAAGTAAACCACTTTCGTGCATTAATTTATAATATGTTTTGCTGCAACTTAAAAACTAATCGAGATATTTACATTAGTGCAAAAAGTTAAGGAATTATATGCAAAAGTTACTTCGTACTTTTACCCAAAAAAAGGCATGAATTTCCAATAAAGGACATAGAGAACACGACAGAGGAAGTATTTTCTAATTTTCATCTAATTGTTCTTTAGATAAATGAGAATCGGTGTCGTGCGACATGTAAGCCGCATAAGTTGATGATGCACTTGCCAATCTCATCGCCTGTTAATAACATTACCCCTCCGTCTGTACTTGTTTGTCTTCTTGACATGTAGACAACATTTTCAAAACATGTAATCTGAAATATATTAGACAACATAGATAATTCTTTATCTGTGCATACTGGAAAAAAGAGAAACAAATAAGGACGGAGGGAGTAGCATAATATCGTCCTTTATTTATGTTCTTTCTTGCATTATTACACTGCCGTTAGTTGTAATTAAGCCATACATATATACAAATTTGTAGATCCCATTAAGCGCGCACAGTTGGATTGGGATAAACGCTACAAGATCATAGGAGGCATTGCTCGCGGACTCTTATATCTGCATGAAGATTCACGACTTAGGATCATCCATCGTGATCTCAAAGCTAGCAACGTGCTGTTAGATGCAGAGATGAACCCAAAAATATCAGATTTCGGCATGGCAAGATTGTTTGTTCTTGATGAAACTGAAGGGAATACAAATCGAATCGTGGGGACCTAGTAAGTTTTGTTTCTACTCACCCCCATAATCGTTTTCAACATAACTTGTTGAAAACCTGTTGTTCATTTCCAAATTGTTTTGGCAAGCTTTGAAAAATTCTTCAAAACAACTTGGTACCAATTTTCCTTTGAATAAGATCAATTTTAAGAAGCCAAACTAGGTGCTTTGGAGAATTTTAACATATTACTCTCTTATCTTACTTACAAGTGCATTAATAATTACAGTGGGTATATGGCTCCAGAGTATGCAATGCACGGCCAATTCTCAGTTAAGTCAGATGTCTTTAGCTTTGGCGTATTAGTTCTGGAAATCGTGACTGGTCAGAAGAACAGCTGTTTCCAGAATGGAGAGAATGTAGAGGATCTTTTAAGCTATGTAAGTATGATCGCATCTCCCTAAAAAATCACTAGTTACATTGGATAAATGGAGGATTTTGGACATCCCATCTTCTTGAATTGAAAAATAGTGTTATCTATCCCATCCTTGAGGCGAGTTGTTTTCCTAAAGACAATAGTTGCCCCCACTAGATGGTCTGTTAGGTTACAACAAATCCGACTTCCAGATACACCGAATCCCGAACTCAAAGTTATTCCTATGTGCATTTGCAGAGACGAAGACACAAAATATCCACTAGACAAAGGTAAAAGAACCAAGTTCTATGTTCTATTTCTACAAAATAACAAAATATAGGTATACTTAAAATTCTAGAAAGAGTGTGTAGAGAGAAAGCAATTCAATCTGGAATTTTAAGGTGTGTTGAATGAATCTACAAAGGGTCTATTTATAGACTTATGAAAGGTCATGTCTTTAGTAGACACACAACAGGAATTATCATGCCTTTTCAAGACACTAATTAGGAAGAATCAAGCCTTTTAAATGCAAGTAATTAGGCAGGATCAGGCCTCTTGTCGGCACACCATGTTTCACATCTCTTCCCAAAAGACACTTTCATTCCGCATCAACAGTTCCCAATTCAATGGGTGTTATAACTATTCAAATAAAGTACAACTCATGTGAAAAAGTGTTGCAACCTTTCACAAAAACCTCTCTCAAGTCTCAATATCTTTTCAAAAATCCCAAACGAAAACCCATTTATCATTTTGAAAATCTCTAGTAGCGGGGTCATATAGGGCATATGAGGGTTCTTTTTCCCTCCCGGTTTCAAAGGCTTTCAAGCCGTAATTTCGTTGTAGTCTCTCTCAAAGAACCTTTAATACGAAAGAACCGAAGAAAGATTTGCCTGGATAAAAAATGACAAGCTCAAAGAACCTCTACTATGAAAGAACCAAAGAAAGAATTGCCTTGATAGAGGAAGACATGCTCAAAGAACCTCTAATATGAATTGGTCATTTAACTTGCCTCTCGTTTCTTTATATATTTCAACAAGATTCCTTTTGCTCCTTGCAAGTTTCAATTGGTTATTTTGCCAGCGAATTCTCCATTTGATTTTCTCTCCCAATGCGAACTATTCTGCCACTCTTTGTTGGGAAATGCTATTTAAGGTACACCACCTTATGGTGTGCCCACTTCATTTTCTTTGGTTGATTTTCTGCTTTTGCCATTGCGGAAGATTGGATGTACCCATAATCCCTGATACTGGCTCAATAACTTGTTGGAACTTATTAAGGTCAAGTTACTTGTAGTAACTAACATGGTTAATTACATCCCGGATCATCCATGCAGATTTTATGTGAGACGGGTGTTACAAACTGACCAGATTTACGCCCTCTCATCCTCACAAGGTTTGAGTCACCACGATGTTGCCTGCGTCTTTTTCTGTAGTAGTCAAAATGATCACCACTGCCCAACCTGGTTCTGTTTCCTAGACTTACTTTTGTGGCTGGGCTACTAAACTTTCTGGAGCCCACAAGGTCGTATACACAAGTTACTCTGCTCCCCTCTATAAACGCCCCATGTATATATGCATATGTTTATGTATATATGTATATGTATGTATATTATTGACACAATATTTTGGAGGAGTCTATCAACGTTGCCCGAAATGTTTACGCGCAAGCTATTAGTAGCAACTTACATGTTTGATTATCTTCTAAAAAATCACTCATGTAGACTTCCGATGTGTGATAATGAGTTACAATACCCAAAAAACAAATCCCATGAAATTTTACATGTCAATAAGCTTTTTAGTTATTACCTATGTTGAACAATTGCAGGCTTGGAAATGTTGGATAGAAGGGCATGGTGCAAACCTCATAGACCCAACATTGAGGACTAATTCGAGTTCTATTTGCGAGATAATGAGATGTATCCACATTGGGCTGCTATGTGTTCAGGAAAACATAGCCGATAGACCAACCATGGCTTCAGTTGTTATGATGGTCAAGAGTTCCTCCCTCACTCTTCCCAAGCCTTCGGAACCAGCCTTTTTTGTACGT
This sequence comes from Rhododendron ferrugineum, assembly GCA_025642025.1. Classification (NCBI taxonomy): domain Eukaryota; kingdom Viridiplantae; phylum Streptophyta; class Magnoliopsida; order Ericales; family Ericaceae; genus Rhododendron; species Rhododendron ferrugineum. Next base: position 9,199,866 of record JAOTQK010000012.1, read on the forward strand.
AGTAGCGTTGGTCCACAACAGCTAGTTCTGGGGGAGTGTTATTCTACGGTGATGGAGTCCAACCATTCAAAACCCAAATCCGCGTGCATGTCTGTAGATGATGCCTCGATTACTGAGTTACATCCTCGTTGATTTTCGATGATGAGAGGTCAGTGATAATCGTCGTATCTGCATCATTTTTCTTGTTCGCTTTTCTTTTTTGGCTTGTTTTTTATTTGTCACTTTTTATGGAGAATCATGGGCTGTGGTCCACATCTTTGACCATTTTTGTCATAACAAACCATACATGACGTGCTATGACGTTCTTAAGGTTATTTTTAGGTCTAGACCGATAAAAAGAAAACATAAGTCGTTTTTAGGGGTTCTGAGAATCTGAGGCTAGAGAAGAAAGAAGAACATGAAAATGGAGAAGATCGATCAACAATCCGTGGTTTCCACCATCAATCTCGTGAAGATCCTCTCCGTCATGAGCGGGTAATCTCTCCAGCTAGGGTAACGAGAATGCCTCTCCAAGTAGTATAATTGTGTAGTTTTCTATTGTTGTTCGTTCAACATTGTTTGTTTAACTTTGGATGGTTCATGGTTTATGAAAGTTACTCCCTCCGTCCTTTTTTAAGTGTCTCACTTCGTAACTCTAACTTATTAAGAAAACATCATCATTACACCTTTCATATCAATTTTTACCTCAACTTTCCCTACTTAATTACCCTCTATGGAGACATCATTATTACACTTTTACTCACTAACTTTTCAAAATGGAATCTACTTTTCGGGGCAAAATAGAAAATATACCAACTTTTATCTACTAACTTTACAAAATGGACACTTATTAAGGGACAACCCAAAATGGAATACTGGACTTTAAAAAGGGGACGGAGGGAGTACTATTTTTTCCAATCTTCATATCGTGTTTGTATTCATGACATCAAGCATCATTATACAATAATGTTCAAGGCTTCAAGATAGATTCTGAGATGGACTATAACACGTTGGACGGATCGTTCTATCGAATGATTGTTACTCTGAGATGGGGCAAATTAGTGAGACGATCCACATTATGTTGAGATAGTATTTACTGAGAATGAGTCTTGTGAATCTTCTTGGCGATTTTCGTTTGGGATCCTTTCCCTAAAGGTGTCCTGTTCTCTATTTTGAATGGTAACCCCTAGGTTTCATCACATTCGTACTTGGGGAGGTTGAATGGAAACCCTACTCTTTCTATGTCTTGTTTTCAAAACCCTTTTATTGCCTTCTAGTTAAAATCTAGTGCAAACAATCAAAGCTCAAACTTCCGTTCATTCTCCGAATTAAACTAGAAGTACATTGAATTTACAGAAACTTAGCTTTTTATTCTCTGTGGACAATATCGGACTTTACCACTATTCTTCAGGAAATTAGTTAATTACATGTTTTGTAGATATTTTGTTGGTACTATAACGATAGACCAATAACTACACCGAAATATATGTAATCTTGCTATGATTCACATTGTGCACCATAGCTTTCTCCGTCTTGTTTATATCTGAGATATTGATTTAGCTTAATATACCATGCTGGATTATATTTTTTAAACTATTAAAGTAAAAGTCAACTCGGTATTGGATGTGTTCATACGAAAATTATTCTGATTGATGTTGAAGTTATATTCTGCAATATATCGCTTACGTTGTCTCTGTTGATTTTATTCTAGTGCAGATCAAAAAGTCACATCGGATTACACTTCTCAACTTCAGATGTATTGCACAAAATCTGAGGATGGAGTCCTGAAATTTTTTGAAATACCTAACAGGAAGTATACTTTACGGAATCTCTGGGAATTAGTTATGTTTGTGATATAGCTTTCGGAAGGTAAAAATAACACATAGTAATTGTGTGGCTTCTATGAGCATCGGGGTAATCCTGTGATTTTTCAAAGAAATCGTCCTGTAAATGAAATAAATGAAACCTCTTGACAGAAAATTTTACATGACTTTCTGGAGATTGATATGACGTCGTAACAATTGGATGAAATTGATCTTGTTTTTTTTTAAAAGAAAAAAGCAATTCTAAATACAAAAACATGAGCAACAATTTGGGACGGAGAGAGTACTATGGCATTAATTATTGACTATTGAGTACACCCGCAAGTGGAATAGCCACCCTTTTATTGCATAGATTAGTTGTATTTTGCACAAGTTAGGCAACTGCAAGCATATATTTAAACGAGTTCGTAGCGTACATATACTGTAACATTCTCTTCAAGCAGTACATAGACGAACTTTAAGATTGTTGATCTTCAAATGTCATAATCCATACAATAAAATAGGGAAGTATTATAAAAATGTCATACCTCTAAGAGAATATGCAATTTCGAAGGGTGAAATTACAAACAGGATCGATGATATGTTTGACAAAGGTTGAGATTAAAAAAAGTAAATTTAAGAAACAAAAGTAAAACCATGCAACAATATAACACGTCTCACATGACGTGAACCATGTACGCCTTGGTTCCAATCATTCTTTAGTCTCCTTCAATGGGTACGCACAACAGCTTTTGTTTAAAGTGAAATTTTATATTTTATTGGGATTGTGTCATCTTACAAAAGAGGAAGGGGGGAATCAATAATAAAGAGATGATGAGATATTTTACCATTACAATGAGAGCTGATCTCTCTCGTCTCTAGTTTGGGCGATTTGAAATGCTGAAACCCTAGCCCCGACCTTCGCCTCCTCCGGCGGCCATCATCGGCCGCCTTCCGTTCTCCCAACCTTTCCCCCATCTGTTTTCCCCTCGAACTGCAAGCTTCCACACCCAGTCACAGCGACGCCTTCCACCGTTGCTGCTCGCCCATCCGTGGTGACGTTTCGGTTTCAAATCCAGATCCTCCTTCTCGTCATTTTCGCCGCCTCCTTCCGCTCATCGTCACCGCCTTTCGCCTTCGCTGTTCGCCCATTCGTGGTGACGTTTCGGCTTCAAATCCAGATCTCTTCTCATTTTCGTCACTATTCGCCGCCTCCTCCAGCTCATTGTCACCGCAGACCGCCTTCCATGTCCGTGGTGGCTATTTGATTTGATTATCGCTGCCGTCTTCTACATCCCGTGGGTTTTGGTCGCCGGCAACCACCTTTAACCTGTGGGCTTGAGCTGTTGCTGTCCCGTTTTGAACTGCTTGTATTCTTCCTCTGCTTTTTGATGTTTTGCTGAGTATTTTGGGTATTTTATAATCTATGAGACTATGTATCCATCAAAAAGGCTTGATTTTGATAAGGGAGGTTGGAAACTAGTGCTGGGTAATTACAGGAAAATGGGAACTAATGGGGGTAATGGGAAACCAATCAGTGAAAGGAATTATATGGGGAACAAGCAAATTTTCACTCTTTTCGTGGATAATCTACCTGAGGATGTAAGTCAGCGATGGGTAAGGTGTCTGTTCAACAAATTTGGGGTGGTCAAGGACGTGTATATCCCAGACAAAAGGAGCAAAGTAACAGGGAAAATATTTGGTTTCGTTCGATATGATTGTGAGGTTTCTGCAGATATGGCCATCTCTAAAGCAAACGGGCTTTGGATTGAAGACACGAAACTATTTGTTAAATTGGCATATTTTGATCAGATCAGGGGTAACAATGACCAGAGGCAGATCATTCCTAACAAGACTCTCACAGGTAATACTACAATTGACTTGGATACGAGTCATAGGGTGGAAGTTTCAACAAAAGGAAATGCTGCGGGATCCGCATCTTATGTCAATGCTGTCAAAGGTGTGATTGGAGGAAAGGGCTCTGATAAGAGGATGAAAGATGGGAGTGTCCAAGAGGAACACAAACTGTGCTTGAAGGCCGAGGGTAATGGCTGGCTCTACCGTAGTGCAGTGGCAAAACTTCATGGACTAATCTCAATTGATGAGTTGAAAGACCAAATGGCAGGAATGGGAGTTGATAACGTTCTGGTTCGAGCAATGGGTGGAAGATCCGTGATCTTAACTTGCAATAATAATGAAGAGCTGGAGAATCTTCTCAAAGTTAGTTGCTTACAAAGGTGGTTTTCCGAAATCAAATCATGGGAGGGTCAAACTGCTTGCATCGAAAGATTTGTTTGGTTATGCTGTTATGGAATTCCTCTCAATGGTTGGAGCAACACCTCGTTTAAAGCGATTGGCGAATTGTGGGGTACTTTCATCTCTACGGATGAACCAACACTAAAGCTTTCTTCGTTTGCAGTAGCCAAAGTTTTGGTTGCCACAAATGTGTTTGAGGAGATTGATGAGTGGATTAACATTGAGATTGAAGGGAAGTGCTATAGAGTCAAAGTGATGGAAGATCCTTGTGATCAACCGTTTGAAGCAGAGAAACAAATTCCTCGAGACAGCCTAGTTTCTTCTCAACAACATTATGAGGATGTTTCAAAAGATAACGAAGATGATGACAATTTTGGAGATAATGCGTCAAATCCTGACCCGAAGATGGATAGGGATTGTGAAAACAAAGATGTCGAAAAAGATGACACCCTTTTAAGTGGGGGGGCTGACTTAAGGTTGTTTGGGGATAATCTTGTTGGGGTCAATCTGGATGTGGCCGGTTCTGAATCTTCGGAGTCCTCTCCGGGGAGTGAGGAGGGCGTTATTGGTGCAAAGGGTGCAGTCCCAATCTTGGAAACCGGGATTACTCATGATTCTCAAAACTCATTAAGAGCTTATCAAGTGGAGGGCATTAATCTACATGTAGATTTGAACCAAAAGGAGGGTAGTTCACGTTGTATTACTCAGTCTTTTGAGGAGTATCGTCAAAGAAGAGAGGCCTCTCACAGTGAGGATTATGGTATTTCTAGCGGGAGAGT
>JAOTQK010000012.1:9223176-9241695 GCA_025642025.1 Rhododendron ferrugineum
CCAACTTTAATTGGATGTAGTCATGTAACAGTACCCGTAGTGGGATGCGGGCACTGCTATGCCCATCTCATAGCAGCATGTAGCCAAGGACGGAACCAGAATTTTACTCTAGCAGTGGCGAAATGTATACTAAAAAAATAAAAAGATTCATTACAATATTAATAGTCATTCGCTCTAAAAAAAATTAAAATAACATAACAAAAACTAGAGTAAATGATGTTTTTCATTTGCATATAGAGTATGAAAAAAGACTAACTTTAATTTTGGGTATCGATAATGTCACTTCAACAACAACAACAGAACCCATGTAGTCCTCAATCATTGAAGGTATGGGCAATGCGCACAAAGTGGCTGCTCTCAGAATACCACTTAAACAGTAGCCCCCATATACCTGTTTTGCTGCGGAACCATGCCCCAAATCAAAGCCAAATGGCATCAGAAAGGGTAGACCTAGAGATCCAATTCAATTTATGTACACATTACCATATTTCCTTCATTGATAGTCTAGAGTATCGGAATGCACAAAGATAATGTCACTCCCCAAATTTATAATGTCACTCCCCAGATCCCTATAAAGATCAATTTGGAGAGTGGTATTATAATTAAATTCCCTTAATTTTTTAGGTTAAGTTATTTAAGGGTTAGAATGTGGAGTTTTTTTTTTCTTAATTATACATCATCATTTATATGATTTCACTTTGGCCCATTGAATTTAGATTTAGAATACTTTTTTGGGTCTCCTATCTTAAAAATAATAACATAAGATTTATGAGTAGTATATAATAAAAAAAAGGAAAAATACCTAGCAGTGGCGAAACTATATAAGTTGGGGATAATTTTTTTTTCACATATAATAATTGCATTTTCTAAAATTCTTGTCATGGCGACCGCCGCCACTAGGCCCCCCCTGATCCCATCCTTGCATGCAGCTGTGCCATTCAAATTGTCTGTCTCAGTAATTAATGGTCTTGCGAATAGTTATTTTATGACCGATAATAAAATACTATTAGCGGTAATAAATATTAGGACCATCCAAACCGTCCAAACGTCTTTTCGACGGTTTGAATGGCACAATTGCATGCTTTCATGAGATGGGCACAACAGCCCCACGCTTACGTCCCTAGTAGATGCCAAATAGAATTTTCCTTGTCCAATATCCATAAATTAATCCCCATTACACCAACTGATCATCAGCCAAAAACTCTCTCCTCTCAAATGAAGATTTACACTCCTCTCAAATGGGTCCTTCTCTCTATAGTCATACTGTTCATCTGCAGCCACTCACATGCAAACCAAACACCTTTTAGAACTGATCATGATTATCACCGCCCAAACCAAACCCATGACCAGTTGGGGACCCAACCCACAAAATCCAAACACACCCAAGTGAAACTAACTCCTCCTGTTGTGATTTCAGGGGTTCTCTGTTTCCTAGCTGCCGCCATATCTAATGCCGGTGGGATTGGTGGTGGCGGCTTGTTCATAACCATACTGACCCTAGTGGCTCGTTTGGATCTCAAAACAGCTTCGAGTTTTTCAGCTTTTATGGTCACGGGGGGGTCGGTTGCGAGTGTCATGTACCATATGATCTCTTCTAGTCCAAATTATGGCTCCAAGAGTTTAATAGACCATGAAATATGTTTTCTATCAGAGCCAGTTATGCTATTAGGAGTAAGTATTGGGGTGATGTGCAATGTTATGTTTCCAGAATGGCTGATCACCGTACTGTGTTCAGCTTTTCTTGCTTGGTCTACATTCAAGACGATTACGTGTGGGGTGGGGAAGTGGAAATCGGAAACAGGGGAAAAGAAAAAGAAAGGGTGGGGGGAAACGGAAAATGGGTTGGTGGGAATTGATGGGAATTGTGGTGGGAATGGAGTGGAGATCAACGAAGAGAGTGGTTTGAGTGGAAGCGTAGTAGGACTGGAAAGCAGGTTGGTGGTGGTGGGGCAGGATGGGAATTTTGGTGGAAATGGATTGGAGATCAACAAAGAGAGTCCTGGTTTGAGTGGAGAATTAGTAGAAAGCTGCAAACAAGGGATTCAATGGAGGAAATTGGGAGGGTTGATGGTGATCTGGTTCTCCTTCTTTGCTCTGCGTCTTTTTACTGGAAATCGGTACGGACAGGTATGTCTTTTTTCTTTTTTACTTGAGTTTGCATTTAAGCCTGTCAATAGACCGAATTTGATCCAAATCCGGTAGGATCCAAATCTGGTCCGATTACAAATAATTTGAATCCGATCCGAATATGGCTTCTACAAAAAACAATTTTACGGACACAACTTTAAAAGACAATTTTGTTTGAAACCCTTTGATGCATATATGCCTCCACACACAGCCAACGGTTTCGGACACAACTTTAAAATTGTATTCCTAGACTTTTTTACCATTCGCACTCCAATTTTTGCACAATTGATTTCCGCACAACAATTTTTACCATTCGCACTTCAAAAGTAGAGCGCGAAAATCAATTCCTTCAAAAATTACCATCTGCACTCCACTTTTGAAGTTTAAACATCAACAGCCAAAATATGCTATTGATTTTTACCTTCAAAAGTGAAGAGCAAATGGTAAATTTTGGAGTGCAAAATTATTCATTGTCATCAAGCACATATGCCCCCATATCTGATGAGAAAAAAAAAACATTTGCTCAGAGAGAGTTGTTTGATATAAAAAAACAGTTTTTAGTTTCAATGAGACAGACTATAGAGTTTTGTTAAGAAAATAGTTTTCCTTTGTTTGCTGTGTTTTGCTAAAAATTAGTTTTTCTTTAAAGTACAGACAAGGTTTCTTTTTCCTTAAAACAAATTTCTAATCTTACCCAAAAAGGTTTTGGGTTTAATTTGCCAAAACCATACTAATTGTCTATTGCTTGTAGAAAAGAAATACGGATCAAACAAAAGTAAATGATCGGATCCGATTGATACATGGATCGGATCTGATCGGGTATATCTAAATTTGATTTGATAATATTTTATTTCTCGAGGAGGATCAAATGGGTAATCGGGCGATCGAATTTCAATTATTGAATTTGGATTTTATAAGGTCCGAATTAAATAGCCTAGTTGCGTTTATCACTGATACAAACCTATTAAACAGACTGAGACCCATAACATTTAATCTGCACTAAGAAAGTAGAAGTCTGCTGCAGGGCCCATGCTATCAAAATATGGAAGCAATAATAATACGGTCTTTTTTTTTTTTGAACGGCAAAAGATAAATTTTATTAAAAACGGGGAAAGGGGAAAGGGATCCAACAACTGTTGGATAAACACCACAAGGGCAAAGCCCAAACCACTCAAAGGTCTACCAGGGTCCACAACATATAATACACTAAAGCCCGACCCGACACCTAAATAACAATAACGACCAAACACCCAAAACCGGTCCAAGCCTGGACCAGCCCACCCAAACCATCCCACAAATAATACGGTCTTGCTATTGTCAGTCCACTGGGCTGACGATAAGCACATTAGAAAACAAAGAAAACACATATTTTTATGTACCTTTTACACCCTTTAATACACATTCACACACTTAGTATTGTCAGCTCATTGGGCTAATTTTAGAATTTTCCATAATAATATTAGTAACTAATTTTGGAAGCCCTAATCACTATAAATGGAAATGGCCAATATTAGTAATTGAGGAAATTAAAGTAATTAACTAATGTAGTTGACAGGTTTATAAGTTTAGAAAACATGACAAACGTAACAGAATGCACTAAAATGACTAAATATGGAGAAATTGAGAAATACTAATCAACCGAAATATAATCCATATTTGGATCAAAATATCTTAACATGTGACGATAGAGACAACCGAGGATGGTAAGTGAGATAGTTAAATATATTTTGATATGCGGCAGTCATGATGGGTATTCATATGGTAAACATTTCACAATGAAATGAAACAAAAATTTTGTATTTGCAGTTTTTGACAATGTTTGTGGCTGTTAAAGGTGATCTTAGAGATAGTTTTCTATTTTTGTGATCGGCAAAAGTGAGTGTTTGTTAGAATGGTTAGATTAACGCTTTGAACGAGGAGTTATCTCCTAATCTCTTTTCTCTTAGCACAAAAGAACACCCCCTAAATGACGTTGAGCCAAAGGCCTCATGGCAACTCAGATATACTACAGCAGTATTATTTGGTGAAAGTACACGAAAACTGAAATTATGCAGAAGCGTTCAATCTACTTGGGGGGGAATAGGAGTATTGATTAAAAAAAACCATTTTGAAAGAAGATTAACTGATTAAAAATTAATATAGATGAAGGGGTCGATAATCTCAATAAATCCAGACCAAAACTCAAGTAGTGCAATAGAATAAAATTAAGACAAGATACGCACGATTTACGTGGAAAAATTTAGAGTCCTAAATAACGCTAAGCCAAAACCATAGCCTAACACTACTGCTTTATTCTATTAATAAAAAAGAAATACATATTGCGAAATAGAAAAAACCTTATCCAAGCCTTTACCTATTCTCCCCAATCTCCGGTGCTCCCAGATATTCTTCAAGATCCAATAGATGCACCACGGACTTTACACCCGATCTCTGGATTCAACCAGCTCCAAATCAATCTCTAAAAGATTCGGCCACAGTAGCAAACGGTACCAAGAATCACGAACAGTGAAATGATGAATGATGTGATATGAAGCGTGACCTAAACAACCAAAATAGCATTCGAAGATGCAAGAGGCAAGAAGAAACAAAAACGGAATGCGGGCTGACACACGGAAAAATTGCGGGCTGACACACGAAAAAATTCCCTCAATGCCGTGCACGTACGCCTTTCTCTTCTTTTTCTTATGAGCACAATCTCTTGCTTTTAAAAAGAAGTCGTCCACTCCTCTATAAAAAAAAAGAAAACTTTTAATAATGCAAATATAGAAAGCAAAACCTCACCGAATTTCTGGAGAGGCAAACGTGCGATTTTTATTTTTTTTTATACTCCAAAAAAGAAAGTCTCGTAACAAAAATATATATATATATATATATATATATATATGGTAAACAGATTTTCGAAGAGTTTTATAGGAAAGACCCGACCAAAGTTGCTCGAGCCAGTAAAGAATAGGGATACTCCATACAATCAGCAGTTTTGGCCAAAATAAATTCACTAAATGACAATCTTTTAGAGCTAATATGCATGATGTGTTGTGTAATGCTTTTACCTCTCACGCAATATGATCGAATTCGCAGCGATCAACTTGGCGCAGAAAATGGGAGGAACATTGAGCGAGCAACTACCCCCTAAGAACCTACCCATTACAATCAAACAGAGTTTATAGGACAAAGACACCAATGGAGCTAGATTTTGAACCCTGGAAAGTACCAAATATCTAACAATCTCTCCCTTTGGCATTTCCGGGACAAAACCAACTTCACTAAAACATGATGGAAAAATACAACAGAAAGAAATAAACACTAGCCTAAACGAGGTCTATCCAATGAAGCTTGAGTTGCTCTTCCAATACCTACAAAGACAGCTCAACGAAACTATGCAACAAAATACGTGTTATGGAAAGTAGAATGGGTCAACATAATTTAATAACAAACGACAAAGCAACATTATATCCAAAAACAAAAAATTAGATCAGCGATTCATTAATAAAATATAAATCTCCTCTTATAAATATCTCGCGAAATGAACAATAGCACTGAACAAATGAATAAAAGTACTCAAAAGTCTCCCAATTTTTGTAAAAATTCTACATCTTTATGCAAGACTCAACGACACATATCACTCTCACTCCCAAACCCATGACCATAAAAATTCTCCCCCTTTTTGTCACGGAAAAACAAGGAAATAACTGTATCAGAGTGAGACCCACACAACCAGAAAGCATACGAGAGAATCATACGATACACAATTAATAACAAAAATCGCATAGGCAAGATAGCTATAAGAGAAATACATCGAATGGAAATTTAAGACTATATCAACTCATGGAAGCAGAATGATGCAGATCACAGAATGGACAAAATGCTATGCTCAAGCCTATGAATGTGAAGCGTAAATGCAGTGCATGAGGAGCAAGAAAACTTATGAAGGACTAAGTGGGCTCTAAGTTAATACCAAGAAAGATCTAAACAAGACTATATATCACTAGGAAGTCAAACCAGAAACGCTCGGACCTAGGACCTAGGACCTAGGAACTTAAGCACAAACCTCATCGGTTGTTTTAGACTCGAGATTAGCGACTTTCACCTAGCCTTGTGGGGCAAAGGATTAGGCAGCTATATCCTCTAAGGCGAAGAGACAAATGTAAATAACTCCCTTTTTTGTTCGAATTGCTTCTTCCTTTTTTTTATATATATAGTAGTATTGTTCATCAATATATTTTTTATTTTCTTTCCAAACAATAGACAATAAATAAAAGAAAGTCTCAAATTGATTTTTCAAACCCTAGAGGTGCGTTACACATCAATCCATAAGCGGCCCATCTCATAAGAAGTCAAATGAGGAGAAGCATCGCTAGGTAAACAATGAACATGTGGTCAATCAAAGTGAATAGTCAAGATAAACCCATCTGAGACTCAATAGAAACCACTTAAACAATGTAAGTTTACTAGCTCCAAGTGAGATTGTGTGCATAGAAACGTGAGCATGGGATTCTAATACCAAAATAGAGAACAACATCACTATGTAACAAAGAGATATGATCGAAAAAATTCGATTCGATACATGACTCTCAAAGGCATAAGCGTATGTGAAACTGATATCAAAATAGCACATGATTCCCAAGCATGCAAAAGACATTGCAAGCGCACACACACAATTAAAAAAAATCTTTGATTTAAAATAAGACACAAAAAAGAATAAATAAATAAATAAATTACTACTAAGTACATAATAACACAAGACAACTCAAAATTAAAAACATTCAAAACAAGCATATGAGATGACATGTGACCCCACACACAATCTAATCTAGAGAAATTAAACCAAGAGATTTCTTAAGGTACTCAAACCTAAGAGAATCTAAAGGCTTAGTAAAAATATCTGTTTTTCGATCTTGTGTGGGTATAAACTCAAGTGGCACGACACCATCTTCAACTAAATCACGAATGAAATGATGACGGATGGTGATATGTTTAGTCCTAGAATGTTGGACTAGATTCTAAGAAATATTAATGGCACTTGTGTTATCTCAAAAAATAGTCATAGCACCTTGAGAAAGACCGTAGTCTTGAAGCATTTGTTTCATCCATAAAAGTTGGGTGCAACAACTACCAACAACAATATATTCTACCTCTGCGGTGGACAACGAAACATAGTTCTGCTTCTTGCTATGCCAAGCAACCAAGCAGTTTCCTAAATGACTCTTCCTATCATCCGTGCTTCCAGCCCAATCGGCATTGGAAAATGCGGCTAAGTCTTCATTAGTACCTTTAGGATACCAAAGACCAAGCATGGAGGCGCCCTTGACAGCGATCAAGTGAGACTCTTTAGGATCAGATTGATAGCGGACACATACTCCAACACTAAACGAAATATCGGGACGACTAGCAGTAAGATATAATAAGCTTCCTATCATACTACGATAAAGCATGGAGTCAACACTAGCGCCCTCAATATCTTTAGCAATCTTAACTGTGGAACCCATGGGAGTATGAGTACTCTTGGAATCTTCCAAACCAATTTGTTTGACCAATTCTTTTGCATATGTAGATTGGGACAAAAATATCCCATCATTCAACTGACAAATTTGAAAGCCTAGAAAGTGAGTCAATTCTCTCATTAGGCTCATTTGAAACTCATGGTACATCTGTGCCCCAAACTATTTCGCATGCCGCTCATTTGTGGATCCGAACACAATATCATCAACATATATTTGAGCGATTAAAAGGTCGCCCTCAATTTTCTTCAGAAATAAAGTTCGGTCTGCTCCCCCTTTCACAAAGCCGGTATTTAAAAGATGGTCGGTTAAACGTTCATACCAAGCTTGAGGGGCTTGTTAAGGCCATGAAGGCCTTACGAAGGCGGTACACATGATCAGGGAATGAGGGATCAATAAGCCCTTTAGGTTATTCCACATAAACTTCCTCCTTAAGGTCACCATTCAAAAAAACACTTTTAACATCCATTTGAAATAATTTAAAATTAAAATGGGATGCAATGCCAAAAAGTAACCTTATTTACTCCATTCTTGCTACGGGGGCAAACGTGTCATCAAAATCAATTCCCTCGATTTGGGTGTACCCCTGGGCAACTAACTTAGCCTTATTACGCACCACTATGTCATCTACATCCTTCTTATTGTTAAATATCCATTTAGTGCCTATGACATTAGTGTGAGAGGGTCTCGGTACCAAGTACTAGACGTCATTCCTAACAAATTGTTGTAGTTCTTCTTGCATGGCTCCTATCCAATGGTCATCTCCTAAGCCCTCTTCTACCCTTTTTGGCTCTAATTGGGACATGAAATACACATAATTGATCTCATTCCCAATTTGCCTCCTAGTTTTCATCTCATCATTAGGATCTCCTATGACTTGGCTAATGGGATGGTGAAGCTTTACTCTAGCCGAGGGTTCTTTAGTGGACACAAGAATTAAGTTGTGTTGACCTAACTCCTCATCTTCTAGAGGCTCATCTACCTAACCTCACTATCATTTTCAACTTTCTCATCCGCTCTCGTAGGAATGTCAACAACCTCTTTAGAAGAAACTCCCTCATCTAAACCATTGGATTGAGACTCCCCCTCAAAAATTTCCCAACTCCCCTCATCATCATCATTAACCTGAGGGACTGACTCATCAAGAGTGGTATCGTCAACAACTGCATTAGCTGACTCAACTAGGGTAGAGGTGCGTAGATTATATACTCGAAAAGCTCTACTCATGTTGGAATAGCATAAAAATATGTCATCGCCACTTTTGAAGTCAAATTTACCTAAGGACTCACTATCTCTCAAAATATGACATTTACTACCGAACACCCTAAAATACTTCACTGAAGGCCTCTTACCCTTCCAAATTTCATAGGGTGTGAGAGTTATCCCTGGTCTAACATACACTCTATTTATAGTATAGCATGTTGTATTAATAGCTTCAACCCAAAGGTTTCTAGGGACACGTTTGGCATGAAGCATAACTCTCGCCATCTCTTGAAGGGTTCTATTCTTTCTTTCAACAACCCCATTTTGTTGGGGTGTGCAAGGTTCAAAGAACTCGTGCTTAATTCCCTTTTTATCACAATATTTTTCAATGTTGGAGTTTTCAAACTCACGACCATGATCACTGTGGACTCGTGTGATAGGGTACCCTTTCTCATTTTGAATAAGTCGACAAATAGTTTTGAAATAAGCGTAAGCATCAATTTTTTCTCTAAGAAAACCAATCCATGAGGAGCGAGAAAAATCGTCAATGATGACTAGAATATATCTCTTACCCCCTAAACTTTCCGTACGCAAGGGTCCCATCAAGTCCATGTGAAGTAACTCTAAACATTTTGTGGTTGCAATTAAATTTGTCTTTTTATGAGGGCTTTTTATTTGTTTGCCCTTCATGCAACCACCACACACAAGCCCTTGCCCATTTGAAATTTTGGGCACTCCCCTCACAATCTCGTTCTTGGTTATTAGATGTAATTCCGGAAAATTTACGTGTCCTAATCGTTGGTGCCAAATTTCTACATCGTCAAGCAAGACTCGATGACACACATTAGAACTTGCAATTTCAACACAATAGCAATTATCCAAAGATCGAATACCTATAACCACACACACACCCAAAGCATCAACAATAAAGCAATTATTTTTAGAGAAATTAACTTCATGCATATTATCACAGAATTGCCCTATGCTTAACAGGTTAGCTTTTAAACCCTCAACATATAACACGTTATCTAACGGAGGGATCCCGAGTGTGTTTATGGTGCCTTGTCCTACGATTTTGCCCGTATTACCATCGCCGAATGTGACAAGACAACCATTATACTTCTCTAGCTTAGCAAACAAAGATTTATTTCCGGTCATGTGTCTAGAACATCTACCGTCTAAGTACCAAGTGCAAGCATCATGTGCTCAAAAGCAGTGTGTGCTACATGACAAACGAAGTCGACTCTCTTCCAAGTTTGCTTTGTTTAGCATTCACACGAGAGGTGTGACCTTGTTTGGTTCGTCCTTCAACAAACTTATCAATCTTTCCATTATTTTTAGCCAAAGTTGACAATTTTTTTATTTCCTCGACAAGGTGAGAAGTTTGATTCGCCAATTGATTCAATTTCTTTTGAAAATTCTCATTCCTAATGTTTGTAGGAGACTGACGCACAACTTGAAGTCTTCCCACATTGGGTTGACCATACCGAATACTTTTATTAACTGGGGCTACAAACGATTTCCCCTTTGTTCTCTGTTTGTCTTTAAAAGTGTATAACAAAAAGTTCAAATGTGACCTCGAACACCATAGTAGTGACAAATGAAAGGATTTTTCTTCTCAAGAGAATGATTACTGTTGTAAGCATTTTTAATGATGGTAGGAGATTTAGTAGAAGATTCGGGTTTATGGCTCACTACCTCATTCTTTGCAATTTCAAATTTCTCAAACTTAATTTCCTTCTTTGTGAACTCGTTAGCCTTAGGTGTCAGTGAAGGAAGATCAACAAACCCTAAGCCGCTTCTATTTCTAAACGTACATGTCATCTCAGCTATACGAGTTGCGCCACACTCATTATGCTTTATGGCCTCAGTGGCCTCCCTGAGGTCACACTCCAATTCAAAAATCTTATCCTTAGACCCTTCAAGAGCCTTCAAAGCATCCACACATTCTCTCTCAATTTTGGCAAACTTGTCTTCCAAATTAGCATTATAGGTTTTTAATACTTCAAGCTCGATGTTCTTAGATTCAATGTCATCACTAAGTTTGTTCCTCTCACCACTAATTCTCTCGATGACACTCACGAGTTCCTTCTTCTTCTTTTTTAGTTTGACACCCTCTTTAAACAATTGATTATAGGCCTCATGAATAGAATCTATATCATCATCACTCTTCTCACAGTCTTTATCAGTCGAGACATACTTACTATAATCGCTAAGAGTTGTAGAAAGTTCAACTGATTTGGGGGATGTGGGGGACTTAATGTTGGCAACAAGCACAGAATATATAGGAGCTTCAGAACCCCCATCACTACTCTCATCACTATCGTCATCGCACGTAGCCTTATACCCCTTGGCCGCTTTCTTTTTAAGAGTGTTTGCACACTCTTTCTAAACATGCCTGAAACCGTGGCACTTGTGACATTGTATACCTTGGGGTTTCTTGGATTTATCAATAAAAGATTTCTTTTCATTATCTCTAGAATTAAAATTCTTACCTCCACTAGTTGAAGAAGAAAATTTTTCAGATTTCTTAATCTTCCGGAATTTAACAAATTTTCTAAAATTTCTTAGCAAGGAAAGCAAGTTCTTCTTTGTCAAGGTCATCATCACTCTCTTGTGTCACAGAGGATTCTTCTCTAGATGATTTAAAAGCAATGTTTTTATTAGGATTTAATGTAGGTTTCTTCAAAAGATGATTCAATTCAAACGTTTGAAGTTTACCTACAAATTCCTCAAAAAGAATATCATCAACTTTATCACTTTCTTCTATCGCAACTACCTTAGCCCTAAACCTCTCAGGAAGCGACCTAAGCACTTTTCGACAAATTTTAAGATTTGGGATAGGTTGTCCTAATGCATGGAAGGAATTAACAATGTCACTCAACTTAGTGATAAAACTATCAAAAGTCTCGTCTTCCTGCATTCTCAATTCTTCGAAATGTGTCGTAAGCATTTGGAGTTTTGAAGTTTTAATGGTCTTAGTACCCTCATGGGTGACTCGGAGATATCCCAAGCCTCTTTTGCAACGGTGCATGCTAAAATACGTCTAAACTCAGTTTTACTCAATGCACCATAGATGGCTCCTAAAGCTTTAGAGATTGCCTCAAAACTATCATTGTCAACAAAGTTTCACTCAGTGTCCTCATTAGCCCTCATCTGTTTAGTCATAGTGTCTTCTATGGTAGGGGCCTCATAGCCATACTTAACAAATCTCCAAACCCTAACTCCTAAAGAACTCAAATGCATGGTCATACGGGCTTTCTCGTGCGGATAATCATTACCATCGAAAAAGGGTGGCCTCGAGTTTGAGGCTCCTTCTTGTGGTGCGTTCATGTCCATTATAACCAGAATGAACTCAGGTGGTTAAACCTAAACTAAGCAACCCGCTCTGATAACAATTGAAATTATGCAAAAACGTTCAATCTATTCCTAGAGGGGGGTGAATATGGGTTTGATAAAAAAAAATACCAATTTGAAATAAGATTAACAGATTAAAAATTAATATAGATGAACGGTTTGATAATCTCAATTAATCCAGACCAAAACTCAAGTAGTGCAGTAGAATAAAACTGAGACAAGATACGCATGATTTACGAGGAAAAACTTAAGGTCCTAAATAACCCTAAGCCAAAACCACGGCCTAACACTACTGCTTTATTCTATTAATCGAAAAGAAGTATAGATTGCGAAATAGAAAAAACCTTACCCAAAGCCTTACCTATTCTCGTCAATCTTCGGTACTCCAAGAGCTTCTTCAAGATCCAATAGATGTACCACGGACTTCACGTCCGATCTCGATTCGGATTCAACCGGCTCCGAATCAATCTCCAAAAGATTCGGCCACAATAGCAAACGGCACCAAAAATCATGAACAGTGAATGGATGAATGATATGATGTGATGCGTGACCTAGACAACCCATACAGCGTTCGAAGATGCAAGAGGCAAGAACAAACAAAAACAGAATGCAGGCTGCCACACGAAAAAAAAAATCCCTCAATGCTGTGCACGTACCCCTTTCTCTTCTTTTTCTTATGAGCACAATCTCTTGCTTTTAAAAAGAAGTCGTCGACTCCTCTACAAAAAGGAAAATTTTAATAATGCAAATATGGAAAGCAAAATCTCACCGAAATTTCAGAGAGGCAAACGTGCAATCTTTATTTTTTTTTTATACTCCAAAAAAGAAAGTCTCGTAACAATAATGATATATATATATATATATACTAGTGCTGACCCGTGTCTACGGCACTACGCACACCGGTTGGAATTGGGTCAGCGTGTGTGAACGTATGTGCATGTGTATAATGGGTGCCACATAGAACAAATGTGCCACGTAGGACAAACACCCTTCTGTTTTATTAGATAGATATATATATATATACACACACACACACACAAGATCCTATGAATGATCCCTTACGGTAAGACCGTAAGGGACTCCCCTTTTCCGATCGAATTGCGACGATCTGAGCCGCTCAATGTGTTCAGAACGTGATTTTAAGGATACCCGCGAGAAATCGCCCAAAAAATTGATCGGGAAGGGCTTGATCCGAACAGTTTTGCATAAAATGCATTTATAGTGTTTTTCTGAAAAACTGCTCGGATCAAGCCCTTCCCGGTCATTTTTTTGGGCGATTTCTATGAAAGGAACCCTTAAAATCACGTTCTGAACACATTGAACGGCTCGGATCATCACAATTCGATCGGGAAAGGGAAGTCCCTTACAGTAAGGCCGTAAGGGATCCCTCATAGGATCCTGACTGGATATATATATGGTAAACAGATTTTCGGAGAGTTTTATAGGAAAGACCCGAACAAAGTTGCTCTGAGCCAGTAAAGAGTTGCTCGAGCATAAAAAAAAAAAACAGTCTGGCCAAACGAAACTTGCCTGAGTTTATGCTTGAGCAAGTAAACTGGATCGGTTGAGAAAAAGGAAATAAAAGGGATAATAAAAGAATAGAGATACTCCATACAATCAGCAATTTTGGCCAAAATGAATCCACTAAATGACAATCTTTTAGAGCTAATATGCATGATGTGTTGTGTAATGCAAACCTTTCACGCAATATGATCGAATTCGCAGCGGTCAACTTGGCGCAAAAAATGGGAGGAGCATCGAGCGAGCAACTTCCCCCTAAGAACCTACCCATTACAATCAAACAAAATCGATAGGACAAAGAAACCAATGGAGGTTTTGATCAACACTGGAAAGTGCCAAAATAGCTAACAAAGACTCCTCAACTATCACTTTTTCTCACGGATACCCCATAACATTTAAAATCGCCCATGCAGACCCCTCAATAATATAAAATAATAAATTGGCTAATTATGTTAACGGAAAGAGGAGAAATGACGATTCTACTCCTTAAAAATCGCCAACGCTGACCCCTTCATCTATAAAATATCCACGCTGACCCCTTCAACTTAACGGTCTTTTTGACAGAAAAGAGTTCATAAGTTAGCGGTTATAGTTGAGGGGGTTTGTATGAGCGATTTTAAATGTTATGGGGTCTCCATGTACTTTTACTGTAGTTATTTTTCTCCTTGTATCTTTTTGCTCTTAATTAATAAAAATAATTTGCTACAATTTTAAGGTAATTAGTTGACACAGGAGATCAACACTTCAAACAATTAATTTAAATGTCAATTACTAAACCACTCAATTAAGGTTATTACGATTTTCGCATGTGCTCTAAAAATTATTAACGAAAACTCAACAGCATACAATTAATTATCGGTTTTTAACACATGCATAACACTTGCCCCAGTGAATATTCGACTACTAACTTGTTACAGTCAGTGCCGGTCCAAACTTGACCTCAAGCTTGGTTGTCCGTTTATTATTAATTCATAAAATATTAAAAATATAAGGCAAAAAAAAAAATCAAAGGTACATTGTGCTTTTAGTTTGAATTATATCAAAAAAAATTAAAATCAAAATGTAATTCTGGTTATAGTGCTTTATGATTTAGCATGATCCGATTTAAAGAAAAATATGATGGGTTTCTATTTATTTTTAACTTTCATTTATTTATTTTTTATTTGATCATTCTTCAATGTTTAATGATAAAATGAAAAATGAAACATTAATACAAACCTAACTTTAAAAAAATGGTTAATCTTTTCATCGGAAGTTTTTTAACTCATCTCAACATCTCAAATGAGTCGTAACTGGGTGATCAGTTTTTTTTTTTTTTTTTGACCAGGAATAAAACTCGATAATTATATAACACAGCAAATATTACAAACTCGGTAAGGGTGCCCTAACTATATTATGATTAGTTAAATTGATAAAAGAGTAATATTGTTATAGGGACCATGTTTGAGTATTACATTTTGCATACCATGTGTGGCTGCGATGTGGTGACACCTTCCAAGGAAATTAAAAATGGAAGCAAACAAACTAAGGAAATAAAATTTCTCCTTCTCCATCTATCATATTTTAATATTTCCCCTCTGCTTTTGTGTTTTATTAAAAACTAACAGATTGTCCATGCCTAAAGGCACTTTCAACATAAATTTTATACTCTCCTATTAATTCCCATGCATGAACGCATTTGCCTCATAATTCACATACACTTTTCCATTTTTACAAAGTATCCGAACCTTTTTTTTTTTTTTTTTTGGGTGGGGGGGGGGAGAGAGAGAGAGAGAGAGATTTGGTAAAAAAAAAGGATTGATTAAGTATTCCTTTTTTGTTTTTTTTCTAATCGTACAACCACAAATTTTAACGGAAGTGATCTAACAGTTGTAGAGGCTGCTCTCGTTTATATGCCTAGACATTTTTAATAGAAACTACTCTATTTTATAATATAGATTATAAAAAGATAATAAGTTTTCAAAAGAGAGTTAATTTTCTGTTCTTATTTTTTGGTAAAAAAATTTTGTACTTTACTGTTTAGTATATGTAACTTTTGAACTGAACTGATGTGCAGGGTACAACATTAGTAAAGCCTTGTGAAGTGGGATATTGGATTCTCTCATCAATGCAAATTCCACTAGCTTTATCCTTCACCACTTGGATTTTGTACAAAAGAGGAAGCCTCCAACATCAAACCTCCAACCACCAGGTACCTGATATAACATAATTCAATTACATGCCCTTTTTCTTTTTCGGAAATTAATTAATTTCTACACTCCCCTAATTGATGCAAACACTGCTATTTTCGTCTTTTAATGGGTGAATTTACAAAACTGTGCATGCATACACTTTTTATAAATTTAGGAACAGTTTCATAAATTTACTAGGTAAAAGACAAAAAAAAAAGTGTTTGCATCAATTAGAGGAGTGTAGAAATCAATTTCCTTTTTTTCCATCCACATTCAATCACATGTCTTTACTCCTGCAAATCAATGAGTTTGAATTCTCTCTGTTCCATTGCACTATCTACTTGGGCTTTGTGGGCCAGCCACATCCATTCGTAGATTGGTCTAATAGTCAAGGCCTAAGACTTAAAGGTTTGTCCCCTCCTAAGGTTTCAGGTTTGAAATTTCTTAGGTGCTACCAATTCTTTCGAGGACAGTTCTGTCAGTTCATCTTGCTCTAAGTTTAAATGAGACCCCTGCAAGTGGGCGATGGGATTGGTTTCCCAAATTTTTTCAAACTTCCAGCAAGCTCACGCTCGAATTCAAGTTTGCTAAAATCCTAGCAAATAACCAGCTCCTGCAGCCCTTATTGTTTTTGCTGATTGTTACTTTTACCTTTTGTTTAACACTTTTGAGTTAATTATGACAGGAAAAAGAAGACCAAACTAGAGGAGGACCATCAAGGGAGCTCATTTTCCCTGTAATAGCTTTGTTAGCTGGTGTTCTTGGTGGAGTTTTTGGAATTGGTGGTGGAATGCTACTAAGCCCATTTTTCCTTCAACTTGGAATAGCACCAGAGGTATGACTGAATTGATATTGCACCTCTCCACTATTAGCTAAACTTTCAGTTTAAGTGCTAAGATTTTTCATGGTGTTATATAGAATTAGGTCCCTTCTACCCTAATGACATGATTTCAATCTAGAGAAAACGCCAATTGATTGAATCGTAAAGCTCAATTTGATTTGGCTTGGTTTCCATAGCTTAGCTTAAAGCTTCTTCACCGGATGCAAACTCTCTTCTCCTCTCTATTAGTGTGTAGTTTTTAACTTCTTTTTTTTCATTTTTGATGTGATGAAGGTGGCAGCAGCAACTTGTTCACTCCTGGTGTTGTTCTCATCATCCATGTCAGCGATTCAGTACTTCCTACTAGGCATGGATAGTCAGCACGTATATGGCGCCCTCACCTTGGCTTTCATTTGCTTTTCGGCCTCACTAATCGGATTGATGGTAGTCAAAAAGGCCATCAAAACATATGGCAGGGCCTCTCTCATTGTGTTCTCAGTTGCAATTGTTATAGCCCTGAGTACTGTTCTGATTACTACCTTTGGAGCTCTGAATGTTTGGAGAGAGTATAAAAGTGGGAGGTACATGGGCTTCAATCGGCCCTGTCAACAGAGGCGGAGCTAGGTTGTGGGGCGGCGGCGTGACACGGGTCATCCCTGGTTTCATAGTTAGCTTTATGTTACAATATGATAGGGCCTCTCTCATTATGTTCTCAGTTGCAATTGTGATAGCAACTAATGATAGTAGGAGGTAGCAACCAAATGATAGGGATTATCATACACTATCCAATCCATCGGAATTTTAAAGGTGCCACTTCTTATAGGCAATTCACTTGTGCCCAGGTGCCACTTCTTAGAGGCAATTCACTTGTGCGGCCCATAACTGGCATCAGCTTACGTATAGTCTTTTAAACAGGGGCAATTCACCTATGCCGTGTCGCCAATTATAGGGCTGTTTCGTCTTATGTACGGATTATCCATTTAAAGAATTCACATCTTTTTACAACCGCATCCCATGTTGCCAAGCGCTAATTCAACAAAACGTTCAATGATATTGCACAGTCTGTAGATAGAAATCACTCCTTTTTTCACATTTTTTGAAACCACATAAGCCACAATCACAAAGTCATTTTGCAGACTATATATACATATTATAACTCAAGATAAGGTAAGTGACTAGCTAGGCCACATAAACTTGATAAGATTGAACATGACCTTCAACCCTTTTCTTTATCTCATCCGGATTGGCACCCACTAGCTTGTCAACTTGAGCGCCTTCCTTCATCAGCAAAAATGTTGACATGGCTTTTACCTCATATTTGGTTGCTACCTCCTACTCATAACCAGAGGAGGAAAAATAAATTAACCACATGTCAGTGCATCAACATCAACCAAATTTGGAAATGTAATTCGAAGTAAAAAAAACGCATTAACAAGCGACCGGACAAAATAGTATGGAGATTAAAGATCAAGAACAGAATAAAAAAGGGTACGACATAAAGATTTACATGGTTCAGCAAGATCTGAAATCTTCAATGACGAAGAAGATTACAATGACATGACATCAGCTAGATTAGCTATAATTTGTTGCTCGCAAGGTTTTAAATAAATGTTCATATCGGCCATTGCGTAACGGGATTTCTAACGTCCGCTACAGTTATTTACTTACGTATCGTCTGAAACAGTCCGATGTATGGCTGTATCACCGATGCCGTTATGGTTCTCAATACTGCATCGGCCGATACAACCCGATGTATGGCCATATCCCCGATGCCGTTATGTTTCTCGATACTGCAATTTAAAACCATGATTGCTAGTCTTTT
>JAOTQK010000012.1:9295973-9307103 GCA_025642025.1 Rhododendron ferrugineum
TTTGATAGCTTTTTATATCATCCACCCTTCCTAATACCCCCTATTAATCCTCCATCCAAACCAAGTATTATTTAATCTCCCTTCTCTAATACATCATCCAAACAACCTACTATTTAATCCCCCTCCATAAATATCATATCAATGTGGGCCATCCATTATTAACTAATACCTCCTACTATTTTATCCCCCCTTATTAACTAATACCCCTAATTTTTTCCCCGCATCCAAACGGGCCCTAAGTATTTAAAGGGAAGTGAAATGAAAAAATCTAGTAGCAGCTAAACAATTGTGCTGCCCTTTTTTCTGTTCCAGAGCCTTCTCTCTCTCCTGCCTGTCTTTCTTATTTCCTACGGCTGCTGTTGCTGTATTTTGGTCAGCCACTTTGCACCTATTTTCTTGATTCTTCCTCTACTAAAATTGAAGGATAGGCCAGAGAATAGCCAACAGAAAGAATCAAACGTAGATCAGTGGGGAGGGAAGTGAGAGAGAAGAGATGGAGGTCGTGTGTCAGTGGTGGTAGTGGCGGGTTTGGGGTTGGCCGTTGGTGGTGGTGCGATGAGAGGAGAGTGGGTGAGATGGAGGAGAGAGAAAAGAAAAGATCGTGGCGGTGTGGTGCGTCGGTGGAAGTCGGGAGAATCTTGGTGCGAGTCGTGGTGCGGCGTCGGTGGTGGTGGGCTGGTCGATCGATGGGGGCTCCGGTGGTTGTGGACCGGCGTTATCTGGGAGCTCCGGTGGTGGTCAATCGGTGGTGGGCCAGTGTATGTGAGAAGCTTGGGTGCTGGCTCGTTTTTTGGAGGGTGAGAGGAACAGAGAAACAGATATTCACTTTCCCAAATTTTTTTGAAATGGGAAGGATTTTTTTCTCGCTCCCGTTTGAACGGAAGCAGTGGGACCCTTACCTTCAACGTCAGATCGGGATGGAGGGCGGGATTTGGGTCCCTACTGATAGCAAAATTGTAAGAAAATTGTCATCGAGAACCAAAACAAAAGACTCCCCATCGTCATCATCCGAAGAAGGAGAAGAAGCAGAGCTAGAAAAATCAAAATCCGAAGATAAGATTTTCACTCCTCTATCCAAGAAGCCCTCCGGTCAAAAACAACCGAACACCCCTAAAACCCCCCACCTCACATCCCCAACCCTCATCCTGATTCGACTACGAACCCAAGATTCGACTCCGAACCCAAGATTCGACTCCGAACCCAATTCCCAGCCTCGACCCGAAATCAAAACCCATTTCTCCGAAGCCCGTGGTAGAAGACCCACCATCAAAGGGCGGCTACTAAGAGGAAGGCTAGCGGCGGTGTTGGGGAGGAAACGTCGAAGTTGAAGAAGAAGCAGACATTTGACGAAGAGGACGAGATTGCTATTTTGAATGGTATGATTGAGGTGATTGAGTACACACGTCCGAGAGAGGAGTCAAACTGGGTATCAACACGTCGGAGGGAGGAGAATGCTAATTTTGTTTTGTTTATCGTGGGTCGGACTTTCTCGATGAATCTGCCGAACTCAGCCTTATTAAGTCATATTCTCAAGGGAAACCTGCTTTCGAGTATACTAACAACAAATAACGTAAGTTAATTTTCAGCTATTATGATAGACAATACGACAGTGATAGTGTTAGTTGAGCTACGTGTATAGATACTATTGTACTAATTGGGTAATATATTTCAGGGAGCTCAAGAAACATTTGCTTACTTTGTTGACTCAACGCGTGTAAAATTACATTAGTTGAAACTTTAAGACGCAAATTCAATTATAATCCTTTTTCATTCTTACATATCCCTAGTCTCTTAAATTACGTTATTTCGTTCTTAGATTAAAAAAGTGAATGTGAACAGCCGGACATAATAACAAGTATCCATCATCATTCCTTACACAACTAGATAACAGCTCGACGCATGCAGCTTCCAATCTAGGTAACCCAAAGCTGTATGAGAGACGTGGATATGTAAGAAAACATGATTACAATTGAATTTGTCTTCAAAGTTTCAACTTATTTAATTTTACCATGAGATGTCTTTCTTGAACCACTGTACGCATTGAGTCAACAAAATAAACAAATGTTTTCTAATCGCCCTGGCACTCACTTTCTTGAGCTCCTGAAATATAAGTACAATAGTATCAATACACGTATCATCAACTAATGTTATTGTATTGTCTGTCATAATTTATAATAGCTGAAAATGAACTTAGGTTATTTGTTGTTGTATACTTGAAAGCAGTTTTTTCCCTTGAGAATAGGACTTAATGAGGCTTAGTTCGGCACTAGATTTTTCGACTCCCTAGGAGGTTTCTTGCCCAATTACAGATTCATCGAGAAAGTCCTACCCACGATAAACATTACAAAATCAGCATTCTGTCAGACCCAGTTCGACCCCTCTCTCCAACGTGTACTCAATCATACCCTTCAAAATAGCAATCTCGTCCTCAGTTGCTGTGATACGTGGGCATTATGAAGATGCAGCTGTATGAGAAGGTGTGGAGGTTGAGGCAAAAGTATGAGAACAATGTGATGAGAGGGCAAAAAAATGACGACCACCCGTTGTTTTTGAAAGCCCATGAGAAAAAATCCTTCGACTTGTCAAAAAAGATAAGGGGGAATGTTGAAAAAGCCTTCGACTTGTTGAAAAAGATATGGGGGGATGTTGAAGGTAATGGTGTGGGAAATGGAAGGGCAAAGGTTAATGGGAGCGTGAGGAAAGAGTCGGAGTCGAAACCGGTGGTGTGGGTTTGCGGAAGGGAGGAGAAAAGAGTTAGGTTGAGAGAATGGGAGTGGATGCGGAGGTTGAGGCGTGTGTGGGTTTTTTTTTTGGTCAGGTGGGTTTTGTGGAAGTGTTGGTGGGTTGAGTTTGGGAAAGGAGATTGTGAAAGATGGGTTGGAGTTGATTAGTGATTCTAAGAATGTGGAGTTGGAGGAGAAGTGGAAGAAGTTGAGGGTGGAGGAGATGGAGCTGTACTTGAAGAATGTGGGCTTGATTTGCGAGCAAGTGAAAGTGGTGCTAGGAGCAATGAAGTCATAAGGGGATTGAATGTTTTGTCAGGTACATTCTGGATTTTGTGTTGCAGATTACTAATGGTAAGACAAGGGTGTTAGGTTTGCTGTTGTTTTTGTGTCTGTAGCATTTTGGCAATTAACTGGTTATGATAATTCTGTGGTAACTAGTCCTTTTTTGTGTTGTTCGTCACTAATGCAAAAGGCAAGGGTGTTAGGTTTGGTGGTTGTTTTTTTTGTTTCTGTAGCAGTTTTGGGAATTAACTGGTTACAATGAATTTGTAGTATCTTTTGTCTCTTTGCTAACAATATGCCCATATTTACAGGGAGTATACCCTCTTCATGTTACAAATACCTTCATTCAGCGCATTTGAAGTTTACTTCAATGGTTTATCTTCTTGACCTTGAAGACTGGAATTGTCATGTATGCTTTCTATTTACCCTGTTGTTCTTTCTTTGCTCCTGTCTCTTTTGTTGGTTTACTGTTGAACCCTTTAAGTCATCAGGGCATTAAGGATTTAGTCACACAATGATGGCTTCTGTGGTATTGATTTCTAATGCAAAGAAAGGGTGTTATGTAAATTGGCTCTTCTGTTCTTGATTAAAAATCCAAAGACAAGGCCCAAGTGCGCTAGTGTAGTTTTGTTTTTTTGTTCTAGAACCTCAGGTAATTAGTTGGTATGGTGAACTTTTAGTATCTGTGTCCTTCAGCTGACAATATGTCCATTTTCTGGTGGGTACACTCTTGTTGCCAATTGCCATGCTCTAACCCCTTCATTTAGTGCCTTTGGAGTCCATTATTTTTTGACAACTCGGTATCCAGCTCAATGGACCGACTAATCCGAGGTACAAATCCCTTCATCCACTACCGGAGGCCCTTATTAACACTTAAATTTGAAGTTCTTTTGCATGGTTTAATGTTTTGGACCTTGACAATAAGGATCTCATCTTTACTTCCCCTGTATCTTCTGGTTCTTTCTTTTGGTACTAATTAACTAGTTGCAACGGATTTCTAGGATCTATGTTTCTTAGCTAACAATGCATCTCTGTATGGTTACTGGTTCAGTTGGTCTAGTATTTTTTTTAGCTTGACCACCAGAATAGCCATGTATACTTTCTCCATATCTTTTTGTTCTTTCTTTCCTATGGCCGTTTTCTTAGTTAAATGTAGAAGATATGTTAACATCACTCGTTCAGAATCAGGGTTTTGAGATTCTTTTTGAGCCATCTGTCTCCCCATTCACTGTCTTGTGTAGTTCAATAACATTCTTGGATCATCGTTTGATATTTAAATCTGTCCATGATTGTTCCTTAACTCCTGTTTTCATTGCTGATCAATTACGTCTCCAATGTGTTTGGGGGTTCGCTCTGCCCTCAAGGATAGCAGGCGCGTCTTGTGCGATCTGCTTGATTTTTGTGTGGTGATGTTGTACTCGTCGAGTTTTACAATGTGAATGGTTTGGACCAAATTTCTGGGATTGGGATGAGCCCTGTTTTCACCCACCGCAGCCTGCACACCCTGGATCCGTCTCAAATGATCATTTCTATAAATACAGCTTGTCTTTCACAGGCAATAAAATACTAAAAGAACAACAAAAATAAACTCTGGGTTGGAGGCAATAATACAATAAACACTTAATCTCTGAAGTGAAATAGAGTAGAACCATCTGAATTTAGAGCAAATCAAACGCGGGTTCCATGTTGATGAATCTTCTCTTCTCTAGCTGTTCCATGTTGATGAATCTTCTCTTCTCTAGCTGTACCAGTGGCTGAAGCATAATAGACAATTGCTAAAACTGCATGAATGAAGCACAAGATCCCTCCTATAGACAGAAGACGATGGTGCGGTAATCCACAAGATTTTCTTGACCTTGAATTTGTTAGTGCCCCAATAATCAACATTGAGAATGCAACTGCTACTATAATCCTGCATCAATAAGTACATTAATTAGCAGAATCAATTATGCATGCGCGTCTGTCCAAAAAAAAAAATGCACGCACCATGCTATAGATTGTTATTTTTTAAGCAATACTACATACACAGACTTGTGTGCACAGATTTAGACACAGTTGTGTCCGAGATAGTCCGATGCACAAGGATCCCTCGGTCTTTTGTGGGGTTGATGTACAATAAATGGTTTCAGACATATCAGTATCATTGTGCTTGTAAGTCTACTCTGTATAAAGACTCTTCCTTTTTTTTTTCCTTCTATAATCCTGCATTAATACGTGCATCTACTATTTTCTTTAATCTGATGTGAGGAAAAATCAATGACATGTAGTAATCGTTATGAAAAAGTACCAAGAGAAGACGAGGGAGGCCGCTGCCAATTGCTTGTTAGGAGACGCTCTGCGCAGTGCTTCCTTGGACCAGATGCAGATGCAGCCACCAAGTAAGTTAGAAATGGCATGGGCTAGGGCTAGAAGTGCTGCTGCAGCCAACCCTAGCTTGAAAGCTTGATAGCTTGGTTCTCTACACTCAAATATCCAAACCTTCATATGTTTCATCTGCCCAGCAAAAATCAAATCACATCAACATATATTGTGGTATAAGTATTTTTCTGATTCTGTTTTTTGTTTTCAATTTTACAGAAACACAAAACTTGTTTGGGTTTCGGATTTTCTTTCTTCCGAAGGTGTCCATGCCGTAATTGTTCAATGACGTAGACTACAAAAGGCCATAACAAACATCACAAAATCTCATAACATCTTGCCATCTTCCATACTTTTGTAATGAAGAACCGCAATGTTCACGACAGAATGACAAACCCTCATGACTAGACTTTACTTGAGTAAATGCTCATTTGCAACTACGCCACAATGGTCTGGAGCATTCACCATAAAATAAGGCACACCTATATTGGGGCACATGGGGTCAGGTGCCCCCACTCAGTATTTAAGAATTATACTAACGATCCTGCATATTTTATAGAAGTGTGTATTCCACTATAGCGCAACACACAATATTCGTATATATCACAAAGTAAACAACATCTCTCATTTCATGCCTCAATTTTGCTCTATGGTTGATTTTTGTTTGTCTAATTGGGACATTAAAGTCTTGTTTCTATTTGGTTCTAAATAGTCATAGTTGTGAAAAGTACTTCACAAGATAGTCAGCGATAGCATTCTAAAATTTTGTCGATGTCATTTCTAATACATAGAACGCCCCGACTATGTTTGATTCTTGGATTGGCCACTTACATAAAACCTCATAACCATGCTTATAGGATGGACTATTTGTTTTAGATTTTTCCTACAAACACTTGGCTGTTTTAGTCCGAAAATGAGAACAATAATAGAAATGACAAATAACAGAAAGAGTGAATGAGGACTAAGAAAACAAAACAATAATACCAAATAGCTGTCAACATACCTTGTTCTGAGCTACCTCAGCTTCAATGCCGAGTATGCCCGCTATGATGTCCAGGATGATTATTACGAGGCATACAATTATGCCCATGTTCTTTGCCATTTTTAGCAAATTGAGAGCTCTGAAAGATGATCAGATGGTTGTGAAGAAAAATGGAGGAGATTGGATAAGTCTTATATACAGAAAAGATCTCTCTGTATTTGCTTCTGTTTTAATCCTGAATAGGGAGGAGAATCTGAACAAGTATAGCCTTGTAGGAGAATCTGCTTTTGCTTCCTTCCATTAAACAAGTAAAGAAGGGTATCCCCAGGAAGGGGTAGCATACGTGCATTAATCAACCAACTTCCTCTTGTAGAATACTCACCATATGAGTTTATTCCTTTAACAGCTCAGTTTTCTAAATCTTGCGTCCGCTACTGTATTTAAGAAGAGATTAAAAAAAACTACAGTCACAAACTTGAATTGGAGGGAGAGTGGAAGAAGATGAGGGTGGAGAAATGGAGGCTTTACTTGAAGAAGGCAGACTTGATTCGCGAGCAAGAGAAACTGGTGCTTGAAGCTCTGAAGTCGTTGGGGGAACGAGGATGTATGCAGGTAAAGTCTGGGATTACACAACCCCTTCATTGAGAGATTTTAAGTTATTTTGAATGGCTTATCTTCTTGTTGTTGAAGCACTGAAGTTATCGCGGCATCAAGGATCGAGTCAGACAATTATGGTTTCTGTGGTGATTTCCTCTGCAAAGACAAGGGTGTTGTGTTAATTGGCTTTTGCGGTGTTGATTACTCATGCAAACGATGGTGCTAGGGTAATTTTTGCCTTTTGTCTTGCAGCAACTTGGATTCTAATTGGCTATCGTGGATTTCTAGTCACTTGGTTTCTAAGCTAGCAATATGCACATTTTTATGGTGATATACCCTGGTTGCCATGGGTGCAAAACCCTTCCGTTAAAACATCAGAAGATCTTTTGCAGAATTGTCATATGTACTCTCTCTACATCTTGTTCTTTCTCTGCAACTGTCATTTTTCTTGTTAGCGCATTTGCAGCTCAATGGCATGTTCTAGTATTTTTAGCTTGACCACCGGAATAGTCATGTGTACGCGGTCTATATCTTCGTGATCAGTCTTTGCAACGGTTGTTTATCTAGTGAGATTGTAGAAGATTTCTTGATGTAACTTGTTTAGAATTCATATAATTGAGGTTCGAAAATCAGCGGACTGATCGATATAGTGAGACACACAGGATCATAAAGCTTAGTTGTGCTTGTTGGAGGAAAGGCCTCCTTGTCTTCAAAGTTTTTCCTTATTCTGCTTTTGCTTCCTTCCATTGGAAACAAGCAAAGAAGGGCATCTCCAGGAAACACATGTATATATAAAAAAGAAAAAGGGGATTCTCCAGGAAGAGAGAGCCATAGGATATTGGACCCGGGGATGCTGCCATTCTGCCAAGCACTCCGCTTGGCAGCAGTGCCGAGCGGCCCATCCGGCCGTTCAAGCATGGGGTGCTTCGCAACATCTCCCATTCCTTTCTATACATGGAAGCTGCCCGGTCAATGCATATGTATGCTAGGATGGTTTACAATTTTCTTTTGGTTATTCTGAAATCCTGGTTGAGAGCATTTGCACCAGTCTCAATTTTGGACCAAATTAATCTTCAAAAATCACTTTTCTACTTTAGCTAGTCACTTTTTCAAAATTACACAAAATCGGACTCTTTATTCTCACTCTCTACTCAATTAAATATTCAAACCCACCCATTTAAATATTTAAGTCTCACTCTCTTTCCCCTCTAGTTTTAGACTCCCATAAACCAAAACCACTTCCTCGCCTGTGGCCTTCAAAAAGCGACCTCCTCTCATCTCTCTGGACCTTTCATCCAACCTGTTGGATCCATGTCTTTCCCTTCCCGTTTGATTTCAAGCGGCCATTGAAGCTCTCTCTCTCTCTCTCTCTCTCTCTCTCTCATCAGACGCCTATATACATATATGTGCGTATATACGAATCAGGCTCCACCAGAAATACTAATTGAATTAGTAGTAGTGAGTGAACAGTAACTAGGCAAAGAAAACGAGTAACTGTAGCAATTTAAAAAAAAATATTCAAAGTAGTGAGGGACGAAGAGAGCCTGATAAGGGGGTGTTTTGTGGTGTTTTTCCTGGTTTTACTCGTTAGTTTAGTTTAAAGAGGCAAGTAGTGAGCCTAGTGTGGATGCTTTGAGGACAAGGGGTTGGCCTCGTGGCTTAGGCTCTCCACTACCTGCCCTGATTTCTCTATTGAGAAAATCGGATAAAAATGGATTTGATTCAGTGTCCCTTAGTTCTTTTTCCCAAGGGAAATGTGCTCCGAAAAGATATGGATTGATATTTGAGCAACATGATTTTCGGCGCGATTAAAGCTTTCAATGAGCTTTACAAAGTGAACGATTTATATTATCAAAGCAGAACTGACACAAGCCTAAAAAGGGCAAATGCGCATGCAGCAACCTAATTGCCGGGGAGCCATACTCCTTAGAAAAAATATACTCCCATTTTCTTGATTTCTAACGATGATGATAGTAGAAGGAAATGGTGCAAGGAAAATTTTAATTCCACAAACATTTACGCAAATAAATACTACTATACAACACACACACACATGGGTGTGTGAGCTCCACGCAAATTAGTGGTACATTGGTACTCATTTTTTGTTTTTGAAAACCAATCAATTCATTCAAGTCCGAAGGCGAAGATTACATCGCAAAACTCAGGAGTGCATCAAACTGCCTAATCCAGGACCCTAGGACACCCTGCAAAGCAAATCAACACTAGGTGCCGAGATGAGAATCCCGTCTGGAACAAGACAGAGAGATCTCAAACGAAATCCAAGTACAAACCAGTACACAATAACGTACAGTCGTACAGAGTACCCTGAATCAGCCTAAAAGGTTAGGAAATTACTCACAAATGCGTTACGATGATCCAATTGCAACTAACAATAAGACTATCGAAAATGAGTAGGCCAATTTGGCAAATAAATCCATAAACCAAATGGTTTTATTTTTTCTTCTTTATTGAATTTTTACCCGCATTTGTTGGTTTTGGATCAAAATTTTGTGGACTATCGGTCCGTCTCGACGAGAGGAATTGAAAAAGTAAAAAATTATGGTCGAAACTTAAGTTTTTTGAATAAAGCCAAAAAAATATGACTCTGGCTTGTTTTTATTTTTATCCAAAAATTTTTTAAGTTTCAATCATAACCTTTTTACCTTTTCAATTCTTCTCGTTGAGATGACCAATAGTCTATAAAAATTTGACATAAAACTAATAAGTGCCCAAAAAAAAATTAAAAAAAAAACCCCACTTAGCTTATTTGTCAAATTGGCCAATGAGAGAAGAGAATGCGATTTTTCTGTTTATACGTCATTCCCAAATAATCACAATCGATTACTCCCTCCGTTTCTAAATAAGAGTTCCCTTTCACTATTATGAAGCTTTAGGCTCTGTTTGGAACCTATGGAAAAGAAAAGAAAGAAAAGAAAAATAAAAGGGAAGGAAAATGAGAGGAAAATAAGAAGGAAAATTTACTATTGACTACACTTAAAATCTTTATTTTATTCTCTCTTTCTTTTTTAACCAAACAATAGGAGGAAAAATTCTTTAATTTTCCTTTCTTTTCCTTGAGTTCCAAACAGAGCCTTAAAAAAATGTCTATATTTTTTAATTTACATAATTTTATATGTGCAATATGAATCTTGTTTGATAGATCTCAATTAGTTATATTAGACCAAATTATTTAAAACATCATAAATTGTGAAATATAGGCGATTTTGTAAGCGTAATTTACTATATTTCATATGTGCAATGTGAATCTTGTTCGATAGATCTCAATTAATTCTATCAGACAAAATTTTTAAAATTACTTACTAAATCATCATAAATTGTGAAATATATGCGATTTTGTAAGCGGCACGACACGTTTGTCGAAAAAAGACTCTCATTTGAAAACGGATGGAGTATAACACGGCCAAGTGATTAGTGATCCATTGTCTAAGCATATGACTTGGCCCGTTGGGTAAGAAGTAGAGCCTCAATATGCGGTCGGACCCTTGTCAAGCACAGCCCAAAAGCAGATCAATCTGGTAACAATTTCCTGTAATATTCCAGAAGCAGCTCGACACTTCCTGAGAGTTCAACGATCAAATACAGGAAACTCCCGGCCCCACTAATAATTTCTATGCGCAATTATGCATGCACTATTATTATTTTTTTTAATTATCACAAATGCTAAGGGTATCAAATATAGGGATACCGAAACAATAATTCTAGGGACACATCCAAAGTCACACCCAAACACACACCCACACTCACATGAGTGGTGGGCCCCACACACACTAGAGTGTGTAGTATGTATGAAACTCACCACCCATGTGAGTGGTGTGTATGTATTTGGGTGTGACTTTGGGTGTGGTACTAACACCAAACGTAGATATATGGCATGGGGGACCCACTTCCTAAAATGATACTACTTGAAAGTTTGGATCATCCACTTGACACATACCTATTCAGTTAAGCTAATTTTTGCAGGGCTATTTTGAAAGATTATTTTAAAAACTAATGAACGATTGGGATTACTTGTGTGAGACCCAGAGTGAGTCTCGGATCGGTCGTCCGGTGGCCGAAGACGGTCCGACGCGGCCGTCCCTACGATTTCGGTACCGACCCCGTCGGTACCAATATCATGTTCGGGGTCGGTACCGAAATCGTAGGGACGGCGGCGCCGGGCTGTCT
>JAOTQK010000012.1:9316233-9329746 GCA_025642025.1 Rhododendron ferrugineum
GGGCTCTTTTCATCCATCATGTGAGGATAAGAGCCCATCTTGATGTATTGGTTTTATTTCTCTGAGATTAATAAAATCTATCCTAAACTTTGAAAAAAAAAAAGAAGAATAAAGAGAGCAAAAGCAAAAATTACAAAACATTTTGTACAAACAAATACACCAAAAACTCGCATAAGTATGTAGACTCCACACATGCTAGTGGTGGAAGAAGTGTGGCACCCTTACGCTGATGTGAGTCTTCGTACGAAAATGTTTGTGATTATAGAATGATTGATTTAAAATATGCTACTATCGTTAATATGCTACTATCGTTTTTTATCTATCTCTATAATATAAGAAAAAAAGAAAAAACAAGAAGAAAAGCAAGACCTTAATTTTCAAACGAGCCGGACTATTGAGAATCACAAATTTCCTGAACGTATTCTGTGTACCATATTATATACATATGTGTACCATAGTGTACCATATTATATACATGCGTGTACCATAGTATAACTGAGTTACGTTCAGGAAATTTGTGGTTACCAATAGCTTCCCTTTTCAAACACGCACGACACGTTGCAACAACATCGTAGACGACGTCGCGTTGAACGCAACAATCATCGCTAAATACTAAACAGGGGAAGAGAAAGAAATCATTATTATCCTGTGCATAGAACTGTAGCCGTAACTAGAACGCTAAACCTTCTCTCTCTCTCTCCTCTTTTCTTGCCATCTCTTCTAGATTTCTAGAGAGAGATTCTGAGACAGACGCAGAGAGGGACACACAAAATTTACACCTTTATAGATAGATAGATATATACATATATATAGAGAGAGAGGGAGGGAGACGAGAGAGAGATAGAGAGAATGTCGAAGAAGAAGGCCACTATGACCTTGAAGGACTTCCACGGCGGCTCCATCCCTTCCGATCTCCCTCTCCCTTCTGCTCCAGGCGTGTAAGTATTCCTCCTTTTTTACCCTTTCACCCTCGCACACTTTCTAATAATCTCAATCCCTAATCTTTCAATTTCCGCCAAAACCCCCAAATCAAATGCTAGTAGTGGATTCATTTGCTTCTCCAATTAGGGTTTAGTCCTCGCTTCTAGTTTCTTTCTCTAATTTTATTATTTGCACATACCCTAGATCTGATAACATTTACGTTTTTATCTATACCTTTTTATATATATCTGTGGGTGTAACCGTATAAGATTTATGTTTAGTTTCATGTGGTTCAGATTATTAGATCTGGTAGTAGAAACCCTAGTTTAAAATTTTCTGTGATTTTGGGCAGAATTGTTAGGCCTTCGGACCGACCTGGTTTGGACCGCCAGGTGGTGGCGTGGGGAAACCCCATGGGGAGATCGGATCATCGGTTGAGGCCTGGGTCGGCTGGGGCGGTGAGAAACTTTGACGACAAGGCCCCGTTTCTGGGCCCTGCCGCGCACATTGGTAGGAATTTCGACGAGGACGAGCGGAAGCCTTTAGACGGCGGGTGGGGTACGCGGAGGACGGTCAGCGATGATAGCATTCGAGCGTTGCCTGTCCGCGCGGAGCTGAAGCCCGAGTATTCGTTGTCTGGGCCGTTGCCGGTTGCTCACATGTCTAATAGTAGTGCGCGTTCGGAGCTGAAACCCGATTATTCGTCTGGGCCATTGCCTGTTGCTCACATGTCAAATAGCACTGCGAGTTCATATTCAGGGAGGGTCAGTGAAGCAACTCCTGTGGGAGCGAATTCTCAAAACTTTGGTGGAAACAATTCTTACTTGCCGAGATTTGTTGAAGCAGCTAATGTGGGTGTGAATTCTTTAAACTCGGGTGGCAATAGTGGCCACGGCCACCCAAATGCGTGGGCCATGAGGAAGGAGGCAGTAAAAGCCACTGAGCCAGTTGCTGCCACGTGGTCTGGTCCAAATGCTGCTGCAAAGTTGGCTCATGCCAGCGCTCTTGAAAAGGTATCTTCTGGGAGGTGGCAATCCAAGCAAGTGATTTATCACCCGCCAGATGTTGAGGTAATTAGGCAAAATCCAATAGAGAGTGAATTTGGGTACAAGGATGATAATTTTTACAGTAGGAACCGCTACCATCAGGTGGAAATGGAAAGTGGTGTGGAATATCATGATGAGATGTTGGCAAGGCATGGTCAGAGGAGTTTGACTGCCGATGGTGGGATTCGAGGTGGTGGGGAGTTTCCAACCCGTGAAGGGGTTAGGACTCCTATGTCACTGGAAGCAATGGAGAGTAACCTTCCCAGATATGTTCTGGAGGTTCAACCAACTCGTAATGATGGGAAATTTGGTGGGTTGGAGTTGCGATCAGAACGCCCTAAGCTAGAGCTACATCCGAGACCCAAGCCTTCGGAGAGTTTGGAATCACCTGTTAACTATAAGAAGGTACACGTATCAATGTTAACCGTGTGATACACTTTTCAGTGTTTTTTGTTGTAGCTTTTGATTGATATTTTGTTTTGCATATAGGGATACCAGCAACCGCGTAATTCTGGTCATCCAGAAAATGTTCCTGTATCCTATGGAAATGTGAATCCCTCAAACTCTGAGTTATCTGGATCTAACAGTGGGAATCAAGCCGTTGAACGACCAAAACTGAATTTAAAGCCGCGATCTCAGCCGCTTGAACGATTGGAAGGGAACATTGAAACAAAAAGGTTGGCAGTTTGTTCCGTTGCTATTTGCATGCTCAACTCATGATTTACGTTCGATTCTAAAAGTTTCTTTTAGTCTGTCAGTGGTCCATTTTTTTGTCTTTCATGTTTGTTCACTAGTCTTGTTAACTCATTCAATGCTGCAAAACAACAAACGGGATCGCATCATTGAACCAAGTTAGACAATCATGAGTATTGCCAATGAGCTTAGCCTGAGAAAACATGTGTATGAGTCATGTAGTCACAGAAGGAAAAATTGGGCGGCTCACCTGGCTGTTATTTACGTAGAATTGTTTCATCTCTTAGAACTACGCCCAGGGGAGGGGGTTGCGGCCTTGCGGGCAATGTAATTAAGACGACCTGTGTAATGACTCATGATTGAGACTAGAACCTTGCAACCATATTTTTTGCGGTGGCCAGAGATGGTGCTCAAGCTAAAAGCTTTTGGTTGTCTAGAGTCAATTCATCAGAAAGTGGTCTACTGAAGTTGCTCCTTGGATCATTGTGATAAACTCTGTAAACTTTGAAGTTGCTTCCTGGATCATCCTTACTAACCTAGGTTTGGTATGAAAACTGTGAATTGGCTAAGGATGATCGTCTTGTGCTTAGTTATATCTGACAGATGTTGAAGTGCTATAAGTCTTACTTTATGTTGTAATGTTTAATTTAGTGCTGTGTTGCATAGTCATCGTAGGAACTTTCCAAAATCAAGTTGCTATGATAGAACATAGCTTGGAACTCTTAAATGTAATGGACTCACAGTATTTTACCTTTTACCGGAATCTTCCTACAATGAACTTTGGCGAATGGGATGCCATGCCCTTTTTATTTGGTTACCCTTTTATTATCTTGTTCCATTTTGCGGTTTTCCAATCCTTTTATGGGGTTCCCTTTTTTTTTTTTTGGGTGATTGTAACCAAGAATTTTTGATCAATTATTGATTCAGGAACACTGTGTTTGGTGGTGCTCGTCCACGGGAATTGGTAAGTTTGATTGTCCTCTTTTGCTGATTTGGTAGAGTCTCAAACTTTCATATTCATTAGTATCTAATTGTATCATCTTAATTTGATGGTATTGCTGATCCTGCTCTACAGGTTCTCAAGGAACGGGGCATTGATGATGTTGCTGTCATTAATCCTGACGTCGGTCAACCTCCCAATAGGTAGTGAGCTTCATTCTTCAATCTCGTTTGTTTTTCTTTTTCTCTGTTTTTTGTTTGATGGAGCTGGATGGGGGATACTTCAAAATTTGATATCAAAAGTGTGATTTTTTCACTTAACATCATCAATTGGGCTAAGAGTTTTAAGTTTTTATTATGTGCTCCAACATAACTCGTTGAAAGTGTAACAGTTTTTTTTTTTGGCTACCTTTGGGTGCACTCAACAAATTCTCAAAACTTTTCTGGTAATTTGGTGTTTGAAGGATGTTTACCAAACTTTTTAGTATTTCCATGTGTCCAATTCGGAAGAGAGTGCAACGATTTGAAGGTTGTTTGATTATTGAATTATCTTATAGAGCAACAAAATACTACCTCGTCCTCCAAATGTTTTGAAATTTGGCTTCTGAAGCATTTCTTTGGAGATGCTTTTATAGCAAAGCTATTTTTATGCTTACCAATTTTTCATTGAAGGGTCAAACACGAAGTTCCGAAGTCTGATAGAGTGCCTCCACTTGCAACTCCTACCCGTCACGACGAAAAACCAGAAAACTCTCCCATTGACAATAGGATCAGAAAGAATAATGATAGGCGAGATAACCGGGTAGATGCTGAAAGGACTGATACTCAGAGGAGGAATTGGCGAAGTGAGAATCATCATCGGAGGGACAACAAGGAAACAGAGAAGAACCACCCACAGGAGAGGCCACCTTCACCTGAGACCTGGCGTAAACCAGCTGAGAAGCCGAAAACAAAAGCAGCTTCAGCAGTTGAGCTCGCCCAAGCTTTTTCAAGATCTGTATCAGACGCGAAAAAACCCGACCTGTTTCCCGGCCAAAGAGGAGGTGGTCCCAACCGGGGACCGGTGCCTTTTTCTCGGCTGATGGATCCAACCTCAAGGCCTCAAATCAATGGCTACTGATATTTCAGGAGATGGAATGGTTGATCCTCAATGGTGATAAGACTCTGATTGGAGAGTGGTTCAGTTGGGTAGAAGGGCATTGGCAATATTGGAAGTTCAGAATAGTCTCAAACTTAAAGATCGTTCCTTGGAAGTGGAAAAATAATGGAAAAACCCCCCAATTTGTCGTTCCGCTTACAGGGATTGAATTTATCATTTCCTTACAGAAGATGGAGGATAAATTATTGTTGCCTAGTGAATTCGAAAAATGAGGGTCTTGGTTGGATTCATAGCATACAATATGCATTGTTAGGAGATATTTTGCTAATGTTTTCTGGAGGTTTTCTGAGTCTTTGTTTTTTCCGTCCATGAGAAATTTTGTGGTGGTCGTAGTTTCGAAGAATTTGAGCCCGAGGTGTGTTCTTGTCTTGGGTTGAATCTGGGAAAGTGGATTACCATGGTTGTGTTTGTTGTCAAATTCTGGGAGAAATTGCTGTCGGATTCGATTGATCGGGTTTAGACTGGAGACAGCAGTCTACGAGCAATCCCAGTCGATTGCTCAGTCGCTCAAAAGTATCTTTTAGATCAATTTTTTTTAAATAGTTCCAAGTTATTTTAAAGATTACGGACGGTTAAGATGCGTTTACTTCCTGTCCCTTGCCCTTTTGCGGCTCTATACCCAAACTTGCAAAATTAAGCCTATGTTGACGTGGAAAATACCGGCAACATATGCACAAACCTAATTTCCGTTGCACCAAAAAAAAAAAAAAAACATATGCACAGACCCTACGTTAAAGTACATACACCCAGGTTGCCCTTTACCGATCGAAACATATGTGAGAGAAGAGTATTCAGTAGGAGTATACGTAGTACTGTTGTTTTTTATAGGTCATTCTTGATGTGATCGTCACGTGAAGAGCCATGTATTCATCATGATTTTATTTTTATAATCTTGAGTGGTTCATTTTAAAGATCTCAGTTTCTATGTATCGAAATTAGGTCAATTAGATATCAGAGTGCCAATTAAATGATATTTAACTCAGGAGAAAATGATAGTCAAAGTTGGAACTGACAACAAAACGCTATTGAGATACGCGGTACATCAAACTACAATTGACTTGAGAGAAAAGGATGGTCAAGATTAAAATAAATAAACTTATTCGTTGAGATATTATCGATATCTGTTTAAACTAAATTTTTCGATAGATGATTAAAAACATTAGGTCCTACAAAAGAAATGTTTAAATTATTAAGTGGAGAGATCACAGAAAAGGATCTTAGCTCAAAATATTCTTAGCAAAATTATTAAGTTACTTATATACTCATCCGAAGGTGTTGCCTTAAATACCAAATAATTATCTACAAGGAATGTCACTGCACCAATGTAGAGAATATTGTCTTCAGCACCACATCACCATCTGCAAGACACCCACCGCACCTCTGTTGGAGATGAATATAAAGTCCTACTGTATACTACGAATACAAAGACTACAAATATCATTCTATCAACTCAAAAGGTATTTCTTAGCATCAATCATTTCACACTTTTAGCAGTAGAGATGGTGATTAAGCTACCATAGTAATGCATGCGTATATTATAAGCATAACACATTTAAAAACACCCTAATAGATAAAATTTGGAGTTCGATGTGATCACATGCTTATTCAAAAGCATTATTGTTCTTAGAATCTACCCTCGGCATCATCCCAATTCTCGAAATCCTCTGGAATTTTGTGTGAATCAGCAAGGACCACCTTGCAAAACCCCATCATCTCCACTTCGTAGGAACTACGAGATCACCTACATACTCAGCATATGATGCACAAGTCAGCCCTGACTCAGTGGTGTATCAATCTAGTACAAGGGTGGAACAATGGCAGGGCTGCCTTAGGTTGTAGCCCAGGTGTAGTTTACAAAAAAAAAACAAAAACGATAACAATAAAAATTTATGGGAAAATGACAACTCAGGATATGTTTTGATAATTAATACCCACCAAGGATATTTTCAGTATTAACAAATGTTCTCAGCATGTTATTTATTTATTTTTGGTAAGCAAAATGAAATTGATGAAGGATAATCTCAGCATGTTCTTGAGGGGTATTAATTATCAAAACTCGTCATTGGCCATCATTTTCCCAAAATTTACATTTAAAATTCAGTCCAAATAATGTTAGCCCAACCCATTTTTGTTTTCAGTCCAACCCACCATCCCATTTAGCCCAACCCACCAGTCTCAAGTCCCCTGCCCCATCGTCTGATCTCTCTCCCTTATCGTCAAAAACATAGCCGAACAAACCCCTAGCTGATCAAAAAAAAAAAAACCCCTTGCACAGCACAAAAGCCCTAAAGCCGGCGATTTCAACTCGATCTCGGTGAGTGTCGACACTCCAGCCGATTGTGACTTCTATGCATATTTATTGTTCATTTGATAGAAATGTTGATTCGTCTTGTTGTAACTCTTCCTGTTACCACGCCAACTACAGAAAGAGCATTTTCAGCTGTGAAACACGTGAAATCCTTCGTAACAAAATGGAGGATGATTTGTTTGCGAATTCAATGATTATCTACCTTGAAAGAGAATTTGTTGAAGATATCGACTCAGATTCAATAATAGATGATTTTTAGTCTCTAAAACATCGTATGATGCAATTTAAATTGTGTACCTTTTTGTACCTCTCTTTTGTTTATTTTTGATTATTTATATATTTGTGTACGAGTTTGTCTCTTTTTAGTTAATATATATGAATTTTGGATTAGCCTGGTGCATAATAAGTTCCTGGTTCCGCCTTTGATCTAGTAATTATTTCTACCGACATAAGCGTGATTGTGTCACAATCCGGTAAAGGTAGGTCCTAGATTTGAATGTGTTCCACGTTTAGTACGATGATATTTTTTTACCTGGTTTGGCTTTACTCACATAAGCGTGATTGTGTCACAATCTGGTAAAGGTAGGTCCTAGATTTGAATGTGTGTTTAGTAGGATGATATTTTTTTACCTGTTTTGGCTTTACTCAAGTAGAGG
Source organism: Rhododendron ferrugineum (assembly GCA_025642025.1). Lineage (NCBI taxonomy): Eukaryota > Viridiplantae > Streptophyta > Magnoliopsida > Ericales > Ericaceae > Rhododendron > Rhododendron ferrugineum. Next base: position 9,323,956 of record JAOTQK010000012.1, read on the forward strand.
TCAATGTGGCTTCAATTTCAAATCATCTTTGAATTATTGGTCTTCCTACGTTATGTACCGTGCCTGTGGTACGGTGGGTCTTGAGTGAAGTTCCTCCATAAATTCAGATGGTCCTTGTAACCTTCCTACATTATGTACCGTGCCTGTGGTGGGTCTTGAGTGAAGTTCCTCCATAAATTCAGATAGTCCTTCTAATGAGGGCTCTCAATAAGGCTTCATTCTTTTAAATTTATAAACAGGACGGTTCAAGGGACACCCAAAAAAACACCCCAAATCTCAATCTCATAGTTCCCGATCGAATTTTTATGATCCGAACCGTTCAATGTGTGCAGAACGTGATTTTAAGAGTACCCGCGAAAAATCAGCAAAAAAAATTACCAGAAAGTGCTTGTTTTGAGCATTTTTTAATTGAATTGTCTATTAAATTTAAGCTAAACACTGCTCAGGTCAAGTCTTTTGCAGTCATTTTTTTTGCTAATTTTTTATGAGTACCCTTAAAATCATGTTCTGATCACATTGAGTGGCTCGAATCATCAAAATTTGATCGGGAACTTTGAGGTATTTTTTTAGGTGTCTCTTGAACCGTCCCGTTTATTATATATAAGTCTGGAATTTATATTTTGCTATTTTTTTATTTTTTTAACTTTTTGTTTAGCTTTTTGACGTAATTTTAGGAGTTAATCGTTTGTCTCGACCAGACGAATCGAAAAAGTACTTATTCCGGTATTTTTTTACTTTTCGTAACTTTTTGTTTAGCTTTTCGACGTAATTTTAGGGGTTAATTGTTCGAATCGGAAAAGTATAAAAGTATGAACCGACGTTGAAAAAATTCAAATAAAACGGCACTTAAGCTCCAAAAGACAATTGTTTCATACTTTTTTCGTCTTTAGTGAATTTTTTTGTTGATTTTGGTCATAATTTTGTACTTTTCAGACTTCTCCCGTCGAGACAGATGATTAATCTAAAAAAAAATCACGCAAATCTAACAAAAAATTAGAAAAGACGAACAAAACACACAAAATGAAAAAATAAGTTAAGTTTATAAGAACTCAGCCAAGTCAAGAAAATGACAAAAACAGGGAAAAAAAAAAAAACTTTGTATATGTAAATTACTTTCTTGCCCGGTAAGAGTATATGAACCATTTTGTTCTATTTTTTTTATACTACGTCAACACTCACATGCTAAGAGAGAGATTGAGGGTACGGTACTAGCATGGCTCGAAGCCTCGAACCCCTTACATGGGGGACACCACAAGAGTGCCACCAAGCTTTGGTAAACCTCACATGGTTACCTTTTATTTGTGAAAGAAAACTAAAAATGTGAATGTAACATAAACAACGGTTTTTTATTGTATCGAACTAAAATAATTACGATTATAAGTAGCAGAATAAACAAATATTATCAATAATACTTGAAATTGAATATTACATCGAACTATGTTGGGGGCCAACCCTGACCCGGCCCCAACATAGTTCTGCTGCTGATTCCCGTCGGCAAAGATAGATTACTCTCTGGCCTATGTAGCTAACGTGCGGATGAGGTCTTTAATCTCTCAGATTTGAATGTGTTCCACGTTTAGTACGATGATTATATTCTTCTCTTTTTGGTTTGGCTTGCTTACTCAAATACACGTCAACGTGTGTAATAAGTAGCTTCAAATACTATTGGAATTGCTGCTCCGACCCTAGCCCACATGGTATTGGTAGGGCATGAATGAAGTTCCTCCATAAATCCATATTAGTACTTTTTCGAAAATCTAAACGCTGCCAACAACGGCCAGCACCCCGTATCGTCCTGTGAAATCGTATTGTCACAGTCCTATTTTAATGATTCGAACATTTCATAACGATTGAAATCGAAATAGATCATCTGATATATGGTGGTCCATTTCTCTCAAGACTCATGGTTTTTCGGGATGACTATTAGATGCCCAATGAACTTAATTTGGGTAGGTTTGGATTAAAAAGTTTGATGACTTATTTTTTTGTCTTTATTCAATTATTTTTTTTTGTATTTGTTTGTTTTGCGTTAAATTTTTGTGACTTACTGATTCGTCTTGTCGAGAGTAATTGAAAGAGTAAAAAAGTATGATCGAAGCTCATAATTTTTTGAATAAAGACAAAAATAAGTCAAAAAGTTTTTTACTTTTCCAATTCCTAATTAGTGAATCTCCTGCTCTACCCGAGACCCAATCGCTGGTCCGAGACCAAACAGAACCCAAAACATCCTAAAATCAAAACCCCCATAGCTCGCAATTACTTTTTTGAATAAAAAGACAAAAAATAAGTTACTATTTGACTTTTAAAGCCAAATCCATCCTTTGTTACATACGTAATCGATAGGTCGATGACTTTAGAATAGACGTCGGTTTGGATCATCACAATGGGACGACCAAACACGTGACGATTTAGTGGAGGGAATCACACAAGATGATGATGCATACCAAAAACGTTTCAGATATAGGATCAAAATGGGGAACAAAATCCGCATGTCATCGGCGACTATAATCCAACTCTCACCGTCAAGCAAAAAATACGTACGGCTCGTTTGGTAGAGGTTAAAATTTTGAAGGGGAGAAGGGGGATATCATAAAGAGGGGGATATCATATGAGAAGAGAGTATTTTAGAAGGGGGATTAAAAGTTACTTGATTTATTTTAGCTTTTGTAGGAGGGGGGATATTAGAGGGTGGATATTGTAAAATTGCGTTAAATTTCTATTTTACCCTTGTTTTTGAGAAAACCAAAATTCTCTCTTTCACACACACACACACAAACCCATATGGCAAACCATTCACACACCAATGTAAAACCCATTTCCAGCCACACCCATTTCTCGACAAACCCATTTCTTGCCCTTGAGGAGCATATGAAATCAATGCTCTATGATGATGTTCCTTTATAAGGATTCCAAGATAAAAAAAAAAAACAGAAAACAGAAGAGGAGCTAGGAAACTTTTATTTTTTTTTGAGCGGCAAAATTGAATTTTATTAAAAAGGGAAAAGGGATCCAACAAAGAGTTGGACAAAACACCACAAGGGCAGAGCCCGGATCACCCAAAGGTCTACAAGGGTCCAAAAAGATAAGCAATAAAGCCCAACCCTAAACCCAAAGAGGAAACTTATTACATTGACAAATACACTTGTTAAAGTCCCAACCACAAAACAAACTGATGGTTTTATGAAACTGTGTCATTGCCTGTGGCAGTGTTTGTTAGAAGGCAGCAAAACAAGAGGAAAATAGTGTAGGGCAGGTATATTAATGTGGAAAGATGATTGTATTGAATATGTACCGTTCAAGGCATTTTGAAGTTGGACGAATCTTTATCTAATGAGTTCAAGGAGATCAAGAGTCATATGATTAAAAAAAAAAAAAAAAGGAGATCAAGAGTCCTGACTGATGATCATAATTCTTACCAAAAGGCAGTTGCTTGCCATCCTCATCCTCTGTTAATTGGGCTTTCTCACTATGAGTATAATTATCGTGCACCAAAACAATTGACTAGCATAGTTTGGACTATTTATGTGAAAGTTCACTATGTAATTAAAGGTATTGTGGAAAATATTAAACATGATAATTTAAAAAAAAAATTAAAAGTAAAAAATTGGCTAACCATATATGAAACACTTTAAAAATCCTGTAAAAAAAAAGAAGCCTTAACTTGACTTTTTATTACATTGTGAAAATGATATTTTTTGCTTTGGTAATTATCGAGACTAATGTATTTTAAAGAAGTAAATTATTTTCACTTGAAATAATTTAGCTTCAACATTTTTAAAAAATATAAAAAATATTTTTTACATAAATTAATACTTAGAAATAAAATTTAAAATGCTTCCAAATCTTGTTCGGGAAATCTTTCCCAAATTAAAATTATAAAGACAATAGGGTTATTTTCTTTTTAATTCTTTGGGTTACTTGTTGTTCAAGTAACCGGTAGTGTGTTGTAATTATATGGTAATTTTTTTAAGGGTATAGATTATGTCTTAAGCATCCAATAACAAATAATGAGGGTGTATATAGAGTGTGTATTGTAACACTTTTCATCATTTTATCAATTAAAAAGGTATTTCTTAGCATCCGTCATTTCAACTTTTTAGCAGTAAAGATAGTGAGACATAATAATTTAATGCATACGTATATAATAAGCATAACAGATTTAAAAATACCAAACCAAAAAAATTTGGAGTTAGATGCGATCGCATGCTAATTCGCATTATTGTTCTTATGATCTACCTTCTTCATCATCCCAATTCTTGAAATTCTCTGGAATTTCATGTGAATCAGCAAGAACCACCTTGCAAAACCCTATTGGAAAATGAAATTTTACCAAAGAGAATTTGGTGGGACCCACACCGCGTGAGTTTGGCCCAACAATAGTGAACAAATTCCAATAAAGATGAATGAAAAAGGCTGCTGATTTTGCCACTCCCTTTTTTGTTAACGTCACTCCCCTGCAAGTGTATTTTTGGTGCAAAAATACACTTGTAGGAGAGTGCCGTTAGCAAAAAAGAGAGTGACAAAATCATTTCCCATAAAAATTGTCTCATTATGGGAATTGGTAAAGCCAAATGACGTGCATGTGCACCGTCACCAAACACCTAAATTAGAATGGGGCTGGGGCCGAAGCTCAGGATTCGTGGGCCCACGACCTGTGGTTCGAGGTTTGTGGTCTATGGTCTAGTCTAGATTGGTTTGGAATTGATTGTACTTTATTGGGTTTGAACTATTCGCGTTTGGATGGTCCAGTTACAGAATTGGTTATGCACAGCTGATTAATACTAGGTAAAATCCACGATTTGATAATGGAATCAATTGCTAGATTAATAGCTATTGAATTTTCCGTATTCAATATGAAATATTGAATGGCCCTATTGAATGAGCAGGCTCCCCCTATTGAATTCTCGTATTAAATTAGAAGGCTCCTCCTCGATTATATAAGGAGTTCGGTTCCTTTGTTTAATACACCAAAATCGAAAGCTTCTCTTTTACGTACTCGTGCAATTGTTCTTCCTTCCGAGAGAGAGAGAGAGGGAGAGAGTATTATCGGACCGCTTTCCACCATCTCTCCTCAAACTCCGGGCCCAACAATCCCTTCTTCACGATGACGCTCCCGCGACTTGAACCCATGACTTCTTGGCTCCGATACCACTTGTTAGGATCAAACACTTACCATCTTACCAAACCCATAGGTGGTGGTAAAGACGCAACTCTATTTTCTTACACTAAAGCGTAATAGGCCTCAAGTGTCATGGTTCGACCCGCGAGGACAGAATGCTGGCTCGAGACCAACAATCCCCCCCAACACCTGCCCGCAAGCAGCATGTCATCCAGGGGAGTCAAACCTGCGACCTTGGCTCTGATACCAATTATCGGACCGCTTTCCACCATCTCTCCTAAAATCAATTGGTGGTAGGAAGAGTTTCAATTAAGTCTTTTATGGCATTCGACGTCGCACCCGCAAGTTTATTTTTAGAACGGTCACATTATGTCTTAAGGGTATAGATTATGTCTTAAGCATCCAATAACAAATAATGAGGGTATATATATCATACACACCCAAATAAAGAGTGTGTATTGTAATACTTTTCATCATTTTATCAATAAAAAATTGGTCTAAGGTCCACTATAGTATGTTTGTAACCCACCAAGTCCACTTCTCAAGTTCGTAACCCACTAGGTCCACTCAGATAAGGGCCTTGTTTGGCTTAGACAAAAAAAATGTATTTTTATTCTTTTTCATTTTTTGTGTTGCCAAACTGGGCCCTTGTCAAGCCAAAAAGGAATTAAT
>JAOTQK010000012.1:9445829-9462264 GCA_025642025.1 Rhododendron ferrugineum
GACGTACTGAAATGGAATATGCTATGTAAGATTCTGTTTCTATCAGTTCAGTCCGATATCAGTTCATTCTGGATCCATTATGGTGATAGAAACCGTTAATGTAGATAAAAATTCTGAATTTCTGACGTACCGAAAAAAAAAAAAAAAAAAGATAATAACTCACCTAGTGACTGCTCACATCAAGCTAATCGCGTTAGTGGAATTAAAAAAAAAATTGACAAAAATCTTGTTTTAAATTTGCATTGACAATTCTCGATCAATTTGTGCAAACTAACGGATTTTACTCACATAAACCTAAATTGTTCGATCATGTTACTATTTCTTTTTCCATGGATGAGCTTGTTTGAAAGAACAACAAATTGAGTAGTTCAGATCACCGTAGTGAACCTGGAATGGATTAATGATCCCAATAGTACTAGACGATGGATAAAAACTGGACTAGAGCCCGAATGAAACGATAAACAAAGAACATTGGGAAAGGGGCAGTAGTTAATTTTTTTCCACGAATTACTAGATGATCATGTTGACGGATTTTGGAGCCACCAATTCAAAATAAAAAGAATCTCATAGGACGATACAGATCGAGCCAACCGGAACCCTACTAGTGAAGACATTTTTATTATCAAAAGAATCTCATAGGACAATACAGATCGAATACGAGTCAGAAAATACATTGGAGATATATATATATATATATATATATAAATGAAATGTACTGACAAACAGAAAGAAGTAACGATTCTCTTTATTTTCAAAAAACGAATTAGTGTATTTCAAGGTGTTCGGGTCTGGTTTACGCGCACCACTTACTAAGAGACGATCAATCTCAACGTTCACTAGCCCACGAACTGAAGGCATATATAAGATGGAGCAATTCAGGACGAAGTTTTCGTATACACACACCCCACGGAAGGTTGTATCACCAAGTTTCCAACTCAAAGCATTTTTTTTTTTTGAGCGGAAAAGAAAGATTTCACTCATGAGGAAATTTAAGGCAGAAGATGGAGCAAACCCTTAACTCCTAGGCCTCCAGAATTAAGTCAACCCCAACAATGTTTGCGAATTAAATAAGAAACAGAGTAAAACTGAAATCTATCTAGACTATAAAGCCAACAGAGAGGAGATCAAACATATCCAACAGAGCAAGAATCAAAACAGAGTATTATAGAGAGAGAGAGAGAGAGAGAGAGAGTAATGCATACACAATGTAGACTTTGGTGGCCATTGGAAGAGTTTCTTTCTGTTTAGAAGTTCTGTTTGGTGAGTGAAACGTTAACGTTGACAGAGGATATGAAGGAAGAGAGGGGAGGGGTTTCTCTCTATTTATAGGAGCGGAGAAATCAATTTAAAGGACGAGGGTTCTCTTTCTTTTTTTTTTTCTTTAAAGGCGGCTTTGAATAATCCCTGTTTAACGGGCTAATTGCTAGAGAGTTGATGTCACCCCATCATCACGATTATGCTATTTTTTGGAGTATTTAAGCAGCTATTTATTTGTTTCACCTTTGCTTATTCCTTTATGGAATATTTAAATTTTCATCCTCTTTATCCATGCCTTGTAAGAATTCATCCCGCTACTTTTTCATGCTTATGTTTTCATCTTCTTAGTGTGTGAATTACATTTCTTACCATTTTCCCTATGATATACATATATTATGTTATATTGATTTCCTAATTTAGTGGGATTGGATTGAATTGTTTTCCCAATTTAGTGGGATTTGATTGGATTATTTTCCTAATTCAGTGGGATTTGGTAAATTTAAATATGATTGATACTTTTTTTTATTATCATGGAATGTATTTGAGGAATCAATTTTATTAGGAATATGACATGATAAGTTGACCACATTTTTGCATGTTTTCTTCCTTCTTCGAGTTGGCCAACCAGACAATAAAAAGTCATATTTTCCATTGATCTTATTACACGGAACATGGCTAAATTACCATTAAAAAAAAGAATAACATAACATACTCAAACCGTTACATGGTTAAATGGTTTAATTACCATGACATTACATGGTTAAATTATCATGACGATTACAACGTGAACACGATAAATATCCCAATATTCGAACAAATATTTCATGGTAAATGGTTCAAATATGGTTAAATTACCATCAAAACAATTTATTGTGATCAGCGCTTCATGGTTAAATTACCATGTCGATTACAACATTTCATGACGATTCATATACCGGCAGGAACCCAACTTTCAAAAAAGTCCATCTCGTTACAAGGAAAAATAATGCCTAATTAATTTTCAAGAAAAGGAACTCAACATTGACAATACCAATCGGTAACCCACAAAGATGTGGAGATCGTGGATGCTCTGAGATCGTGCAGATCGTGGACTCCGTCTTTGTTGTCGTCTTCGTCGTTGCAATCGAGTTTGGACTATGGCCAACGAGCTCGAGTTTGGACGTTTGACGTCGCCGTTGAGTTCGATCCGTTGTGCTTTCTGGCCACGATTCCTGTCAGCTTCCTCTGGCGCCACGTCCCTAGCGACCCCCCGGACAAGCACCTCACGCCGCCGCCACTGGCACCGCCTTGTTCTAACTACCTCTCCTTCGACTTCTCCTTTAATGTCCACTTCCTCGTCCCCATGCTCCTGGGCTACGCCTCCATGGTTCCTCAGTGCAGCATCAAATGAAGGAAAGATGATAATGGTGCCTGGTGGGGATAATGGTGGATTTTGTTTTTCTTTTGTGATAGAAAGGGGATAATGGTGGTTTTGTAACCGACCATGTTTTGTAGATTAGAAAAAGTGGATGAGAATTTGAATGGGGGCTGTGATTTTTGGGATGGATTGACAAAATCTACAGGACTAATTGCATGCATAAAGGTTGGGACCAGATTTATTATTTTTTCATCCCAAAATTCAGTTATATATATATACCCAATGTATTATATAAGGGCACTATTGGGATTATTAAAAAGTGCGGATGAAAACATAAGTGTTCAAATTGATCGGGATGGAAACTTAAAGGAAGTAGGTTCTGAGGATGGATATTTAAGTATCCCTTGATTTATTTGCTGTTTTCCGGTTCCCAAATTGCCCTGCTGGTGCGGGCATGGAACTTAGGAGCTTGCGTAAGGTCTAAGGTTCGAAATCCGCTAAGTGCTATCATCTTATTTAGGGTCAGTCTATACGGAGCTTTGCTCCGATTTTTACTTGGGCTCCCCGTAAGAGCATCCGCAATGGTAATAATCAAAGCCAATAACCAAAATGTGTCACGTCAGCATTTGATTATCCATTTCGTTCATAATTAAACTTAACAACTTCTACCTCCACATTGATTATTTTTGCATTCTTAACCAAACACCCCCCAATACACAATGCACATTTGTTCAATCGCAAACGAGTTCCAATTACGCACCCGACCTCACCAAATTATTCGTCTCGATAAGACGATTCCAATTTGGGGTGTTTTTGAGTTATTGAGTTTTGATTATTGGTAAAAGTTGTTAAGTGAGATTATGGAATTGGTGAAATTTGGTTATTTGCTAAAAGACTTGTAACATTGTTTATTATAATGTGAGGTGTTTTTCTGAGCATTGTTAAATTTGTTTATCCATACCAATTTTCTTATTACAATGGGGATGCTCAAGTAAGTGGTGAAAATGAGCTCCAGAATTATTCGAGATATGTTTAAACTAACCTGAATATCTGAGTTATTTAAAAAAAAAAAAAAGTACTTACAACTATCGAAAGGGTTTTGCCGAGCGTTGTTGGCTTAATGAGCGGTCAAGGGTCACATCTTGAGGTGAGTATTGATTATCATGTCTTCTTCAAGAGTCCTGCTCTAGGGACCCACCGGTCCCCTACTGAAATCGTACCGACGGTCGCGTCGGGCCGTCTCCAGCCACCGGACGGTCAATCCGAATCGTTCAAAAATTCTATAAAAAAAATGAGAAGGCCTGCACGGGAATCAACGGCATCCGATGTATGTAGAGTGCTTGATCCAACGGCCGTCTCCCCCTCGTTTCTTTTTTTTGTAAAATTTTTAGACAGCTCGGATCGATCGTCTGGTGGCAGAAAACGGCCCGGCACAACCGTCGATAGATTTCGATAGGGGACCGGTTTGTCCCTATAGCTTTATGGCTTCTTCAAATCTTCAAAGAGAGCTTTTCTTTTAACTATTCTTTGGGTTCGTTTTTATTTGTTTGGGTTTGTTTCAACTCTCATAGGGTAGATGTAACGCTATTAATATAAGTGATGTGAAATTTTCATAGAATTAGAGAGAGAATTCATGTTAAGTCATTCGAAGGTTTTAAAGTGACTGGAAACGTGGGAGGAGTAAATAATTTTTATTTAATTTAAATGTATTTTTGTCATGGTGGATCTATTGGGTTTCATAATAGTTGGGTGGACATAATAGGTTTCAAGATATAAATCTCCTGTAAATTTTGCCCCTTACTATTACCAAACTCGTTTAAATTACATCAAATTCTCATTGACTCTTGACATTTGACCGGCCTCTCTAGGTACAAATCCTGGTTTCGCCGTCTTTTACGGGCCGAATATGTTCCCGAAGGTTGCCTATCAAAAGATGTTCTCCAAAAGTTTTATGAGCTACCAATTTGGCTCGTTCACCAAAAGAAATTAAAATGTCAACGTTCCAGATGATTAATTGTCACTAAACTAATAACGTACTTGCCCTTAATATAGTAGTACTATATAGTATATGCTATTGAGCCCTCCACAAACATCACCATGTGCTAAGTCGACTCTAATAAATAGTGACCCATTTCTTGTTCTTTTTTTCTTTTTACTTTTGATAATTCTGGATATTCGAATCAGTTTACGCAAATCTTGATTAACCATTGAGGATCCATTCCACCGTCTACTAGCAGGATGAACAAATTTCCTTGTCCCTTATAAGAGTGGTTACAATACATAACTTGGAGTTGATGCTCGCCGGACCAAAATTATAATAATATGTTCAGATGTAGATTAGGAAATTAAATAAGATGGAGAAAAATGAATTTGCCAATGTTATTTAGTTTATTTATAGCTATAGTATATGAAATTGGATTAGAAAATATTATTTTGGTCAAGTCAAATCTTATAAAGCTCAAACCAACCAAGAACAAAAGGACCAGGTCCAAGTACAGCTTCTACAAACAAGAAAGCTAAAATAACCCAAAACCCTATACATCCCCAAAACAACTAGGGGAGAAAAAATTTCCTACTAATTTTCCAGCTAGCAGCAAGGTCACAGTTCTGGGGAGAAGCTTTGACCCCTCTCCAGGAACTGATACAAGCACGAAAATCATCAATTATAACACCTTGTAAAGAACAATCCTGGCTTCGATTCTGAAAGACTCTACTATTACGCTCCCTCCAAAGCCAATAGATTGTAGCAGCCAAAGACAATTTTAAAATCGTATGCACCAAAGCATTCCCCTTGTGAAATTGATTACAAAATATTAATAGGTGATGGGTTGATAAAATGACCATAGAGCCTAGTCTTAAATATTTTAGGGCTCTAAGCGTGAATTTCTATAAGCCTTTGAAATTTGAAAATGAAACAACAAAACTATGCAACAACTTATGGGCTATAATAAAATCAAAAAGAAAAATTAAGGCCATTCCATAAAAATTGATAGAGGAGTATCAAAGTACTACAAACTGATACTCTTCCACCCCAAAATTTTTGGACTTTTTCGATATTCCCGTCGTTCTTTAAACTTTTATATCTCCCAATTTATGATATTTTTCATAATTTTGAAAATTTTGTATTATAGATCTAATTGAGAACTATCAAACAAGATTCATATTGTATATTTTTGGAAATTCATATTGGAAGATATAAGAGTTCAAAGAACGACACCAATATCGAAAAACTCTAAAGATTTTGGGACAGAGGGAGTACATTACACTGGCTCAATCAACGTCTTATGCTTCATATCTTTCCTCTGCCCTTGTATCTAACATCATTGGCTGGTTTTCTTTTTCTTTTCCTTGATGTACCCCTATCGAATTTCTAATAAAATTATTTTTGCTGATTAAAAAATAAATAAATGGCGTGGTCATCCATTTTATGTAATCAATGATAATTGTATTTTCCTCAGTCGAATCTAGAAACTTTTTTTCTGAAAGTACTTGTGGTATATCCGATATATAATTTAATAGAAAATTTGATGCTTTTTTGGAAAATAACTGACCCTTCCCGTAGAAAATCACAACAAAAAAAAAAAATTGTTCTACATTTAGACCAACATTTTGTGAGTGACACACCCATGAGTTGCCCCAGTGGTTCGGATGGATGCCCAGATTTTGGAAGTACTCCTTAAAATCTGGGGTTCGATTCCCTACCGGGTGAGTACCTTAAAGTAAGTGGGGGGCCGTGACTGGTGTGGCCGCGCTAACTCCCCCGGAGGTTTGAGTTGCGTAGTCGATAGGGCTGTAAATGAGTTGAGCAGCTCGCGAGTTCGGCTCGGTAAAGGCTCGGTTCGAAGGATAAATGAGCGAGTTCGAGCTCGATTTTGCGGCTCGTTTGATAAACGAGCCAAGCTCGAACCTAGCAGGGCTAGGCTCAAACAAGTTCATCTCGGCTCGAATTACATAGGTTCGGCTCGGCTCGGCTCGGAATATATAGGTTTGCGAACAGATTCGTTTTAAGGCTCTGTTGACGAATTCGAGCTCGAGTTCGAGCCGAGCCGGCTCATTTATTCATGACCGAATATTAACAAGCTGAGCTCGAGCCTAGATCTTTTTAGTTTTTAAGGCTCTATTGACGAATTCGAGCTCGAGCTCGAGTTCGAGCCGAGCCGGCTTGTTTATTCCAAACCGAATACTAACGAGCCGAGCTCGAGCCATACGAATTTTGATCGAGCCGAGCTCGAACATGCCAATACTCGGTTCGTATCGGATCGTTTACACCCCTAATAATCGGGTCCATTTAGTGTCCTGACTGTAGGACTGTTCCTCCGTTACAAAAAAAAAAAAACATTTTGTGAGGTAGACCTACGTGAAAATTTTGTGCTGCAAAAATTACTTTTTCCTAGCCTTTATCCCAAACTCAAAGATAAGTTTCTTCTTCCTAATCTACCTTTCGGATCCATTTAATCTCCTTTCCAATTTTAAATATAACTTCATAAGAAGGTTTTTGGAACGGGACCAAGTACGTAGTTTTCTCGGGTTTGATTGCATTTAATTTTTTTTCTTCGTTTTGTGTGTTTTTGTTCGTCTTTTATAAATTTCTTTTAGGTTCACGTGATATTTTTGGATTAATCATCCATCTCGACAAGCGGAATCTAAAAAGTACAAAATTATAACCGAAAGCAAAAAAAGTTCACTAAAGATGGAAAAAGTATCATACAGTTGTCTTATTTGTCTAAAGTGCCGTCTTATTTAAATTCTTTCATCATTGGTCCATAATCTTATACTTTTACGATTCGTCGAAAATGAACGATTAACCTCAAAAATTATGACGAAAAACTAAAAAAAAGTTATGAAAAGTAAAATATACCAAAATAACTTCCAGACTTATAAGTTAAAAAAAACCGCAATACAGCCAAATCTACTGGATTCTGTAAAATTTCAATCACAATACTTGGACCCTTCATTTGCACGAGGCCTAGTGGTAATATTTCGTCTAAAAATGGTAACCTATTGATAAAAATGACGTATGGCTGACAGTGAGCAACCATCATCCAGTTTGGACGGCCGTATCAAAGATATCTATGGTATTTACCCAAAAAAAGATATATATGGAAACATCATAGAAGTTTTTTTTATCGGCAAATTTTTATTAAAAACGGGAAGAGGGAAAAAGAGAATCCAACCAAAAGTTTGACAGTACACCACAAGGGCTGAAGCTCAACCACCTTAGGTCTAACAGGGATCCAAAAAATAAAGCAATCTAGCACAACCCGATTCCCAAATATACAACAAAGCCTCCCCCCCAAAAAAAAAAAAATTTACCAGGCTCAAAGACTTGTCCGGCAGACCCAAACCCACAAAACATCACAGAAGTTGGCATCACAATAAAGTAATAAAACGGCTGTTCAAAAAATATTACTCTATATGATTTGCTTTGCACGGGCATCCGCTAATAAAATAATAACGGTATAATAAAAAGAGGAGTACCTCTCCAGTTTTCTCAACTTTTTCCTCGGCTTCCGTTGGAGCAGTTTATTTTTTTAGAGTTCGTCGTTAAGATCCATCGTGTTAATTAAGAATCATATTGATAACATATCCATCAACAAATGATGGCTACGGATTCAATACAAATGAGTTTGATCCGGTGTAACACAAGATTTATTTATTTTTCAAAAAAAATTATTATCTGTAATTCTTTTTCCACGGTCGAAGTTGGTCCAAGAAGAGCCCAAAAATGGGAATCTGGAATGGTTGGAAAGGATCGCTCTCCAAAATAAAATGTTATTCTTTCAAAGACACCAATAAAAGCTAAGTCAACCATACTTTTTAAATTATTAAATTCTCTACTTATTGTAATAACTTTAGTTTTAGACAAGACGAACGCAAGATTTTAAGGTAGATGGGCGAACATTAACAAAAATTGAAACATATGATGAAGAATGATATTAATTTTTCCAATTAAAATGGTGAAAAAAATTGCATAGAAATGATTATTACTCACTCCGTCCCTTATTTACAGTCCAGTATTCCATTTTGGGCTGTCTCTTAATAAGTGACCATTTTGTAAAGTTAGTGGGTAAAAGTTGGTGCATTGTCTATTTTGATCCTAAAAGTAGATTCCATTTTGAAAAGTTAGTGAGTAAAAGTGTAATAATGATAGGTAAGTAGGGAAAGTGGAGGAAAAAATTGATGTGAAATGTATAATGATGATGTCTTTTTAATAAGTTGGAGTTACGAAGCATGACACTTAAAAAACTTTTGATTTTTTCTTGCAAAAATTGTATTACTTTTAACACTCTGTTTTGCGGACCGGACAAGGATTTTGGGACAGAGAAAGTATATGTTTCATCAATGTAGGATATTTCTGTTTTTACCAAAACTACTAGTAATCTTGTACATCCCTGTCCATTTGCAAAACATTATTATGTTACTTTTGCTAAAAGTAACATCACTTTTACGAAAACACTTGGTTTGCCGGGTGCCCAATTGTTCGAAACGCACGATGTTGGGTGGGCAAACTTATATAATTTCAACCTTTTTGAGAAAGAATTACTACGACATCAAGGGTGCATTTAGGTGCTAGGATCAGAAGGAAATCACGAGTTCAAATCTTCCTCCGAAATACAAATCTAATTATTTTAGAAATTATTGACTTTCGACGATTAAAAGAAAAACAAGGGTAGACCGGTTGCCCGAGCTTATCCATCCGTGCTTGGTTTTTTGCGGAAGTATAATATACTTTTGCAACTTCGAACTCCAAGGATAAGTTGACCCCAATTTTCTTTTCTTTTCTTTTTTTTTTTGAAAAGATACCCCAATTTTCTTTAATCTCGGATGATGTAACGCATGATTTGCCAAACAAATTAGATGAGAAATTGACTACGACATTCTAGGACGTTTAAATCCACATCTTGATGACAAAAAAAATACTAGGACGTCTAAATATTCCGGTGCATCATGCATACGTCTTCATTGCATCACAACGTTATGTCTTTTTCTTTTTTCTGATGGCATCATGTAGTTTAGTAGGGGTGATTTCAGTTCGGGTTTGGTCGGTTCGAGGTAAAAGTTTTGAAGACCGATTTGGTTTGGGATGAATATTTACAGAACCGATCTCGACCAGAGTTAAGTTCGGTTCGATTCGGAGTGGAGTCGGTACAGTCGGGGAAACATACCTTTTTTTTTGTGAAGGAAAATCCCTCACCTTTTTCTTTGGGCATTTTACCTCTAGGTCCAGAAAATAGAAAGTAATTCCCACTAGGTTTTCTCTAATTAACAATACACTAAAACCCTATGAAAATGCCTAAAACCCTAAACACTGAAAGTGTCTAACCCCTAGGGCACCCTATGAAAGTGCCTAAACTTTAGGGTATCCTATAAAAATGCCTAACCCCCTAGGGTACTCTATGAAAGTGCCTAAACAGTTAAAACCCTATAATAGGAAAGTATACCCTAAAATCCCTGTGGAAATGCCTAAACTTAAACCATAGGGCTCTATGAAAGAGCCTAAACCCTAGGATATCTTAAATCCTAAAATCTTAAGGTACTCTAAAACCCTAAAATCCTAGGGTATCCTAAGATTTTAGGGTACTCGTGGGTACCATAAAACCCTAGCATACCCTAAAACCCTATCGTGACACTTCCATTAATGCTAAATGTATTTTTGTGAAAGTGGACCTAATGATTATTAAGTATTCCATCTCTGCTTAATTGGAATTAAGTGTCACTTAGAGGTAAAGAACTGTTTTTCTTTTCCATTCACAAGTCACTCATAAGAGGTGATTATAGATCCACGTAGGAATGGTAAAAAGAAATAGAGGAAAATATATGGGAATTAATATTCGCACTCCCTTTTTTGTTATCCACACTCCAGTTTTTGTCTTTTAGCAAAAAAAAAAAAAAATACTCCCTCCCTCCCTTATTTAGAGTTCAGTATTCTATTTTAGGATGTCTCTTAATAAGTGTCTATTTTGTAAAGTTAGTGGGTAAAAGTTGGTGCATTGTCTATTTTGACCCTAAAAGTAGATTCCATTTTTAAAAGTTAGTGAGTAAAAGTGTAATGATGATGGGTAAGTAGGGAAAGTGGAGGAAAAAGTTGATGCGAAAGGTATAATGATGATGCATTTTTAATAAGTTGGAGTTACGAAGCAGAATACTTAAAAGGGGACGAAGGGAGTACATATTTTTTCAACAATACTAAACAAAAAAGGGAGTGTGGACAGTGGATAGCAAAGAATGAGTGTGAATATCAATTTCCAAAATATATATACAAGTATGTTTTTATCTTATAGGCACAGTATCCAATTTGAAACAAATTTGGACTGTCTGAGTTTTGACATTTTTGGGTATGTACATTCCCAGTTCACTTTACTTATCGAATCCGTTTCTTTTGTAGAGCTCGATGAAAATTTTGACCATGGCATAAATCAAGTTGGATTAAATATTCATCAATATGATACTACAACACATCCTATATAATAAAATAGGCACGCACATTGGACTGGTCAGGTGAAAACGAAAAATGATCTCATGCTAATCGATATCTAATTAATGTAATTTTTGGCATGGTTGAACTTCTTAACCTGCTCTGTAACTTAGTCGATCTTGGTCTGAGTTTTTTAACCGGAGTGCCCAGTCCTATCTCTTATAGTAAAGACTTAACTTGGTATACTGAATTTGGTAGAATCACCTAATTCTAAGGGTTGAATTCTTGTAATTGAAACCAAGTAATGAAAAAAAACAATCATTCTACCACCACACCTAATCACACACTCACACTCACAATAGGGGTGGAGCCCGCACACACTACACAGCGTGTGGGACCCACCCTTATTGTGAATGTGGGTGTGTATTTGGATGTGTAGTTGGGTGTGGTATTAGAATTATTGGAAAAAAAAATGCTCGTTTTCCTCTCTCACTTTTTGAAATTTGAAGAATCCCTAAGACCGCACTTAGTCCTGGTGACTCTTCAACTTATCACATAATAAGTCATGCATCTAAACACATATTTAGTGCAAAAATTTGCTTCCTCCATTCGAGACGAGGGGACCCTTTTGGCTACTAATACAGCACGGTGCCACGGGGATGTAGTGTGAGTCGGTATATTCTGTCGAGATTTCATCGTTGTGATGATCTGAATCATCTCAAATTATAAAATTTGCCGGGTAGATCATACCAAGAAAATATCAAATTGATCAGTTATCATTAGCCCCTTGGCCGACCGACATTTATTTTACCAAAAACAGATAGTCAGTACAATTATAATATCGTTTGTACATAAATCTATCTCATCCATATAGTTAATAACGTTCGATTAACTTGATTTTTAGTAAAACTGTAATATTCAATAAATTCTACAAATGGAACGATTCAACGAAAAAATCTCGATAGAGTGTATTGAGGAGCACTAGGGACCCCTTGTCCCTCCATTACAATTGCTCTTATCTGATCAAGTATATATCCACAGGTTGATTTATAAGTTTATGCCAACTTTTATGAGATTTGGAGGCACATACATCTCAAACTTTCCTAAAGAAAGGAAACGGGGGATTATTCTTAGATTGGAAGACACAACTTCTCATTGAAAAAGAAAGTTTAATTGGTGAAGACGACACATCACATCATTGGTTTAGAATTTACTAGAACATTTCCAAAAGTTAAAGTCAACATGGTAAATTAAGTTAAAATTATTTTCGCCTATTGTTGGAATCAACATGGTAGATAAAGTTAAAATCATTTTCTAGCTAGCTATAGTACCAAAACACTACTGTATTTGTTAGTGGTATTTTTATTCTTTTTCGAATTTTTGGTAAACACTCCAAACTGATTCCGAAAAGCTAGAATCTCAAAATCTGCAAAAATAATTTCTCGTAAAAACACATTGTCCCTCACCACATTAATCGCTTTCTTGAAAGGAAAAAAAAAAAAACCGGCCTGTTATGGTCAACCTCTAACTCCACACTGGTCAAAAGAGCAGATTCTCCAGGTAAATCATCCAACTAAGTCCCAACACAAACAATAACTAGCTTTGCAAAACAATTAGCTAATGTAAAATTTACATCTACTTAGCCTTCATATAGCCTTTCCGTCGGTAGTTTTTTATTTTTAATTCAAGAAGATCTACTGTACACTATATTAGGGGAAAGAGGAGCGGAATAAGGTTTGAACCCTTGCCAAATGAAGTGTCCATTACGTCTCGACCACCTAATCTAGGACTAGGAGGCAACTTCTACGTTAGTTTGTTTAACAAGTATATGCAGAGAGGAGAGACCACCTAATCTAGGACTAGGAGGCAACTTCTTAGTTAGATTGTTTAACAAATGGAGTATATGCAGAGAGGAGAGGGAAGAGGTGTCAGAGGTGGTCACCTCCTACCTAATAACTCTCTAACACACAATTTTTGGGTCTCATGGCTTCTACAGAAGCCTGAACAGCCTTTTGGTCAGCCTTTGTTCAGTCTATTGGACTTGGCCGCATCCCCCTTTGAATCTTTTTGTTCACTTTAGTGCCAGATTTTAAAAGAGATAACAACAATTTGCACATTAGTTAGCTCCATTTGGCCACTTTAGAAATTGCTCTTACTTCAGATAACAATCCCCTCCTCAATTTTAGCTCTATGAGCCACTTGCATAGAGCCAAGTTCCTGCCATTTCACATTTCAAGAACAGAACTTGGAATAAAAAGAAAAGGAACAAGTGAAGTGCAACTGAACTTCTCATTAATCTTCAAAAATCTACAGTAGGATTCCATTCAAAAAACAGAGTGACAACCAAGGAACAATCTTGCTAAATTGCAGAGCTAGTAAGCTACACGAAAGAAGAAAAGAAGCGAGGCGGGAAATTTTCTCACTCTGTTATGTTAAAACAGAGCTTTGCTTCATCCCAAGGACCATTGATCTCAAACTTGTACTCCTGTATCCTTATAAGCCAATAAGGACAGACCATATTGACAAAAACAAACAAACTCAACAATAGCACAAAAACCAGTCTATGCAACCTGTAAGCAAAAGCCAAAGTGACAGCCATCAACCCTACTGAGAACATAAGGTGAAATGGAAATGAATACTTCTTGATACAATAGACAACCAGAGGAGCAAAGAGGAAAACTTGCAAGGAGAACAGCACAATGGCAAAAACATGAAGCCTCGACGGAAGACGAGAAGCTATCAAAAGAGAGGCAACGATAGAAGCATTTAATGAGATATTGCTCATAAATGATGGACGTTCTGGAGCCCCTGGAGCTTTTACAGTACACCCAGAGTAGTCGTGGAGGAAGAGATGGAGAGTGATTAGTGAAACCGTTAGTGCCCATATGGAGTCTGAGCTTATAGACCAGGTAAGTGTGTGGTAGATAGGAGACAAAACGTATAAACCAGTTATGAAAAAGGAGAATTTGAGAATGTAATTGAGAAGAAGATTAAATGAGAGCATTTCGGCAGTTAACAGTAGAACAAACAAACCTAATCCAAGAAGGATTACGTCAAGAAGCAAGAGAGAATTTGCATCAATGGACGACCTAAGCGTGAGGGTCCAAACAATGACCACAAGAGCTACAATGCATAGGTATTGGGATATGGAAACTGAGTCTAACATCACCTTTAGCATGTTCCGTTTGACAACATTGGCGTTCATAACCATATCTTCAAGGAACGACTCGTCGGTGTGATTGTCTTCAAACCCAGGTTGCATTCCTCCATATGCAACTTTTCTCCATTTCGGTTGGGTTGGGGAAGTGCTTTCACCAACATCACATTCCATTTCAATGGCACTTGCACTGAAGAAGTTGTGACCAACTTTACTCAAATTTGTCAAGAAGAATGGAAATTTGTATTAAGCAAATGCCGCTTTCACTCTGATATTTTACGCATCTGGAAGACATCTCTGATGGAAAATTGTTTCCCTGTTGGGATCTCTTCCACAATCGACGATGAAGAACCCTGTTCAAGTGAGCATGCTATTAGGGTCCACATCCATGTAAAGTTTAAGCTATTATCATCCATGTAAAGTTTGAGCTATTATAATTTTCTACCAGATTGTTTTAATGGCTTTGGAAATAATTAACAAAAAAAACACAAATAAGAACCACATCACCAAACATGCATCTGGTAAAGTGCAAGAACCAGGATATCGTATACCCAAAATTTCAGCAGGAGCTAAAAAATTACCAAAATGAAACAGGTTTCAGCTGGACTATCTGAGGTTCCACCACGATTATCACTACTGGATTTACCTCATAGTTACAGTAATTGCAACTGCTCTTACATTATCAACACGTAAAAAAGACCCATACTGTATAATTTTAAATTGCAAGTCTCTAAAAATCAAGAAACCAAAAATGGAAAAAAAAAAAAAAAAAAAAAAACCCCGCAAATTTGTTCATACAATTGACAATTCTTGTCTATACCCAAAATCAATAGCGAATACGGAAGCCTAATCCAAGAACTAAGAACAAGCTCCAAATCAATCATGAAGAGCAAAGGGCAGGACTTGAGTGTGATCAATTAGCGGGCCAGTCAACTCCCTTCTGCTCCTAAAAAGTAAAAGCTTTGTCGATGACATTGATCACAGATCACCCAAAACAATTTAGGCATATTGAATCATGATATCCTAAACCCTGCACGGATTTATTCTGAAACCTCAAATTCTTACATTGAATAGCAGAAGAATGCCAAAACAATTTAGGCATATTGAATCATGATATCCTAAACCCTGCACGGATTTATTCTGAAACCGCAAATTCTTACATTGAATAGCAGAAGAATGCCAACTAAATTCTTCCCTTGCTCCTGACAAGAATAATTTTCTTAACCCAGTACCATTGATTCACAGTCCTATAAGTGATTTCTAAAATTTTCCATCCAAAAGGCCACAAACACAATCTCTCAATGTCAAGAAAATCTCTTTACCGTTCCTCTGATTCCTACCAATGAAACTAACGAATAATACCCATCCGTTCAAATCAAGGGATTCCTGATTTAGCGAGGATAAAATGAGAGAAATTACATAGATCTGATCAAATCATACACAAAATGTGAGTATACCTCAATTCATCTTCCATTAATCACAAATCCCCAATTAAAGGACCTCATACGGGAAAATCACACACACACGCACACATACGCGGAGAGAGAGAGAGAGAGAGAGAGAGAGAGAGAGAGAGACCTTCCGAGACGGTTGCGCGAAGAATTGAAATCTCAAGGATATCAATGGGCGCGGTGGAGTTTTCTTAGCCGCTCACGACGGTCAACGGATTCGTTCTAGACTGAGGGGGTTGTGGACCTGTGGTGGCGGTGGTGGTTGGTCGACCCGGGGAAGCCATGGATGCGGGTGGTTATATATAAATTACAACTTCTAACCCAACAATTTTACACTTATTCTCTTAATTTTTTTTACCCTTGACGAGCCGAGGCACAAGCAGCTCCATACGTCACAGTTACAGTATCTTCAACTGCTCTTACATTATCAACACGTAAAAAAGACCCAGGATAATTTTAAGGGCAAAGTCCATAGGTGGTCAACTAATCACATAATCTACTCGTGGTTTTAAAAATGTGCGGATAGACCCCATGCCGTCATATTTTTCATTCATATTAACGGAAACAACATTAAAAGACTGATATACTCTCACAATGTCATTTGATTCTATTTCTTTTTTAAATCTAACCACACTATCCCCTGTACGGAAAATTGAATCAAAACCGTTGATACTGTAAATTTTGACAAGTACTACATCTATGCCAAAATTCAAGTCAATTAAAAAATGAAAAGCTCATGGTCAAATCGATTTTGTTATGAAATTAAAATTTCAAATTTGAATTTACTAAAAATTAGA
>JAOTQK010000012.1:9471757-9490312 GCA_025642025.1 Rhododendron ferrugineum
TAGTATATTGTGTTTTGTCCCACATTGCTTAGTTACACAGTGTAACGAACTATCTCTTTATATAAATAAATGATTATATGTGAGAGTTTACTTAACACCCTACACACTTTTCCTCTCTAAACAACAATCTCATTGCCACTTATATCTTGTTTGTCCATTAGCTACTCAAACATGGAGGAGATTGATGGGCTTGTTGGAGCTGCTGAGCATATCCAATCGAAGCCGAATACAGACCAAGGAAATCATGCTGATAGAGCTTCCCTGAGTATCTATGATGAGCTGAACTGGATAGGTGCCAGCAGGGAAAAAAATTTATGTGTTGAAGCTGTCTCTTAATATCCTGCTATAAGGGCTATGGTTTCCAAGATTGAAGGGGATATTAGATATTAAATTTTCTCTTGTAATAGGATGGTTTGCAACAAGTGGAATATTTCTAGTGCTGTATTTAGTCTCAATGAGTTGTTAGGCTGGCTAGGACTGGTAGGGTCTTCTTGCCCATTTTTTCTTTCTGTTTATGCTTGGAGTGTGCTCCAAAGATCCTGTATGGTTTGCTTCTTTTGATAATGAATTATATAGCTGAAGTAAATTGAGAAAGTGGAGCTTTGGCAAGACAAAATTTAAACAAAATCTCTCATAATGATTCTGGACAAGTGTTCCACACGAGCACTTCGAAAAATGGTAATAAGCTGGATGCGTCGCTTGAAAGAGATACATTGCAATAATGTAATCTAACAAGAATACGAAAATCTAGGGAATGTTGCATTCCTCGAACCGGAGCAATCAGCATTCCGGAGGGAATCACAATGTTTTACACATATCAAATGGGTTCTCTTTCAAGAGACTTAAAAGATCAAGCAATTAAAGAAAAACATAAAGAACAAATAGTAGGACTGGTAGAACCCTTGTACCTTTAGCTGTTGCCTTCCTCAACTGACAAATATAGTACCCAGCCGTGCCAGCCATAATCATCCCAAGAACTGTGCATAACACAATAATGATGATCGACTCCATTTTCCTTTTCCTCTTAGCATAGCATAAGCAGTTGATTCTGTCCACTCAACAAAGGTTACTAAATAAGTCACCCAGTTCCATGGATTCATGCACACAATTTTATGCAGGCTATATAATATTCTCCAATGGATATTTTGAGATGCTGCCATAAACAACACTTTTTCTTTCTGGAAACATATATTATTAAATTTGGAGTCAAAAAGAAGGAAATCTCTAACAAGCATTACTGAGAATTCCCACAGATGGTATACAGAGACAAAATCGACACATTTCTTCTAGTGAAAAATCCACCCATCTATTATACAATACATATTAATCTTATGACGAGGGAGAAAAGCCCACTGGGCTTGGTCTAGAAAAACAGAAGGAAAAAATACAGTTTTACAAAGAACCGCCGAATTTATTCTGGCCACCATGTTAGAAAGTCCCCTGATTCACTAATGAATAGTAGTATCAGTCACTGGTATCCAATTGATCTGAATAAAACCAACAAAAAGACATGCAAAAACAAAACAAACACCAAAAATGAACTTGGAGTATCATGATTCATGATATCAATTTACGTTTTGTAAACTGATTCATTTCTTGTTTTGGTGGATTTTAACTCAGTTATCCATGTAGCCCAACTCTGTTTGTTTTCCTAACAACACTCTTCTCCACCCCACTGTCAAACAACCACCCGGCCGGTGCGGCCACCCGACCTAAAGTTGGGGTTTGGCGCGATCAGTTCCGTATATGAAAAAATAACGCCAACTGCCCTGGTCAGTCCTGGACCCCTGGTCACCTCCACCACCAACTCCCTAACCACTGCCTCAAACAATCCCCAACAAACCAAAATGAAGAAAATAAAAAAGAACAGTAACACCTACAAATTACACATTCAGATTCATATAATAGCATGAAGACAGAAAACAGTGCAGCCAGATTTAGCACTTGATTAAGATTATTACCAACACAACCGAACCAAAACTCTGAATTAAAAACATTTAAAAATTGTAACACCATTCATTAGGGTCCAAATTCAGCAATTCAAAACAATAATCAGCACAACTCCGATAACAACAATGTGAAAAACCACAACTCCACCTTAATATGGATCTGTTAATCAAATGAATAAACACCAAAGAACGTTTCCGCTAAACTAAATGAACTTTAGCCCTTGTTTTCACGGATTTCTCGCCAGTTCATTCTCCTCACATAGCGAAACAACTTGAATTAGCCCGTACTCCAAAACTATAGCGGAAACGCACCCTAAGTCTAGAATCATAAACTACCCAATTGAACATCCCATCTTCAAACAAGACACATATATGAAATGTATATATATGGAGAGAGAGAGAGAGAGAGAGAGAGAGAGAGAGAGAGAGAGATACCCTGCAAACGGGTTACAAGTGGCGAAGGCCGGGAGTGATAAATTTACATCTTTGGAAACAAATCCTTCGGAAGAGACTAGTCGAAAAGATCTGAATATTTGATACGAATTATTACCCAGAAGGAAAAAAGAAGAATTTGATGAGACTTTGAAGGTTTGGTGAATTGTGGTGAAAGGGCAATGGAAATTGCTCCGAAGGCGGGGAGCTCCACTGAGTGGGGGTTGTGGAAAAAACGGAGCTCGAGAGATATCAGTAGATGAAGGCATCATGATTGGAAAGAGACTTTTATAAAGTACTACCTTCAGCAATAAGAAACAGACAATATCGCAAAACAAAAGTCCGATTTTTTTAAGTATAATCACTCATTTAGATTTTTTTTTTATCTTCATTTACAATCATAATGATGTTTCTAATGGGGAAGGCGTCTCCCATAATTTTCACGATTATATACCCGAATTGACGAGGTTAGTTATATCGTTGTTTTTATGCATATTAGTTATTTAATTTAAAAATACAGAAATTATGATAAATTCGGATCATGTTGTACTTATACATATTTTTTTTCTTATTTATAAATTTTTCAAAGTAGAGACGACATGATAGCTTGGGTGCGAAGAGTAGGTAGGAAAAATGATATTGTTGGTGGCAATGTGCCAAAGTGCATTCTTAGTTGTGAAAGATGTGGAAAGTATAGATCGGCACGGAATGTAGTTGTTGGGCAATCCTTACAAAAAAATATTGAGACAAAAAAATACGAGTGCCAATTTGAGCTGCGAGATATTTCAAGGGCGTGTTTTAAGAGGCTAAAACAGTAATTAAAGTCTTTTAAAATAAAATATAAAAAAATTAGTAAAAGTTATAAAAAAAACAGTAATTAAAGGTGGGTGGGGGACAGGGGGAAAAGGTGGTGGGGCCCGGAGGGGATGTTTCAAGGGGGTGTTTTAAGAGGCTCTCTACACAGTCAAGATTAGTCTGCTGTCTTGAGAATGCGCTCCCGTCCCGACTTCCTCCCCACTTCAGTCCGATCTAGTTTCAGCCCTTTGTTAGCTTTTTTTGAGTACAATGATGATCGGAATTGTTCATGTTCTTGAGCTTACCGGTAACATCAATCACGATGAAAATCAAGTTGATCATATTTCATTTGATATGACATTAAAATGCATTAGGTGTTTGAAAAACAAGAGCGCAAACTAAATTGCAATCGATTTGACACAATTATATGAAGCTTAAATACGTTTTAAAATCGTATGGAACCATATCCAATTTGACGTGGCCGATGGTGTTAACAAACACCTAAAAGTGAACGATTTCGATCATTATCAATCATGTGTCTTTACAGATAGTATGGGTGGACTTGTCTGGTTGTATGTCTCGAAGAAAGGAGATGAATATGTTGCTGTCTTCTAGACGGATTTAAAGCGCACGGGTGAAATTTCCGGGCACGGCACTTTATATTAATTCGTATATGGCACGAAATTAGGATTAAGACTGGTATGTTTTTTTTACACAAAATCACAAATACAACACGACATGATATTATATAGCGGCGACTCCAGAATTTTAGTTTAGTGGTAACAAAATTACAAAAAAAAAAAAAATTGTATACAAAACTTTATGTAAAATGCACATATTACATGTGGATGAAATTTTATTGGGCCTAATTTATTTTGTTTACTTTAGCTATAGTACCTACTTACTCACAAATTTAAATAATTTTTCACTTACTTTGACTATGTATGAATGATTCAATACCGACAATTAGTATTAATAAAAATACAATTACATAAAAAAAATGAAAATTTTAGTATATTTTTTTGAATCTATGAGGGTTCGCTTGAACCCTCTGAAACCCAGTAGAGCTGTCCCTGAAAAAATGAAAGTATGAAAGTCTGATACACAAATACATACTAAACGGATAGATAGGGTTAGTGAAATGTTGAGGCGCAACTCAATGGTTAAAGCTTGTTCCCCTTGACATGTGTTATGGCACAATTCAGTGGTTGAGGTGGTGAGTTTCATACCATAGAGCTAGGCTAACGTAGGATTAATTTGCTATGTGCAAAATTAAAAGAAAAAATGGACCCGCCCCAAAAAACCAAAACAGGCATGTTCTTGACTTATTTGATAGTAGAAGTTTAATCATAGATTTCAATGATATTTGGGATAAATGTTTACTTCTTTTTCAACTAAATAAAAGTTCATGTGAAAAAAACTTTTGAATTTTTACAGTGTTTTGGTTCACATTTGAGGTTAATTGTGAGCACTGTGGATGCTATTTTCGAGTCAAATTAATTAGAGAAAATAATTACAAAATATGGATCCTTCCGACAGAAATATATGAAAAGCTTGACACCGCACGATATCACCCCATTTCAAATCGCAAGAAAATCCTTTTAGATAGAACTATTTTTAAATTATTATTGTCAATTTCTTTTAAGGCCTTGTTCTCCTAAGCTTTTTGGGACTTTTTTTTATATTTTGTCCTTAATTGAATTTTTTATGCGTTTGTTAGTTTTGCGCCAAATTTTCGTGGATTATTGATTTGTCTCGACGAGAGGAATCGGTTACCCAAATATTTTTGAAGATATCCAAGATTAAGCTAGCTTTTGGGGCTTTATTTTGGATATTTCCCAAAGTATTTGGATAAAAGTAAAAAAATTAGGATTTTTTTATTAGTCTCGTCGAAACGAATCAACAATTCACAAAAACTTGAAGCAAAACTAATATACGCGGAAAAACTTTGAATAAGAAAAAATTTAAAAAAACTCCAACAAGATAAGGAGAAAAAAGCATTAGTTCCGGCCTATAGCAGCTTTTCAAATCAAGGCCAGTGAAGGGAGATTTCCGTTTAGCACGGGTTAGTTCACAACTTAAGTATGACCAACAATATTAAGCCACTCCTGGTGTTGTAATGTTCTCAGTTGCTTTTCTTGCTACAACTTTGTTAGCACGGGAGGTATAAATCCTTGAAGAGCTGTAAAAGAAGAAAACAATAAGTACGACATCGTATCGATCGGCTCATCATAGTGTTAAGTACTTTCTGCATTTTGCCCTCACTAACAAGTTCGCCGGTCTTCACCCTTTTGGCTACATGGTTCCAATTCTGTTGATTACCTTATCCAGAGCCAGAGGCAACCAAATGCACTCCAACTGCTCAATGAGTATGGAATTTAGTTGAGAAGGAGATTATTTATTTGTCTGTTTCATTTGACTCTTGGTCAAGCATGAAAAATAATGTACCTTTGGTTGAAAAGGAGATTATTGTCTGCTTCATTTTGATCAACTCAAATTTTTTCTGCATAAAGACACGGTACTCGTTGCTTTCCATGGTGTTACAATAGTGTACGAGGCCCAAAATCTAGAGTCCAAAGCATTGCCAATCATTTTATCTTTTTTCAAAAATTTCTACATAAAAAGACACACTACTCGACTACTCGTTGCTTTCCATGGTGTCACAATAGCGTAAGAGGCCCGAAATTTAGAGTCTGAAGCATTGTACGATCGATTTTCGCCAACCAAACTTGATTATGGCCAGCCTCCCCCAAAATTTAGGACCCTCTATATATCCGGCTTCCCTTACAAAAACTGCTATATTGTTTGTCAATAATAAAAAAATGGCACTACCATTTACGGAAATGCAACTTATCACTCTAATATAATAAGACCCCCTTCTACCATATCCCACTCCTTTTATTATCCCCTAGCACCCCTTCAAAACTTATCCCGCTTACAAATGGGTCGTAGGGATTTGAAATTACTGCTCAGAATATTCAAATTGAGAATTCGGGTGATTAGATCATAATGCCTTATCAACATGAATCTGCTATTCGACCATTGGTTACTCATTTGTCTGCTTCCAAATCTTCCTCATTTAATCTTCTAGCTGAACGGATGACATGCAAGGAATTGAAGAGAGGAGAAAATTTTCCACAGCGTCACTTTACACTTAACAGTCAACTTTTCTCTTCACATTTCTACAAAAAATATTCAAATAATGCAAGTGGACCCCCAATAAACAGCGTCACCCTCCAATCTAAATCTTGGCTCTGCCAATATTGACCGTATGCCAACTCCTTAGAATTGTTCATGCTTTTTGAACATGACATTATTCAACGAAAATGATAGTTGTACCGACGGCCTCCCCATAGAAATCGTACCGACGGCCCAGCGGGACCGTCTTCGACCACCGGACAGCCGATCCGAGCCGTCCAAAAATTCTATAAAAAAAAACCTGAGGGGGCTTACGCGGGAATCAACGGCATTCGATGTGTGTAGGGTGCTTGGATCAAGCACCCTATTTTTCGTGTGTATACATATATACACAAAAAAGGGTGCTTGATCCAAGCACCCTACGCACATCGGATGCCGTTGATTCCCGCTAGGGCCCCCTCGATTTTTGTTTAGAATTTTTGGACGGCTCGGATCGACCGTCCAGTGGCCGGAGAAGGCCCGGCGGAGCCGTCAGTACGATTTTGATGGGGAGGCCATCGGTACGGCTAGCAGTGCTCATTATTCAATTGTAACACTTACATACTTCACTTGATCTAAAAAAGCATAGTCAGAAAGATTATACAGATGAACAAGTTGCCAACTTTGTTTAAGAAAAGAAAACAGCTACTTGATCTACTTTGCTGCAATAAGTTTAAAAAAAATAAAAAAATGTCTACTTTACTTTGCTGCTATGCCGAGAAAAGTTTCTTAACCCTTGGTGCATTTTCTTTCTTCTCTTTCACTGAATCACGTACTCTTCTTCTACGGGTTTGAAATCACTTAATTCTTAGAACATTTGGAAGTGCAAATTGGGTGATTGTAGCATAAATAGGGTGTTCCGATTTCTAGAAAAAAGAATTTTTAGAAAAGGAAGGTAATTTTAAGCTCAAAAATCATGTGTTTACACAAATAATTTTTCTATCAATATAGATCTTGTTTGATAGATCTCATTGAGATCTTTTATACGGTGCAAAAAAAATTAAAAAATTATTTTTTATTTTCATTATATTTGAGTTTGAAAATTGAAAAAAAAATTTTAAAAAAAGAAGGAAAACTGGAATGACACCAAAGTCTCACAGGATGGATCTAGACATGATTTCCATTTGTCTGTTTTACTGTGCAGAAGTCTATCCAAGTCTTCTCATTTCTCTTTTTCCTCATTTACTTGGAAAAGTTTAGTCGATTCCTTCATAATCATCTAGCGCAATGGATGTGACTTGACTCAGAAAATAATAAAAAAGGAAGAAGATAGGATTTGAATCGACTCCACCATTCACGAGGGTTGAACATGAATTGTGAGAAATTGCTTATTTGGAGCTGTGAAAACAAAGTTTACGGAAAACACATAATTCAAGAATGTTTCTATAAAATTATTGGACCCCACATCTTCTCAATCAAGTACACCCATTGTGGGGAGTAAAACTCACTCTCCATAACACAAATACTTTATTGGTAGGTGAAACTCATTCTCTACTTTGGCAAATGGTTGTGCATTTAACAATATTAATCACTTTATGAATCTTAACAAATGCTCTCCACTTTCACTTATTTTACCAGAATGTCATTCAATGCAGACTATTAGATTGAGAAGAAAAAAAACTGACCGTTAGTTTTAAATTTTTGCCAACCCATTTTGATTATGGGCAAAAAGTAAACAATGTGGGACTTGACATTGCTAACTTAATCAACCTCTAAATGGATAATCAAAAGATGATGTGTCAACTTTTGGTTATCCATTTTTGATTCTTACATTGTGGATGCTCTAAATTATTATTGTCAGTTTCTTTTAAGGCCTTGTTCTCCTGAGCTTTTTGGGACTTTTTCTTATTTTGTCCTTAATTGAATTTTTTTTTTGCGTTTGTTAGTTTTGCGCCAAATTTTCGTGGATTATTGATTTTTCTCTACGAGAGGAATCGGTTACCCAAATATTTTTGAAGATATCCAAGATTAAGCTGGCTTTTGAGCTTTAATATGGATATTTCCAAAAGTATTTGGATAAAAGTAAAAAAATTTAGATTTTTTGATTAGTCTCGTCGAAATGAATCAACAATCCTCAAAAGCTTGACTCAAAATTGATATATGCGGAAAAACTTTGAATAAGAAAAAATCAAAAAAAAAAACTCCAACAAGATAAGGAGAAAAATGCATTAGTTCCGGCCTATAGACATAATGTTACCCGGTTTTGTTTGGGTTTTGAGGGAGTTTTTTAAAAGTAATGATGAATGGAGAGGGATAAATAGAGAAAATTTATTAAAAACCGTACACAGGAGTTTTTGGGAGCCCGAAGCAAACAAATCCGAAATTCTATGACATTCTGTAAACAGCTTTGTTGGGGAATCCAATCTACCACATTCTGTCATTTGGCGAGGGGACACGATAAAGACTTGAAAATATGTGAAAGTATGAGCGTAGAATGGCATTTGCAACTTTCCAACCAGACCCGCCAATCACGTTTCCCAATATGACTATTTAAGTCATACAAAAGGTTAAACAGCTAGGGGCCATGTTTGCATTTTTTCTTTGAGCTGTGGTTCGAATTCAGATTTCTCGGACGCACAAATCAATAATGCTACGGACATGTCTATCGGTCATTTTTCGACCACTCCTCTTGCACATATGTGTGGGGCTCATCACAAATGTGTAGAACCGACGCAATATCTTTGCATGTTTGCTTATTTGCAGCTGTGAAAACATAGTTTACGAAAAACACATAATTTAAGAATGTTTCTATAAAAATTATTAAGGTCAAACAAGACATTCTACTTATAAAATAAGCTATTGTGAACCGAACAGCTAAAAATTTTATTCCAACTTATAAAAAGTTGCACCAAGCACATCAAGAACTTTTTTTTTGGAGTAAATCGGCACATCAAGAACTTACTTTAAGGTTTCTTAAGTAAATAATCAAAGTAATCATAATTTGAAAAATCTAATTAGTAGTAGTAACAAACGGGGCAATTATGTGGGTCCAAATTGCTTGAGGAGTGGCATAGAATGTCTTAGCTTAGCTTTCTAGTCTTAAGGCTTATCTTTTGCCACCTGTTTGGTTCTTTGTAATTTGGTTTCGTTTGGTAGTTTCTGCTGGTGAATCATTAGGGATGAAATCAGTTCGGTTCGGTCACTGTTAGTGATAGTCACCTCATTCAATATTTTGTTGGATGTTTCTCTTACTTTGGTCTAACACTATGCTCTTTGTATCAATATCGTGGAGCGAGTGTTTGTCTGTCGGTGAGGTACCGGTTAGTACCTATAGCAGCGTTCTTGTTTATTTTGAAGGATGTATTGTTCAACTGATGTGATTGGAGTATGTAAATCGAACTCCGAAAATTCGTCCATTAGAAAAGGTGAAATTATGCTATTTTTAGTCATGTTAGTCGGTCACCAACCAATCATCATGTTACTATCTCCTGATGGTGATTTGATGGCATGTGGAGCAGCTGTTAAAAGGGATCTGGTTTCTCTACAGTTGAGTTTTGAATTGCAAGCTATGTTTGGTTTGTGTTTTGAAATTTTTTTTGAAAAATAGTAGGGGTAGTAAGTGGAGAGAAATTGAGAGAGAATGTTGGAAGTAGAGAGAATCTAGGAGGAATTTTTTGAAAAGCAAAGAGAACAAGGCATAGTCTTTGATAATTTCCAAAAAAAAATTGATTCCTGCATAAGATTACTGAACTAATCCAAACACTGAAATGAAATTACTTCAGGTATTGTAGTTCTAGGAATTTCATTCATAGTAATCATATTTCTATTCCTACTCAATAAAATTTCTAGTAATCACATTCCTATTCCTATTGAAGATTCCAGTCATCCAAACTGAGCCTTAAAACATTAATTTTCAAGACGGGTCGCCGAAGCTGTAGCCGAACTATGACCGATCCTCCAATCCAATCCCGGATCTCTGAGAAGTCGTGTCTTTGAAATATTAGGGGCCGTTCCGGATGCGCAGTAAAAAGAACTTTAGGAAAAAGAAGGGTTTTGCAAGTTTAAATATAATGAAAATAAAAAATAATTTTTTAATTTTTTTTGCACCGTTTAAAAGATCTCAATGAGATCTATCAAACAAGATTCATATTAATAGAAAAATTATTTGCGTAAACACATAATTTTTGAGCTTGAAAAACTTTCATTTTTCTAAAATTCTTTTTACTATTCATCCGGAACACCCAATAGAACTAAAACAAATGAAGTTTAAATTTCCTACTGAAGCATACAAGAAAACATAATGGCCCTTTTTGGGTGATTGAAAAAACAATGGCCCTTAACAAGACGGTGCATTGTTTATAGCCCGTGCATCTTACATTCTTACGTTTTGATAAATGCCCCTTCAAACACCACATGTTTTTTTTGACTTTGGGATACCAGAATTCGACCGAAAGATTGTATATTCTATTTTGCAGTTATGATGCTCATTTTTAGAGTCCAATTGTGAGAAGAAATATATAAAACCCAGAACTAAATTTGCACATGAAAAATAAAACTAATTGCATTTTATTCTCAAGAAATGTGAAAAAAAAAAATTACAGACGAATTGTGGTATTACATTTCTACCGAACCTTTGTGTTTGTCTCTTCAGGCTAGACATTAAATTCTCGACTAGCTACGGTGGAGAGCGTGAAATTAAATTGCATATATTAATTTTAGGAAATATTCCCAGAAATCATCAGATATCCCCTTTTAGGAAACCTGTCCAAATATGCAACGAAAAACAGACGCAAAATGATTGTTGCAAACAGTACATTCAACAGCTTTCGACACGAGCAAAGTCAAAAAAAAAAAAAAATATCATCTGCAAAACACAAGAGATGGCAAGAATATGAGCTGTGTGACCTTATGGAGTTTTTCATTCCCCGATATGCTCTTTAGTATCAGTCATGCTTGTGTCGAAAGCTGTGACCTATACAGCTATACCTTACGGAGTTTTTCTTCAAGTCATGCATGGAACTTTTGAGTATCAGTCTAGTATATTTGTCCCAAATGTATGTTAACCTTGAACCACTGCAACAAATTGATCTATCACACGTTCTGCTTTTGCGGGTAGTTTGTGCATATGTGCTTCCCAGTGGTTTGGATTCTTCACCGTGAGACTAATTTGAAGGAAAGCATAAGATGAATATGCATAGCTCTTTACTGCTTCTGACTATCTATCTATCTACTTCTCTTTTTGCTAGATGAGTCTGGCACGGTTTAGCTTGAAAGAGAGTATTATAAATATACCATTTCTAGTCTGTCTGGGATGGTTTAGCAAGTTTTCAGAGGCGAAAGGGCAGGGCAGGGCAGGGCAAAGCTATAGATCTCTCATAAGACGAGGTGTTTAGGCAAGGCGTTTAGCTTGACAGGTAATGCAACATATACCATTTCTAGTCTCGCCTTTAATACCTTTGTCTTGATTTTAGCTTAATAAGCTCCACTTTAGTCTCTCTCTCTCTTGATCTGCTGCTACTTTGGTTTACTCCTTTTTTTTTGCTTGGACATTTGCTTAACAATTCTGCTCAGGGGACCGCCAAAAAAAATGAAAAATTCCTTGCTTTTGGGAAGGTAAATGTAAAACTTCAGAAAAAATAAAAGGCAACGAGTTTTAACTTATTTTGGTTAGCCCCTTTACATAGATCAAATACTTCTACCTTTCCAACTTACGGTAAACACATATCTTGGTTGGCAATAGTTTCCTCCCAATGACGGATGCTGTAGCTCGTGTATCTTGGTTGGCAATAGTTTCCTCCCAATGACGGATGCTGTAGCTCGTGCATGCACTGCAGATTTGTTGCGCGCCCCATTTTGGCAGGACTTCAAACAGTTTCCTCATTGATCAAAAAGACATGACACAACTTCAAACAGTTTCCTCATTGATCAACAAATATGATGTCGTTTTCTACTCATTACAAGCCAATTGAGTCATTGTTCACGTGTGCGCGCAAGCGTCCCCAAATCCCTAAACTGACATTATTACTGGTGGTTGCAGTGTTTTAGTATGAAGAAGTGTTGATCTTGTTCGATGTACCCGTAAGCCAATAATAGGATTTTTTTTCACAAAAAAAAAAAAAAAATCTGCAATTATATATTCAAAATATTTTGGACCAAAAACAACAATTTATTTAGAATGGAAATTATTCTACATTGGCGACAATGTGAATACAAACACTGAAAACAGGTGGAGGTTCACAGGAGCATTTGAGACTACAAGATGACATAATCCTATTTTTATTCAGGCATCCTATTGAGCTTTATTCATGACCGAGTTGCCAGAAAAGCATTGCTTTATTTGACCGTCAACAAATGTCCAGGGGACTCGCTAAAGCTTGCCATGGTAAATAGTTAACTATCCAATCAATTCAGACACAAAGAAAGACCAAAGATGCATGGTCCAACCTTCGCACACTAGAAAGGGAGAGTTACGAAACTGGCACCATTCATCACTCCCGTGTCTTTCAGAGAGAATAGAATTTCATATGCACAGATATTGATCGACTGACCTACAGCGAAGAGCATGTGGAAAAGCAAACTCCTAAAGCCTTAAATAGGTCGACATGAATCAACCAATTTCCAAAGAAGATGGATAGCTATGTCACTCTGCTGGCAATGTCAGGACATCACCCAAGCCTATTTTAGATCTGTCAAACAAAACAAAGAAAGTGAGAACAAAGAAAGAAAAGGCTCTCTACTTGTAGATTGCTCTAAAAGATGACAAAGATCAATGAGTTGAGAGGGATGGAGTCATGGAAAGAACGCCGCCATACATGCACAAATTCATGTCCAACTTTTCGAAGTGGTAGTCCAGATCATTAAGCTGCAGCCAAATTACAAGTGTTAAATTGACAGGAGTTAATGCACAACTGAAGGGACATCTTTTGTTTATTGGCCAATTAACGGAACTTTAGCTTCAAAACTTGTTTCAAGTGAAAAAACAAGCACCGATGTATAGTACCATTATTCGTAGAGCAAGTAAGATTATTTCCAACCAATGATGCCTGAAAGAAAATTAAATAACATATGGGCCATAGCAGAACAATAAGAGGGTCAAAAAACAATTTATCAGCTTAATTGCCCACATAAAGCTTGAGTTCAATGGATTCAGAGATCTTGCATAAATAGCTCAAACAACTGTCATAACTAACATTCTATTTTGTGCTAATCGTGCAAAGCAAGCAAATTAATAAAAAAAATTCAAGATCCCAAAAGAGGAAAGACACACAATACTACTACAACTATAATTAACAACATAGAATCTTGCAGCAGGGTTCATGAAACTAGAAAGGAGGTCATAGCAGAGTAAATAAAGGGTAGAAACATCAATGAAGTAAGCTTTTGCTACCCAAAATCACATTGCAAATGGTATCATTTGGCAAACAGCCAGGCTCTTCATTTATCGTACAGCATGTATATCTAATATCAATATGTCTCGTTATAGAAGCATGCAAGTGTTCATACTCTTGCGGGTGTATTCACATAGATTTTGACAGCATGTGCATGATCAACTAAAAAGACTTTTCGCCCAATCAGTTATATATACACAGTGCTGCTTTCAATTTCATGATCTCCAAATAAAAACTTCGAATTTACTATTTACCGAGGAAAAAAGACATTCAAGAAACAGATACAGAGTTCAACAATTACAGTGTAACATCATGAAACATTACCATTACAAGATTCCTGGTCATTAAAGAAGTCAATGCTAACATCAAACTTACTTCCCGGGCAGCCAATACAGAACATCAGAAACCGTTACATAACACTTAATTAAGTATCCATGTTTTGAGGGTATCAAAGAGTTCCTTAGAACTCAAGACATGGTATTTTATCCCTTGGCACATGTTTCTGAATCATTGTTGCAGAAAAAGGAAACAGTGAGGGAGAAAGAGACAGGAAGGAAGTTCAAGGTTCACTAAAAATTTGAAGTCCTCAAAATACAAATCATGCCACAAAGAAACATGCCAAGTTAGCTGTTTTACCCAAAAAAGAAACATAACAAGTTACGTAAGGATGAGAACAAAAACCACAGAGGAGCATTCCATAAACTAGAGTGTACAAATGGACCAATTTAATGTTGACGCGGATGACGCCTATCTTTCCAAGGGATACAAAAAGAAAGTTTTTTCCTCGAGTTTCATACACTACGTCATGACATGAGGACATTCTTATGAGTTCTTTTTCCCTTGGTAGACTACCAAAAGAATGGCACAGAAGTGCCACATGAGAATTTTAGTTATCTCAAGTAACAGCAGCCTTACAAGTTCAAGTGGCCAACCAGTCATGGAAAATGACAGACCAATGTGGGATTAAGTTAAGTAGGAGGTGCAAACTGTATTTAACCCTTTTCAGAATATAAGCCTCACATAACAATATTTCAACATTCACAAAGACATAAAAATAAAAATAAAACCAGCCACATTATGCTTGAAAAGATACCAATCAAACGGAGGAAATGATAGAGAAGTTGGATGAGCAGTTGGCTCCACCAGCTGACCAAGAAATTGCAGCCCGAGATGAGGAAACGAGGAGATTTTATGCTGATGGTTCAGCAAGCAGCAAAGGATCAGGTGCAGGGGTCAGACTTTTTGCCCCCCTAAGGCCACATGCTGGAACAAGCAATTCGGCTTGGTTTCAGTGCCTCTAACAATGTGGCGGAATACGAGGCACTACTCTCTAACACTGCTTGACGGACCCAATTTTGAGTTACTTTAAGGGATGGAACGCTTCCTAATAACAAACAGAGAAACACAAGATTAAAACAGAGGTTGTTCGATTCTGGATCTCTACCGGGGAGAAGCTTTGCTGAAAGTCCTTTACTGGACCGTATCTACTTTTTGTTCATCCAAGTTTGGTGCAAAAACTTTTTAACGAGATACATGAAGAATCTTGAAGAAGTTATTCCAGAGGAAGACCGATTGCTCATAGGCAATATCACGAGGATACTGCTGGCCCTACATGCAGGAAGAAGCAAAAGTGTTTGTCAACTTGTGCAAGCGGTGTCAGAGGTACTCGCCGATCATCGAACACCGGCACAAGACTTAATGCCTCCCCCTACTAGTCCATGGCCATTTGCTCAGTGGGGCTATGACATTGCGGGACCCTTAACACCAGCAACCGGGAAAAAGCAAGTTTCTGCTGGTCGGCATAGATTACTTCACGAAGTGGATTGAGGCAGAACCACTTTCCAAGATTACAGAAGCTATGGAAGAGAAGAAGCTATGGAGGAGAAGTTCATCTGGGACATCATTACAAGGTTTAGCATCCCATTTTCCATCGTTTCTAATAATGGATCCAAGTTCCAAGACAAGTTCAAGGATTTCTGCAGCAAGTACAAGATCAAAAACTACTATTCAAGCCCAACCTAACCAAAAAGCAATGGGCAGGCAGAAGCTTCGAACAAGAAGATCTTGGAAAGAATCAAAAAGAGACTTGCTCGAAAGAAGGGGAAATGGCTAGATGAGTCGCGAATTGTCCTCTGGTTTTACGGAACAACCCCAAGAAGATCAAACGGGGAGACTCCATATTCCCTTGCTTGTGGAACAAAAGCAATAATCCCCCTGGAGGTCGGCAAGCCTACTAACAAGACAACACTAGCAGAAAGTGGAGGCAATGATGATGCTCAAAAGTAGTTAGATCTTGCCGAAGAAAAAAGGGAAAAGTCTCTGCTAAAACTTGGAGCATACCAGGATCAACTCACAAAGGCCCACCCGAGGGAGTCCGGCATTAGTGACGTGGTGGTGAGAAAGGTGCTCGCCAACATGAGAACCCAATAGATGGGATGCTTGGGCCCAACAAAGAGTGTTCTTATAAGGGTGTTAGGCATACTGCCTAGTAGACCTTGATGGAAACCAGTCCCAAGGCCATGGAATATTCACAACCTTAGGAAATTTTTTCGGCAATTTTATAGTTTTTCAAAAGCATTTTTTAGCTTTGGTATTTAATGTAGTTAGTAGTTTAAACAAAGCAGTCTATCCTTTGTTCGGATGTTTAGTTTTCGAAACTTATGATGATTTTAGCACTCCCCAAATTTTAGTATAAAAATCAATACTCCTTACACTGTTCAGGGACAGTTCGAACGCAGTAAGGAAGCAAATATGATTTGCATCCTTACTACGGGCAGGTAAGCTCAGACTAGGCACAAGTGTGTCGATCAGTTCAAATAACTGGTAATAGCACGATGAGGTTGACCTTGCTAGAATCCACGAAGGGATGAGCTAAGCCTGCAGAACTAAAAATCAACGATTGGCCTTGCATAGACATAAGTGTGTTGATCAGTTTGAAAACTAAACTGCTAATAGCATGATGGGGTTGGCCCAGGACGAGCTGGGCTAATATCCACGAATGGATCTATCGAAGTTCAGCTGAACTACTTATCTGATGATGCAGGTAGAAACCCCTCAACCTCAGTTTGTTACTCGATCCAAGCAAGGAAGGAGCACAGCTAAGGGATAACTAGAACACAAAATTCCAAAGGCATAAGAAACATGGCATAGGAGATATGCTAAGGAAAATACTATTGCTTGCAAGGCATTTAGGAAAGCTCAAGGGCCACCAGGGGCAAACAAAAAGTAAAACAAAAGTAAAAGTGTTGGGGTGCCACGAAGGGTGATTGATTGGGAAGAGGTAGCCCTAGACAAAGCTCAATGGAAAAATAAGATTCATGTAGCCGACACCAATTGATTGGGGCACAAGGCTCGGTTTGGTTTAGACCTAAAAAGATATCAGTATTTCAGATTCAAAGGTAGCTCGGCTATACGTCCCTCGGTACCCGCTCAGTGTTTTTCTCACTGGCTGCTAGATCAATCTCAGCTTCATTGCTCATCGCGGCAGCATCCAGCTGATTGTTTCTCAATATGCCCCTTCTCGATTACTCCCTCGGTACCGATTTGTTTGTCCACTTTTTGACTTGTCCCAAAATGTTTGTCCATTTTAGGTTGACTCCTTGTAGACTTGTAGTTCCCATTTATGCCCTTCCTTCTTTAATGCATTGAAAAGAGTGCTCTTATTTAATGCTAAAACAATGAGGGTGTTTTTGGAAACTCAATGTCTTTTCCTGATAATCATTATGTTTCCTTAATAAATTGTAATCTTAAAATTAGACAAACAAATTGGAATGAAGGGAGTATTTACTTTTCAGAAGTACTTTCCTCACCATCAAGCACCAAAACATCAAACTAAAAAGCCACCTCAGCCACCAGGAAGAGCCTATCCCCACCCCCTAAAAGCCCCTTCTCTTACAACACCTCCCCCCACCCTATCCCCTACACGCAACTAGCCACCGACAGATTTGACACAAACACACACACAGAGACGGAGAGAGAGAGAGAATGCAGGCTAGGATTTGGTCATGAGTGACAGCTGTGGGAACCAGGGGCTGCTAAAGGTGGCGGGTTGTTGAAGGTCACCATGAGCCTTATAGTATCAGTGCTATTATCTCCTATGTGACTATAAAAATCTCCATAAAATCCCTCTATTCTCTACTACATAAAGATCTCACAATTGAATTTAAAAAAAAAAAAAAAAACCTTTCGAAAAGGTCATGGAGTACCTATTTATATTATCTCCAATTGTAAATGCGCTTAACATTACTATCTCTTCCTCGCCGTAAATTGTTACTACATTCTCTTCATGGTTTATAGCCATACGAAAAATTTCCTTTGCTCTCTCGGGCACCCTTTCCTTTACTCTATCGTGCAGCCTTCTAATTTGTTGCAAACATGCACGCAGCTGTCTAATTTGTTGCAAACATGCATGCACCCCCGCTAATTTGTCGCAAATATGCACACACCCGTTTAATTTGTTGCAAAGATGCATGTACCCGTCTAATTTGTCGCAAACATGCATGCACCCCCGCTAATTTGTCGCAAATATGCACACACCCATCTAATTTGTTGCAAAGATGCACGCACCCGTC
The DNA here is from genome assembly GCA_025642025.1 of Rhododendron ferrugineum. Classification (NCBI taxonomy): domain Eukaryota; kingdom Viridiplantae; phylum Streptophyta; class Magnoliopsida; order Ericales; family Ericaceae; genus Rhododendron; species Rhododendron ferrugineum. The sequence continues at coordinate 9,490,010 of JAOTQK010000012.1, forward strand.
TAATTTGTAGCAAACATGCACACACCTGTCTAATTTGTTACAAACATGCATGCACCCCGCTAATTTGTCGCAAACATGCGATATACTAATTTTCCTCCTTATCAAAGTACCTACTTACTCCGTAGTTCAATTTCAAAGTGAGTGAGCATTACCCTCCACTCTCAATGATGAAGAGAGTGTGGGGCCCACCAAAACAAATCCCCCCCCCCCACCACCACCACCACCACCACCACCAAAAAGTGTATTGATTCCATTGGACCGGCAACCTGTCCGCTAACGAGAGGGAGGGTGATGTAAAAGTGG
>JAOTQK010000012.1:9504646-9526641 GCA_025642025.1 Rhododendron ferrugineum
GGGGATTACCCGAAAACCGAATGGCTCGGAAATGGTTTCATTCTTCCCTCCCCGTTCGGGGATCGGGGCGGATATGGACCGAACTTCGGGTTCGGGGATCGGGGACGGAATACCCAATTTCCGCCCCGAATGCCCCGAATGCCATCCCTAGAGGGTCAATAGTGGGTCATCAAAACAAGTTATGCTTCTATTGAATAAATAAACAATACAAGATTGTTGGTACTTCCCATATTATTTAGAATTGTTTGTCACATTGTTGGTTCGTTGGAAGAGAATAATCAATACTAATTAGTAAACAATACAAGTTATGATCCAGATAGTGTGGGTTTCGAGTATATTACAATGCCTACCTTTAACATTATACCTGAGAGAGATGTTTGAAGTTAAGAGTCTTAGTTGATGAGAATCGGACAATATTGTTAAATAAAGAAATCGGAGTTTAAAGAATCGAATGAAAAGGACTGAAAATCAGACAGTAGTTATACACAACTTTAGGTTTCTACGTTCTCTGACTAGCCATGGCGACTAAGATGGTCTCCAACGTAATGAAAGGCGAGTTTGAGTAGCAATGGTAGTCTGAGAAGGGCTTTGGTGTTTTGAGATTTGTAAACTTCGAATATCAGGAATAGGGCTATTTCGCCCAAGTTGTTGTGCTTGTAATTTGAAACTAAATTATTTATTTGTTTGTTGGTTTGTTTTAACCGACCTGAAGGTGGCACGGGCCATCTCCCCCGCCCTTGCAAAAGTACTAGCAAATGCCCGTGCCTGAAGGCACACACAAATGTAATTCAGGCATAACTTACAATGATTATCTTGCTCTATTCTACAAACATGTACTAATAGTTAAGTATTAGTCCCCGTGTTTAGTGGAGGTGGTGTTTGTCCCCCCCTCAAATTGAACATTTACATAATTTAGAATTACTTCTCAAGACCAATCAATGAGCAATTATAAACTTTTAGAATAAAGCAACAAAAGGTTAGACCATGAACAAACTAAACAAACACCAAAATTTTGGCATATTAGGAACATCCCTTCCCATTCTTATTTTGAAGCCGTGTTCAAAGCATTACAATTACAACTTCAAATAACAAATGCATGCCAAGGAAACAATCTTAGTAAGCTAATTGCTTCACATAAGTAGCATGAGAGCCAAACGCTAGTCCATATAGGTAAAAAAACCCACGACCTAAACGACCAAAACTAACCTATGATGTGAATGTTCTTCTACTGAGGTTCATTGATGCCTTGGAATCATCAGTCAAAACGGTTCTTGGCTAAGGCTTTTTTATCAAACAGGTAGTGATCAATTAATGTGTTGTGACTTGTTGCAACTTATTTTAGTACCATTCAAAAGGTAAATGGGCTTGTTGTGAGTAAACATGTTCATGAATACACATGCTCAATGGAGTACATGAAGATAGGAAAAAATTATTATAGAAGAAATCAATATCACTGTCTACCTCCTTCACTACAAGCAAAACCCAAAAGAATACGAAAGAAAAAATCTTAACCAAAAAAATGTGTACCTCAATGTTCCGATGAACCTTTTAGGTAATGACCTACAACAAGAAAAAACCAAACATCAGAAAATGACCAAATCACAGCCCTTTATAATGCTATTGGGATAGTTTGTGAGATTGACATTTTATTATTCCTCCCTCCCTTGTTATGTAGATAGCAGAGTTGCAGTTCTGGCTACTCATAGGTGAAAGGATTATCCTGAGCGAGCTACTGGCTTTTAACTCTACTACACTAATTGTAAAAGATGACAGCTTAAAAGTGTCATTAAACGTGATCTATGGAGCTGTCATTAAAAGTCTGAATGTTAAAATATCTATAAAGATTGCTTTTTAAACGTAATTAAAAGTAAAAGATGGCAGTTGTGAAACGTCATTAAAGCGCTTTAAAACCGTCAAAAGATGACGTTAAAGCGTAATTAAAAAGTCAAAGATGATAGTTTTCTGTCTTTTATCCTAAAAATAATCACAATTCTAGTTCCAGATCATAATCATTAAAAACAATTAAAAAGATACAAGCATCCACTAATGAATAACGAAGTATACATTGATAAATAAAAAAATTAAAATATGCTCTAGTGCACAAGGTGTTCAAGTATCTTTCAACCCGAAAAGTACAAAATACAAATAAATGACCCATTATAACTATTCACTTATTCCAACTTGAAGGTTGAAACTCTTCTATGGCATTACAGCTCCTCTCCCCTACAGGAAAATACTTATTAGTTGTATATATACTCTTCTTTTTTAAGCAGTTTTCATGTGTACTATCACAACGGATAAACACGAGAGCACAAAGGAAAAACTACCATCACAAGTTAGAGATCCATACCACAACTGTTAAAACAGAAAATCAGTATAGGAAGAAAAAAAACTCAACATCATTCCCGATCTGTATGGTGATTAAACTTTACTTGCAAAACTTATTTCCTTACCATAACTAATCCAAAGTAATGGAACCAAAAAAATGACGCTAAATGCCACATGTGTTTCCATTAAATATAAATAAAGCTGACAAGTATAGTAGTGGCATTTGAAATTAGAAGTTGAAGTGCAGGTCAAACATGAAACTAAGTCAAATGTGAAAGGGATAGCATAGCTGCAAAAAGAAGCAACCACACCAAGTTGAGTGACAAGTGCCTCTACCATATGCAATACTAAGACGAAAAGTATGAATCAAAATCGTTCAGTTATTATCGTATGGGGCCTGGATAGGAGTAATTTGGACCACAAAACAACCTCAGTGAAAGTTAATCATTTTTTCACTATTGAAAACACTGTACCGATGCTAAAAAGGAAAAATATTAGAAATTGTTGAGATGCATTGACCAGAGTTTTTGGAAGATGCAAAGGAAAGAAGATCGAAAATGGATGCGAAGGAGAGGTTGAACTGCCGCTAGGGTGAGTAAAGGGAGGATAAAATAATGACCAAACCAATGTTGGGGTGATGGCTGCTGACCACATCATAAACTATATTAAATATAGAATTTAAACTGAACTTTGAACTGGCTATGATGAACTCAGATATATCACACCATTTTATGGTTTTTGACTTCATAGACTGTGTAAGGAAAATCATTTCCATCTATGAGGTGTGACTTGCACTGATCAAATGCTCTACAATATTACAGGTTATTTTGCACGTCATAATTTGTTTCTTAGAACCCTAAAAGATCTAGAATTGGTGCAAGGAGAAGTTGGAAGCATAAAAGGGGCGGGGGGAGAGAAATGCAAATCAATGGTAGCAGATATAGGAAAGTGATGGCTACTAACCACGAAACAAGTCAATACATTGAGGTTAGTCAACTCAAAGCTACACAAAAATGCAAATCAATGGTAGCCAGTGAACTGCTACAAATATGCAGGATAGCTAACACAAATGGTCTAAAAGGGCTCTTTAAGTATTCATAGCAAGATCTCCATCACTAGTCCTTGAGATAACCTAAACTCTCTCAAAATTCCATTAGTTGAACAACTTGCACTGCTTCATGAAATGGAACACCAAAGAAGATGATAACAGAACTCTAGGAATAGCTTTTTAACGCATACCAGTTCCATGGCAATACCTCCACATTTTTTCAATTGTTGCTCAATATTATTGTTCGCTCCAAGTATCATCAAAGATGAGATTACACCCACTGCCCCACATGAAAAGGATGCCACAAGAGGGTCCAGCTGAATTAATTGAGAAAAACAAGTGGAATTAGAAAATAATCCGTTGACACAAAACGTGTAATCTACTGAAACAATAAACCAAGGCAATCCTAAACAGTAGCACTTCCATTATAGATGTTCATAAATGCTATAACCCACTTTTTGATCTTGAGGTAAATAATGCCTTCTATCTGAGGAGGGAGCTTCATCGTCCGGCTCCTCATGAATGATTCTAGGATTGGCCGGCTTATCCTCAGAATCCTAAAAGAAAACAAGAAAAAAAGTGTAAATTTATAAAAGAAAATGATAAGTGCGAAAATCATTTCAACAAATGTTGTTGAAGTCGGTCGGAAGGTAATTTACCATGAAAATCCAACGATTATTACATAGGTATAGTCCATGGGATTAGACAAAGGGAATGGCACTGTACCATAGGTTTCATCCAAAGCCAATCAAGTTTAATTTTGACAAGTGTAGATTTCTTGTTGTAGATCAAAACTTCGGCTGGCAATTAATCAAAGCTTTTAATTAGAGAGAGATGATCATGTGAGAATGATTAAATTTGCATGTAAGCAAATTTATTCACTTACTACATCTTACGAGGCTATCATGCAATAAGGTTACCAATATACTACAATGGAGCATCTATGGTGCGACTTTTCCAAGGCCTGCAGGAGAAAATGGCTTCTTTGAGTTATTTCTAAATTAACTAGGGCATCAAACCTACTAGTACAGCGGTCACCCAATTGCTGGTAGATTTGTATTCTCAGAATTACAGAAAGGGGGCATTTACCAAGAACTAGCCACTGGCCCACTAGGTTCATTGAGATTAATGATATAAACTACATAGGATATGGTATAACAGGGGTTGAATTGTTACTAAAAGCGTCACAAGTTCCACAAGTCTCCTAACTTGATGAATCAAGTTCTGATCACGAACTTCAAATCATAGCACCGTATAATAAAGGTCCAGTTAGAGTTAACAATAACATTAATCTGCAAATTGAAAGTTCTGGAATCTTTCTGCGCACAAAATTATAATACTAGACTTCAAATCACATTTCAAACTTTCTAGAATGAGTTCTTCCCTTCGCACCAAGCAAAGATGCCAAGTTTGTTACGATCGTTGACTAGATGGAAATAACAACAGGTTCTACAGTAAAATTAAGGTCAATTATGAGTCTAAAGTAACACACTTCATAATTCAAGATTTTCTATCAGTCTACACATATTATCTTTCCTCCCAGCCATGCAGAGAAAACTTCAAATAAAACAAAATGCCAAAAAAGGATGTGAAATGAACCATGCATTTTACCTGGTGAGGAGCTGCAAGCAACCGAGGAGGGCGTACCAGGGGAAGCACAATCTGAGAATCCCCCAATCCTAGGACTTGTACCAGCCAAGTTTTAGACTTGCAACTGCAAAGGTTCGGTTCTACCACAATAACCTGCTTCATTGTTGGCTGCAATATCATCAGGTCCATCAACCTTCTGATTCTCATACTTAGCCAGCCCCTCACCCCAACCAAGACGTGGCTTCTTCTTAGCACTTGTTTCTTCAGATGGGGCAACAGCTGATGTATCAAAGGCAACAACATCACCTGAAGGGGATTGCACTGGAGTGACATTCCCCGTCTGAGCTTCAGCCTTTGCTTCGCTGGAATCCACACCCATGCTCTTTGAGCTGCTCGAATTGCTTAAACCAGACCCCCGGGAGCACATACTCTCCGATCGGGCCCATTTAAGAGGCTTCCAATCAATCGATCCCAGCGAATTTTCACTCTCAAATCTCTGGCCTGTACTCAAGCCATTGACACCACCACTCTTATAATGATCCCATGTGTTTACAAAATCGGAATGAAGATGAGAGTTCATTGTAATTGTACCATCAACTGACCTCTGATCGCTCACGTCAAGTGGCCTGCCGGGGCCATTTGGGGACCCACCATTTTCCCGAGAGTAACACTTCCAGTCTTTTTGGCAAAAAGATCCCCGATTCTCCCTGCCACTCCTGCTGTACTTTCCATCTGCATGAGTATCAGATGGCCGGAAACTCTCATCATCTATAATCTTCTCGTTGGACCGAGATCGCGTGAAACCATGCCCAGATTCTTCAGAATAGAGGTGCCAACCCTGATTACCATGACCTTCAACAGATGACATCCAAAGAAAAAAAAATTAAAAAGAGAAAGATACCAATAACATCACTTAAGCAAATGACTTCTCCCATAAACCACAAAAGATAGGAATTTCACATGGAAACACAAGCCCCCGATCTCGGTAAACCGAGTACAAGCATGAAAACTCCAGATCTAGAGGATTACACAGAAACAAAAAATACACAGTAAAAAAAAACATAACAAACAACCAAAACCAGCACAAGATAGTACACGCATACATGAAGAGGAGAAAAAAGAAGAATAGCTGGGTAAGAACAAAATAATTCCTCAATCTGAACTGTCACCAAGGCTTCCATAGAAAGAAAAAAAGTTGATTTTAAGATTGGGGCCAAAATATTAACTGAAAACCCTAGATTTGGGAAAGCATCACAATCAAAGACAATCAGCTCATCTATACATGTGTATAACAAAAGAAAGTCAAATAAAGTACGTAGGATATCTGTTTCTACGGCTTCCATAAGCAAAAATATGATCTGAAACTTGGGCCCAAAATCAGAAAGAAGTAAACTTGGGCAAAAAATACCACAAACAACGACACATGTTTCAAAACCAAAGAAAGTCAAATACCTAGGATATCTGTTTCTAGGGCTTCCATTGAAAAACACGAATCCAAAAAATCGGGCTCAGCATCAGAAACGATAACCTAGAACTGTTACAAAAAAACGATTCAAAGGACTGACTCACCTGGAGGTCTGCTGCGAAACTCGGCCGATCCCGACCGACCGAAGTCGCCGCTGCGGCTGCGGCCGCCGCCGTGGTGAGGCATCCAGCGACGGCCTCTCGTGCTTCTGCTGCTTCCTCTCCTTGAAGAAGTCCTTCCGATCCCACGGCAAAGGCTCCGGCGGCATGAAAGTCCACCACTCAATCGCATCGGCCCACTAGCCCAAGCCCAATCCAGGATTCTCAAGACCACAACGCCGAAAAACCACACAAACCGAACAAACCTTCGAAACTGGGATGTCTTTAGGGTTTCAGGAAACGAAACGAGAGGTTCCGCTTAAGAATCCACCGGTTCGACCGCACGGCACCAATCACGGACGAAACCCTAGGGTTTCGTGGGGAAGAACGGAGGGCGAAGATAAGGAATGTTGAGGTATGGGGGATTTGTAGGGTTTGGAGGGGTGCCCTAGGGGGATTAGGGTTTGGAGAAGAACAATGAGCGTAAGTCGGCATGGTCTGATCTTGTTGAGTTTGTGTGTGTTTGTAGAGAGTAGATTTCCTTTTGGTTTGGGGCGTAGACTATAGAGAGAGAGAGAGAGAGATTGTTTGTAAACTCAACGGCAATCTTCTTTCGCGTCCGAAGGGGGAAAAATAAACAAAACGAATATTGGGTTTTCTTTAGAGAAATTTTTTCCACCGGCATTAGAAAATCTCAATTTTTCATTACCGTCTTTTTCGGTTCTACTGTGTATTTATTATTAATATGAACCGTTTATTTCATAAACCTCACATAATAGTATATTTATGCAAAAAAATAAACTTGATCGGATATCGATAGGAATATCAAAAATTGACTTTTGCTTTGTAAAATGGACAATTTATCTTTATTATTATTAACAGAAATCAGATCGTCCATTTTATAAACCAAAATTCAAATTTTGATATATCTATTGACTTTCAATAAAGATGATTTTTTGCACGGCAATACTATACTGCGGGTCTTTATAGTATGAACGGTTCAGATTACAATAATAAACTCTCGGTAAGGCTCATAATGGACAGTAATAGAAAAATGGGATTTTATTCTGGCGGTGTATACCGAAAAAAGAGAGAGAGGGATAGAAATTGTTTTCTTCTTTTTCCCTCTGCCTTTTTGGTATCCATATTTTCTTCTTTTTTAATGATAATTCAATTTCTATTCTGTTTACTGAATAACATGAAATCTGTACTAAATCACATGAAATTTTTCCCAAACTCTCTATATATACAAGAGATATACAGGGTGCTCAGCTGTGGAAAGAAATCTGTTAAATAACATATTAAATTTATAAACACTCGAGCGGTCGAGCCTTTGTCATCTAATCCAATTGTTCCTAAATTCAACAAGATTTAAACACCAAACCCAAGATTGGGTAAGTTGAAGTCAATGCATGTGTAGGCCTGTGCATAGAATTAGAAATAGAAAGCTGTCTAAAGTTGGACCGAAAACTATTACCAAATTCTTCCAATATCAATATGACACAATACACAATTGAAAATAGCAAAAGGATAACATAATCGTGAGCATATATGTTTAACCAAAAATGCCATGTCAATCAAATGATGCCAATGTATTCTAATCAATCATTAGCATATGTTTACATTTGCAGTAATCAGTCTTGCCTACAAGTGTTGTGCACGCCTTCGCTACGAAGGAGGAGAACAACGTACCATTTCAGAAGATTCTTAAAAAAGTTCGTCAATAAACCTCCTATTGTTCAATAAACTAGTTAAACAAGTCTCATTTTGAAGGTCAGTCAAGTCTGCGACCTTCCAAAACTCCGAGTTGCTGCTAGCAACGGAAGACGGGAAAAGAAAGAGAAAGTAGTAAAAAAGCTATTGACACTCGTTCTGCACACTCTGCACACATACACGGAGGTAGAACCACCACGCACTACGCCAAGAGTATATGACAGGCCCTCAATGATGTGAGTGACTGTGCCAAGTATGTGTGTAACTAGCACGATCGAAAAATACTTATCTACCAATGATAGAACTGATTGTCAAATCATTTGAGGAAGGAATATCATTGCCTGTCTTCAACACCTCTAGATCGCCAGATCTCCTCATTGAAGTGAATGTGGGCTGCCAAGGCATCGGCAATATTGTGGCATTTTCACTCTCCAACATCAAAACCACAGATGACATATTTGGCCTGTGAGTTGCCGAGTCCTGCACACATAACATGGCTACATGTATGCATCTCATCACTTCATTCTGGGAGTATGAGCTTTTGATGGAAGGATCAATCAACTCCATTGCTCTTCCCCCATCCCATAGATCCCATGCCTGAAATCGTTTCAAAAACTAAAATAAAAAGCCTATTTGGTATGTTATTTCGCTATTTTATCACCTGATATAAAAAAATTTATGTTGCCCTAACACCAATACATCGGGAAGCTAGGGTATCAATTTTCACTCTATAGGAGTTAAACCCACAAGTTCGTTGTATTTACTGTGCAACTACACAATCACTCAATCAATTGTTCAGTACCCTTTCGGTGTCTTATCGATTTCTATTCTTTTATAATTTCCTTTTGGATGCAGTACGAGAACGAGAACGAGAACACAAGACTTAGCAATTACACAATAACATCAAAGAATTGTATATTTCAGAGCAAGGTGGAAATTATTCCTCAAATGAAGATCGATAGATCATGAATCCCTCTAGAAAGACTGAAAGAGGATAATGCAAGAGCCAGTTGCACAAACAAAGGAATATTGGGGGAATAGGACCATGGCCAACCCCAGGCCCTTAAAGACACATTATAAACATGTATCCTAGAATTCTTAATACACTGAACTAGAAACTTAACCAAAAACTTCAACAAATCTTCCACACTTTAAACCATCTTAAATCCGTGAAAAAAAAAAAAAAAAAACCATCTTAAATACTTAAAGTACTGTTTCTAAATTTTAACAACAGATTTTGGTCTTAAAAATCATGTCATCTTTTGAATTGGAAGTGCTCTTAAGTTTACAAGGCTCTTTAAATGGCAGGCCTCTTTAGTTTTTTTCTCGCAAAATGATAGCATATATGTTAGTATTGGTTAGATTACTACAATAACCAACCTCTTGTCTAAAGGAGTTGAACCCTAAACCTCACGCTCCAAACCCTTGGGCCGAACGCCCGAACCCCAAGGTCGTAGGCCTCTTTAGTTTAGTACGAATTCTTGTTGGTCCTTTTGCTTTTAGATGTAGATCCTTAACTCTCACATAGTTGATATAGTATCCTGTGGTCTGTACTTTGTATTTTATAAATGATGTAAATGATCTGAAGATTTATTTTCGGACATGAATGAAATAAAAAGTTGTTAGAGAGACCTTTCACTCTTAATGTTACTAAAACACGAAAAACAAAGATAGAAACTAAAAATCAACAATAAAATTAGAGGGCATAGTCTTCGAACTTACGTATTCGATGATGTTTGAGTATTCAGGTGAATGAAAGCTACTATTCCGCCGGCCGCAAACAATCTCTAATAGTAGTATCCCGAAACTATAGACGTCGGACTTGACAGAAAACAAGCCTTCCATTGCATACTCAGGAGCCATATAACCGCTGCATTTAAAAATATTATGCAAAATCCAAGTGAAAATTTAGGTAGTGAAATAAGTAAGCCTGTATGTACAAAAACACTTTAACTTACTATGTGCCAACAACTCGGCTTGTACTTGCTTCATTTTCGTTTCTACCAAACATTTTGGCCATACCAAAATCAGAAATTTTTGGGTTCATTTCTTCGTCCAGCAAAATATTGCTAGCTTTTAAATCTCTGTGAATTATCCGAAGTCTTGAATCCCGGTGAAGGTAAAGGAGTCCGCGTGCAATCCCTTCAATAATTGTATAGCGCTTTCTCCAGTCTAATTCTGCTTGCCTAGTCTGATCTGTCAAAATTGGTAGAGCTTAATTACATCTCAAGGACTTGTTTGGGAGGCAGATTGTGCATTGTGATTTTGCATTTTCCTACTTTTTCTAGTTTAGGAGTGTATTGTGAGAATGAATTCTCTCACAATGCATTATAAAAACTACACTTTAGAGGCAAATCGGCCCTGGAGGAGTTTTCTCATTCTCATTTTGGATTATCTTTCCCAATTCATAATCTATTTTTGGGCATTTATACTCAAAATGAGCATTATCCTCCCAAACACTATTCTGTTGCAAAATCTATTTTGCATATATCTCCCAACCACTCTACCAGATTCGTAATTTATTCTGGCCACAAACCAAAATCAATAACTCACAATCCAAAATGAAAAATGCAATAATAATTCGGCTACCAAACAGGCCCTTAGGATTAACAAGGAAAAAAAAGAAGAGATCATGGTGAAATTAACTAACCAAAGAGGAATTTGTCCAAGCTTTTGTTAGGCATGTATTCATAGAGCAACATTCTTTCTTCACCCTCTATGCAGCAGCCTAAAATCCTGACTAGATTTCTGTGCTGCAGTTTTTTAATTAAAATGATCTCATTTTTGAACTCCTCCAAACCTTGTCCTGACTTCCTTGAAAGCCTCTTCACTGCTACTATTTCTTCTCTCCCTGATAATTTTCCCTGCAAAAATAAAAAACTCGTACAAGCAGGGTTTTTTTTTTTGGTCATAGAAACTTAGTAGTAGTAGTAGTATTTTTTATTTTTTTTATAATTCTCAACATAGGAAATTTTTTTAATTAGAATATTGATTTTGATGGCGAGGGTGTTTGGCACTTCGGATAAATTAATCCGGACCGAAAAAATTTACCTTGTAGACAGGGCCGAATCCGGATAAATTAATCCGGACCGAAAAAATTTACCTTGTAGACGGGGCCAAATCCCCCTTGTCCGAGCTTGTTTTCATCAGAAAAGTTGTTAGTAGCAGCGGCTACATAACTAAAGCTGTATAGCGATAACTCTTGTCCATTTCCTTGCTGCCCTCCAATTCCAAGCTCATTCGACCCTGAAAAATCCGGCGAATATTCTCTACTTCTTGAGCCGATTGTTGGGAACCGATTGCTTGAAATTCTACGTTTTGAGTTTGTTTTGAACCTCCAAAGTATCCAAATAGATACACTAATGAAGAAAATTCCAATCACCGCGAGTAAAATTATCAACAGCTTGGAAATCTTCCTTTTGTTACCTAAATTTGGAGAGGAACAGAAACATTGTTAGAAACAAAATCTACTGCTAGAATCCATGATCGGAGATTTCATAGTTGGGAAAATGACGGCCAAGGACGTGTACGTTTTGATAATTAATATCCGCCAAGGACATTTTTAGCCTTAACAAATGTTCTTAGCTTGTCTTTGGCGGATATTAATTATCAAAACACGTTCTGGGCCGTCATTTTCCCTTCATAGTTTACTTTTCTCAAAATTTTCCATCTAAGAAAAAATACGTAAGTTCTAAAAATTCAAAAGATTTTCTGAAATCTACATTAACAGCAATCAAAATTCAAAATTCGTGTTACCTAATTCGGAATGAGCGACGCGAATGTATAGATCGTTTCCGCCATCAACAAAGCGTTGCATGTCGACCAAATCCCCGCTCCACACCATGCAATTGATTCCGCTAACAAACGCATACGCGTGACACGAACAATTCTTCAAACAATTCTGTCTGCATTCGTCGATTTTCTCTACCATCACCAAGCTCGCGAAATCTGGTAACTTCGCCCCCTCAATCTTCAAAAACCCGTCTACCGGTTCCCCCTCCGCCACCCCAATTTCACTACTAGTATTTCTACTACTGATATTTCCACACCCTAAGTTCGTCCTTCTAACACACCCACCTGACCAATTTTCTCCCTCCCATTCACTCTCATACTTAGGTACAAACCCTTTTAGGCAGCTGCATATGGGTTTTTCCATCACATTACACATCCCATATGTACCACACCTATTGTACACTTCGCAATCGTTACTCGGCTGCAATTCCACAGTGCTCCATTTGCTTGTACCTTCATCCCACCTCAACTGCTCTTCAATCCCATCCGGACGTATTCGAAACCTCATTAGGTCAGAGGCGTTGGGCAATGTGTATGTGAAATAGAACGTACCGCCGCTTTCCTTAATAAGCTTAAAACCGTACGAATAGAGAGTCCTCATCGTTGGAACGCCGGTGAAAGTTATTCCATTCCAGTGGCCGCTTCTCCAATGCCGGTTTAAACCGTCCCATATCACTATCTGTGGCGACCCACGTGGATCGATCCCCATTGAGTATTTTCCAATCGAAGGATCATTTTCACTTTTCCAAGAAGTGAAAACACCCTCATCCGATTGGACATCGATGTAGACTTTCATATCAGGGAGAAACGTATCCGTTGGATCATCAAAACTCTGCCAAATGGCCTTTCCTTGATCACTGACGCTTTCGCTGCTCGAGAGAATTAGGTTCCCAGTGTCCATGAGAATCGCGGTGGAAGTTGAATTCCCTGGTACAGCCGGGGAATTCGTAGACCAGATTTTATTCCCATATCCGTCTAGAACCATTAGATTACCGCCGTTTCCAACCGTCAAAATCCCAGACTCGCTCGAAATGGGACTTTCTCTGTTTGCTACCCAAACAACTGATTGGATTTCAGTTTCGTTATACCAAATTCCAACGTACCGGGACACCGAATTCCCAGGACTAAAGAAACCAAGCACAAATTTTTGGCTTGGAGAGGTAATTGTTTCACCATCTCTAATAATCTGGCCCTGTGTTATACTGTTAGCCCCATAACAGAGCAATGAAAAAGAACAGAAAACAGAAATCAAAGAGTAGAAAAAGACTCTGTTATGGGTACTTCTGGGTCTAATTCCCATTTTCCCAAACACTGGATTTCTAGACATTTCATCTGGAAAACAGAAATGAATTTGAAGGAGGCTGACTTTGATGGGTCCAGAAAAGAATACTGGTTCTCATATGCTATTAGCATAGTCTGAAAGCATTTAATTTTCAAATGTAGGAGGAAATAATATTTACTGAATTTGGAAGAAAAGGAAATGAATATAAAAGCAGGGCAGCTCAATGTAATCTGTAGCACTTGGAGATAGATATCAATTTTAATTTTGGTTGATTTTAGGTCAGATTTTCTTTGCAAGTTTAGTTGACTTGGCATTTATGACATGATGATGCCAGCTAACGTGAATAATGAGCTGGAACAATAAAATCATTTGTACCTAACTTTATGATGGAGGTTAGAAGTAAATGGGAAATCCCAGTTAGATCATTGTAATAGTTGATCTCCTTTAGTGGTTCAATGTGACAATGACATTTCGATGGCTATGAACCCTTTCAAACTAAGGAAATGATGATTGACTACTTGTATTTAGAATCACTTGGTCTGTTTACAAAGACAATGCACATACTGATTCTGCACAAATTTCAATATGGGGCTCACTACAGGTCTTAAATAAACGATCCGAGTCGTTCATTAAATGTAAAATATTTTTTCAAGGGTTCTGGTAAAAACCAGCTCAATCTGATATCTATAGGTGCTCGATCCAATCATCTAACTTTTCATTATGGTGAAATTTGAATGAAAAGTTAAATGATTCGATCGAGCACCTATAGGTATCGGATTGAGCTGATTTTTTCACAAGGGCCTTTGAAAAAACGTTTTACATTTAATGAACGATTTCGATCGTTTGTGTGGAACCAGTGGTGGATCCCACATTGAAATATGTGCAGAATCTGTGCGTGCATTGTCAATGTCAATAGCACCGTTGTTTTAGAATATGGCAAGAAATTCATTAATATAATGAACTTGCAGCGAACCCACTGGTGCAGCTATTTTCTTGATAATCAGGATCAGCTTACGCACAGTCAGACTAAACATAGGGGACCAATTCTAACGTCCACTAGCGGGGGCCCCAAATAAAGTTAGGGAAAATGACGGCCCAGGACGTATTTTGATAATTAATACCTGTCAAGGACATGCTGAGAACATTTGTTAATACTGAAAATGTCGTTGGCGAGTATTAATTTTCAAAACGCATCATTGACCGTCATTTTCCCATAAAGTTAAATCAAAGTTCTGTATGGGCCGGTGCAGTGATGAAGCAATACGACAATACAGCAAAGTCGGCATCCTTGGGGTGATCTCGTCCAATAGACGCACCACCGAAGAATGACAAGGCACCGACTAGAAGGGAAAATGCATGCCATCTGAAGAAGATAAGCTGCAAACGGTGGTTTCACTTGCAGCAACTTGCTCCATAAAATCGAATAGAAGAACAACCAAGCGCCGGGCACCCTACGTAGATAAGCGGTCTTTCTGTTGGAGTGTCCGATCTGTGGACTCCCAACCTTCCACCATGAGAATCTTTTGATGAATACTACCTCTCAACTTTTGGCAAAAAAAACCTGATAATCTAAGGATAATTACTACATACTAGTCACAAATTTAAGTGGAGATAGGTCTTACAACTGAAATGGTCTCAAAGGAAAAATAACAAAAAGGATTAACTCCTAACATTCACCATAAGAAGTTGAAAGAAGAACATTTTACAAAGGACTAAACAATAAACGTTTCTTAATGAAGAGAATTGGCAAGCCACATAACATACTTTGATCTGCTGTTATTACAATAACTTAGATTTTGCTGGTTTTTTCATCCACACTCCCTGTTCGTCACACGGGAAAAATGTGAGCTTTGGGCATCTTACTTTCTCCAAGTAAATCAACTTCGGAAACAGTTCCATCAATTCCCTCCAACCCATCTCTAAGTTGTTCAAGATCTTAAGCCGCAAAATCTCAACCGTCCACTCCTCCTTTTCTTGAACATCATATTGACCTAACTCCCGTCGTGTCCCTCCCCAGATATAAAGTTTCTTCAGTTTGTTATCCATTAGCCATTTGGGTGCATCAATATTAGGGAAACACTGAAGATCCAGTTTCTCCAGTTCTGTTGGAAGTTCTGGGCTTGCATCTGTGTTTGTCTTCGATGTAGAAGTCTTTCTGAAACAATTAGTTGGTACGTCCAGTGTACGCCAATTGCATCGCTTCATGGTGGATGGTGTTGCCCTTGAATCTGCTTCATTATCAGCATTGCTACTTTCCCTGATATTAACCCCATTGGCTGGATTCTGGGTATCCGCGCCGCCAGAATTCTGTTCGGTAGATTCTACAGCTGGTGTTATTTCACTGAAATTTTTCGCCATAGAATTGTTTTCTGATTTCTCCTGTGAATCTCCTCCCCATTCTATTGTTAATGTGAGAAGCTTCTTTAATCGGTTGAGATCCCTTAGCTGAGAATCTAAAGGGAAGTCTTTCCAGCCAGTGAAAATGCTCAATTTCCTCAACTTTGGCAGAGGCCAAATCTTCAAGGGTACAAGAGTCTTTTTCTTTCCCCTCCAAATTCCCAACAACAAACCCCTTAAGAACTTCAAGTTCTAAGAGAGTGGAAATCTCCTTGGGCATGTTAACTAGCAAATAGCACTCTTACATGTCCAAGTGTGTCAAACTCTTAAGCAAGCCGATCTCTCCAGGAATTTTTTCAAGATTGGGACAGGCTCTGATATCCAATATCGTGAGATTCATGAGGTTTGAAATGGAAGTAGGAAGATCCATAATTTGTGAAATCCCTTGGAGGCTTAGAAACTTGAGATGCTTCATGTTTTTCAAGCCTTCTAGGAATTTGGTGTCCTCAACTTCAATTTGGTGCCTTTGGGAGGTCTGCCACCTTCCCAAACAAAGAAGGGTGGAAATGGTTATCGGCAACGTCAAACTTGAAGGCATTGTACAAAAGTGGAGTTTTTAATGAGGAAAAATGTCAGTTCAAAAAAAAAAGGAGGGAAAATGCCAAAGAGAGGAGGGTGGAAATGGTTAATTGGAGAGATAAAACACTCATGAGAGTGGAGGAAATTTCCCAGCCAGCGGCCAAACGCATAAATACAACAGGAGCCATAGAAACAGTGGAGAAGACGGCTGTAAACAGAGAGGGAAAGCAGGAGTAAAGTGGCAATAATATCCAAGTAAAATTTGCAGATTTGATACTTGAGATCCCCAAGCAATGGGATTTGCAGATTCATTTTTAATCCGTGGATAATAATTTTGACTCAGAAATAGGAAACCCTAGGTAAAATTCAGTAGGTAACAACCAATTGCATAGACTGATTGCTAGTGCAATAAATATACAGCCTTTGGTGCTGCTGCATATATGTATGAAGCAGACTCTTTGTTTCTCTCAGAAACTAAAGAAGGAAAATTCCCGTAATAGAATTTAGTAGGAAAATCATTTTCCTGCAATTTTCTGAGCAAACAAACAGACACAGTAACTGAAAGTAAAGAGGAAAAAGAAAGAAAACCTGAGGCAACTGTAGGCTCAGCTGCTGCTGAGGAAATCTTCACTAGATTTACATAAAATTGTACACGTAACACTAATACACATGAACAACCTGTTTACTCAAATAATAACACATTTTCAATACTATCATAATCACATAAATCATAAAAACCGACAAAACTAATTAACCAACAATTTATAGCCAAATGACATTAAAAATAGCTTAGGTCGCAACTAGACATAATTATCAATGCTAATTACGTGCTTGCGAATTTTATCTAAGACGACAGAAGAGCACCAAAAACTATGGCATAAGCCTCAAAACAAATTGCAAACTAAAAGAACAGGGGTTAAATACTGAAAAAACAACTCCAATCAGAACAAAAGATCTATGTCGTGTTCGCATCATGTCGTTTTTGGTAGACGGATCGACACAGACAATTAAACGGCTATCTATGTCCTTCTCAGGTTACACGAGTCCCAACCCGCATTCATTCCGCTTAATTTTGTGTGTTTTTGAGTCGTATCATATTGGTGTTCATGTCAAAGGCAAGCATCTCAAACCTCAAACTTTAGTTTTGGTTTGAGTCCTTGTGTCCGAAACCCCTAACTTCACTCTTGCAGGGTTGCGGCCCTATACGTCTATATATGGATTCTATAGCTGCCAAGAGTAGGAACTACATATACACACATATGCATAAGCTAAACAACAATGGAGGAGGAGGAGCCACAAAACTGAATAGAGAATTAACTACATCGATAGCTTCTGTCCTTGTAAACAAAAATAGTACTCCCTTCGCCCCCTTTTAAATCTCCACTAGGGGAAGCCGTGCATTTTCAAACCACAAAAAAATATATTTCTATAAATTCCTTTTAATATTTTTTACACCAAATTAAAGTGCTCATTACAATATAAAAAAGAATATACATAAACATATTTTTTGGGGATTTGAAAATGCACAGCTTTCTGTAGTGGACATTTAAAAGGGGACGGATGGAGTAACAGTTAAATGATTTTGGCAGCCTCGATTTAACGAAGTCAAATGACCAACAGGACAGGTACTTCTAGATCCAATGACACTAAACTAGTTTCTCTGGCATATTAGGTCTGGGATAAGGATTCTTGGAGTCCGTGGTTCGTGTCACACTGTAACCTATAACCCTCATGGTTCTAGATTTCTCAACTCCCTCATTACAACATCAGAAGTGTGTAATTAGACCAGCTACTAAACGATCACATATTCGGCTACCGGCAACGCAAACTTGAAGGCATTGTACAAAATTGGAGTTCTGAATGAGGGAAAATGCCAGAGAGAGGAGGTGGAAATGGTTGATTTTAGAGAAAAACACTCTTTGAGATTGGAGTAAATTTTCCCCAGCCAGTGCATGCGGCCATACACATAAATACAACAGAAGCTATAGAAACAGGGGACAAGAAGGCTATAAGCAGAGAGGGAAAGTGGCAATAATATCCAAGTAAAATTTGCAGATTTGATCATTGAGATCCCCAAGCAATGCAATTCACATATCATTTTTTTAAACAGTCATTAATAATTTGACTCAGAAACATGAAACCCTAGGTAAAATTCAGTAGGAAAGACCCAATTGCAGAGATTGATTACTAGTTCAATACTCTTCCTCCTGTTTCACTAAAGTAATCCAATCGAACATACAGCCTTTAGGGCTGCTGGGTATGTATAAATCAGACTCTTTGTCTGTCTCAGAATTTAACGAAGGAAGATTCCCATTATAGGAATTAGGAGGGCAATCATTTTCCTGCAATTTTCTTAGCAAACAAAGAGACACAGTAAGTGAAAAATATGAGGAAAAAGAAAGAAAACCTGAGGGAAGTGCAGGCTCGGCTGCTGCTGAGGAAATACCAGATGTAGACGATGGTGAAGGGGAATTCGCCGACATGGTGGTGGAATTCAGAGGAGAGGAAAGTAACTCAGAGGAATAAACAGAAGGATTATATCAAGAAAATAGTTCCAACAAAAAAGAAAAGAAAAGAGAAAATAGACTATGCAAATACTGTATAACATTAACGTTATTAGCACAAGTATGTCTGATTTCAAATTCTTTCCGGCCACTTCCTGATTTCCACCATGTGGACTCCATCGTGCATTCATCACGGTAATTTGAAACATTGTTCATCTTGAATGGCTGTGCAAAATAGTAAATTCATGCAAAAAAAATCCGCGTGATTAGATATCGATAGTTACAACAAAAATTAAAATTTTTTGTTTATAAAAATAGATGGTCTTAGAGGGTGTAACTTGAAACTCATTGCAACCAACTGGAGTTAGCTCAGTTGACTAGGACTCTTGCATCTCACCATGAGGTCAAGAGTTTTAGTCCCTCCACCTGCGTGTCGGTGTTCTTCCCTCAGAGACATTTTTCTTTCTTTCTTTGTTTCTACCCTATGGGCTCACAATTGATGTAATATCTCGAGTTTACACTCAGTACTTCATATCTGATGTAAAATGATCTCTTCTATCGACTGGAAAAAAAAAAAAACCTTAAAACTTATTGCCTTACATAACCAAAATTCCATTTCTTAAAGTCTATCGATATCCGATTAAACTAATTTTTTTTAGGAAACTACTACTATGCGGGCTCTACAAGATGAATCGTTTAGATTACTATAATAAATGCACAGTAGATCCCACAAATGGCAGTAGACCCTTCTATGGGAAACCAACAAGGTGCAAAAATTGGCACGCGGGGTCTACTCCGAATCCCGCACGAATAATTCGAGTTGTTTAATAATTTTAAAATAATTTATTGAACAAAATATGCAAACAACCGAATAAGTATAAGTGGTTGATCTAAATCTTCTAATTTTTCAACAAGCTGAAAAATTAGGTATATATACGGACAGATAATTTAGGCCTCACTGGAGGAGGGAGGTAAAAGCAATAAAGTAAATAATGGAGGGAAATGAAGGTAGACCACCCCTTTTCATACACAAAAGTACTAAAAACTAATAAGGGTCCGTTTTGCTAAAAATTTTATTTTTAAGTACTTATTTTTTGCTGTATAAAATAGATTATCCTCTCATAATATTTCACTTTTAATTCAAAAAATAAGTATTTAAAAAAGGATTTTTCCCGTAAGCGTTGCCTTATTCTCCGATGCAAAGTCTTTTCTCTCATAAGCAAAATTTCTGAGCACACATCCACTGAACCATTCGTACACCATGTAGGCATGTAAAATGGTCACATGTTGTCTCTTATTCTTTGAGGACGATTTTACCCTTTTCTAGCATTTATGAATTTCAACCTCACCAACTTTCGAGATGGGATTAAGTACGTGAAGACAGAGCAGTTCACCAAGGAGTTAAAGAGACTTCGTCTTCAACGAGCTGAAAGCAAAATCTCTGATTGTCAACGATTTAGAAACTGCCAAAGCAATATGTTCAGCGAAAGGCGATTGGGTTCTTAGGGCCGAGGAAGGTTGTGATATCATACTCAATTATGTCTTGACACTGATTATGATGAGATCCTCATATTGTGGCATATAGCTACTGAGCTCTCTTACAATACTGACATAGGCAATGAAAAGAACAAACGTTTTCGAAAAATTTCTAGGCTATTGTCAGATTACATGATGTATCTACTACTTATCCAGCTTACAATGATGCCTGCAGTAGAGGCATTTCCGACATAAGAATCAAAGATACATGCGCTTAGACTAAAAAGTTGTTTCTCGAGCGAAGAAAGAAAAATTGGCAGGAAGACAATCAATCCTATCTCAATAGTCAATATCAACATCCCTTGTGCTTCAAGTACTTCTGTTGCAGGAAATCGAAAGAGGGAGAGGAACAGAAACAAAACAAACCAAATCTGCCTACTCTTGAGGAACTCTTCAGTCTTCAGCACAAGTCTCTTTGATGATACGACACCATTGGTATCTGGTGATGTTCCGGGAGGTAGAAGCAAATCTGTGCTTATTTCTGGATGCAAACTAGCCAATGAGTTGATGAAATTTGAAGACGAAAGAAAGTGGGTCATAATGAGCAAAGTGTGGGATGAATTGTTGTCCTACGCCGCCAGTCATTGCGGCGCAAGTAAGCTCGTAGCGCCACTGAGTAAAGGTGGGCAGCTCATCACCTTACTGGGCCTGTTGGTTCTTCGGCTAGGCCTATAAATTTTTTGTATTGACGGGCTGGTCTAGAAATTGAGGCCTAATTCCCTTGGACTCCAAATCTATTCTGAATTTGTACCAAAAAAGAAGACATGAATTCTAGAGACTCATGACTCATCCCTTTCCCCAAACAGACAAAAGCATTCTCTCTCTCATGCCTTCCCCCCTCCCCCACCCTTTTCCCTCCCACCACTGCCTCGCTGCCGAGGTACTAGGGAAATTCGACGACGTAAAGAACCTTAATCCTCTCCGGCTTTTGCCATGCCACCACCAGTACCGTACCTCCCCCTCCCCCTTATTCTGGTTTAGGGTTCGAATGAACCCTCACTTCGGCAAACACCATTCGGCATCCTCCGACCTCTGACGAGCGTCGATGACCTCTAGTGAAAACTAATGCGGCTTCGAAGTGCCCTATTTGACTCTATCGTGCTCGATTCGACTTGTCGGCAACCAGAGACCATCACCGATCACTCTACGGGCTTCAACGACCACTGTTGGTCCTTGTCGGAGACTCACCGACCTCCGGCGACCACTAATTTCAGTCCAATCAGGTTCGATTTGTATTGTGGAGCTCTGATCTGGACGTGATTGGTTTGTATTTCTGACACTTGTTTTGGTTTTGGGTGCTTCAATCTACGAAACCCATTACATGGTGGTTGTATAGAATTCCAGTGAAATTCACGAGCTTCAAGCTCGTGAAATTCACTAGGAAATTTCACTAGCTGTTTATGATTTTTTTGAAAGAGCTGATTCGTTGTGTTAAGATCCAGTGAAATACACAAATTCTAAAACTAGTGAAATTCACTAGATAAAATTTACATCCAGTGAAATTTGAAATCTAGCAAAAATTTGTGAAATTTGAAAACCAGTAAAATTTGAAATTAGTGAAATTTGAGAAGTAGTGAATTTCACTAATTTTTCGAAGTAGTGAAATTTCGCCAGAAAAAATCAATGGCTGGAGTGGTCGCCGGTTGGAAGTGGTTGTGGGGTGGAGGTGGGAGGGGGTGATGAAAACTTTGAAAAGATAATAAAATGTGAAATTATATTTAGT
>JAOTQK010000012.1:9613210-9625266 GCA_025642025.1 Rhododendron ferrugineum
AATAATTATATATAATTATAATTCAAAAAAATCCCCCATACCATGCAATTCATCATAAAATACTTATGTGTTTGCCTCTTGTCCCACATTGCCTAGTTACAAAGCTATTTTTCATCTTAAATGACTTTGCACACTAGTGAGCTTGTGAATGAGGACCCAAGGAGAGGTCTCACGCGCTAGGGAAAATGGGCCGTGGCCGAAGGCAATTTGGAAAAACTAATTCGAAAACCAGTTAACCGGGTGCGCGTCATGAGTTATTCGCACGCAGGGGGGAGTGCAAATCTGGGATTTGAGCCTCGCGCACGTCCTATGGTTAAGCCTAGGGGTGTTCAAGAAAACCGCCCAAACCATAAAACCGGTCCGATCCGAACCGAACCGTCCTATTTGGTCCGGTTCTGCGGTTCTACGGTCAGATTATGGTTCCAAAAAAATAAGAACCGTTAACTTTGGTTCGGTTACTGGTTCTCAATTATTGAACCGTGGTTAGAACCGAACCGTTTAAAACTAAGATAAATATAGAAATACATATGTGTGTGTAATTAAATATGTATTTGAATTTGGTAGGTTAATCTTTTCCTTGCTAAACTTAATTTATTTAGAGATGAAAGCTCATTTTTTAGGAAAACTTTTATTTTCTTCCTCCATTTCCTATTCCAGCTGATTATCTTCCTATTTCTTTAATTTTATGAGTTCATATTTTGTGAATAAGTGTTTGGATGCTTATTTTTTGATAATCAAAAAAGGGTGGGAGAGGGCAACCAGTGTAGCAACTCCCCCTTGGCGTGACCATAGGGGCTCCCTACCCGCTGTGGAATGTCCGGTTGAGCCATAGCTATTGTCTGGAAAGACAGGCCGTCACCACAGCATCACCAAGGTACAAGCTGGAAGTAGTCGCCCACCCTCTGCAGGACAAGAACGTCCCAGGACTCGAACTTGAGTCTCCTATGGGGGAGGCAACTGGTCTACCAGCCAGGCTACCACCTCCGGTGGTTGTTTGGATGCTTATTGGATAGAATCGGAACTGAACCAAAACTGGACCGATCTCGCGGTTTGGTTCTAGTTAGGTTCCATGCATATATTGGTTAGGTTCTGGTTCCCAATTTTCTAGAACCGTTTGAAATGGTCCGATCCGGTTAATGATTTTCTAGAGAATCAGACTAATCCGGACCGCGTACACCCCTAGTTAAGCCCACGTTTTGCTAAAATTCTGAAACGTTTTTTTGGGGAGATAAACGTTTTTTTTTTGACCAGAAAAAGACCAGAAAAAAAAAACGCTCTGCAAAATTTTGGCCGGGATTTCCGGTACCCGAGTCTCGGCCGGTATTGTCCGAGATGGCTGGTAAGGGGCGGTACAGAATTATGGGGTCAGAGTACCGTTTTCTTGATAATCCGAAATGTACCGGCCAGTACGGTACGGTATTAATAACTATGATCCCAGTACAAAGAGTGAGTCCTAAACCTGGCCTTCAAAGGTTGTCTGGTAGGCCGAGCTTACGCGCCTACGATCCACTAGCAGGGAGGCCACTTAAAGTCGGGACGAAGTTCCAAATGGAATTCCCCAAGAGATATGACAGCACTTTTGAGATTTTGAACCAGAATTCTTACGAGGACGTAAATTCCTAAGTCTCGACATAGAAAATGTTTTTTGTTTTCATCCAGCAATATTGGTTCCCCCTCTTGTTGCATGATTTCATCCTTCTTCTCGGAACCTCCTATGGACTATTAATCAAAAGCAATACCCACATTGAATTGGCACATGCTGTGGTTTAGTACAAGGGACCACTTAAATACTGTAAGCACTTAGAAAAATCAATCAATCATTATTGGTTTGGTTGATTCATTCATTGTGAAGCAAACATTATCAAATGATAGCTAGCTGAATCTTATTGATTGAATTTGTCTACAATCAACCAACATTTTTTAGTAATCGTGCAAATGATATATGCTACTTGTTTGCATTCAATTGGTTGGTTACCAAATTTTTAAAGGATTTTCTTAAATTACTTTATCGAGTTTGGATGCCATGAAAGTCACCATAAACACCAATTTTTATACCCAAAAAGAAATAACTTGCTCAAGAATACTTTTTTTTCTTCTTTTGATAAGCACAGAAAATTCTTGTTCAAAACCACACATGTGCTATCATTTCTTTTATGTCACACAACTCGGTGCAAGCGGGGACATATCTTCTCTTAGGACAACGCTTTACGCGTGACTCGATCAATAAATTTTCTCTATTCTCTTATATCTCTACTAAAGTATTATTTTAACATCTTATTGTTTTTGTGGTTGTCTCCATTTATTTATGTTTACAGAAATTCTAACGTATATTTCCAACAATCTAAGTGAAGATATGTCTCCGCTTGTACCGAGTTGTATGACATTTCACTCCCAAGATAAATCGATCATGGGAAGCTTTGTGTGCTGTTAAAACTTTCTCCGTGAACCAACAACCGCCCGTATGCTCAAAATACTAGATGCTCAAAGCTACTATATCTCACTTAGCTTGTAAAACAACACAAGCAATACTTGATATTTTCCATAGTGAAAAAACTCTCTACCACTTGTGATTTTTCACACCCATATATATAGGCCAATGATCAATACCCTAATCAATATAGGACATAAAAGCCCATGAATATAAGTGTGGGAGTTACAAGAAGGGAATTATGTATAAAATAATTTATATCCCATTATAAGAGTATGTGTAACCTCCAAAATTAATGAATCATTTTAGTGAAAGATGAATATACGGTAGGCATGTAAGCTCGGCCTACCAGACAACCTTTGTTAAAAGAAAACCAATGCATATAAAGAAGTTGTCTAAAATGAAAGATGAATGTGAAACTCTACTCGCATTTGATTTCCTTGCAATTCTCACCACCATCTCTTGACAATTGACAGACACATGAAAAATTAATTTTTCCTCTGTTTACTAGTTATCTAGTTATCAAACAAACAATCCTTTGGGCAACCCTCATTGTTGAACGGCTTATGCTTATGTTAGGTTAAAAAGGTCCCCAGCCGGAAAAAAAACGGAAATCTGATTTTGAAAAAAGAAAAACCTATAAAAACAGGTCATTGCATGAGAAACATTAACAAACAATCCTTTGGGCAACCCTTCCTGCAAGCGCAATATAGATTTGGAAGGGAGTTCTGATTTACGACGCGGCTACACAATCCTAAGGTTGCTGTTGGCGGAATCTGCTCCAGATTTTTTAAAAAATATATACAAACATAAGTCTGTTGGGACACCTTTGATTAGTCATTTTTGAACGTACTCTTTGAGTAATGAAGAAGGGAAATCCAAGAGAGAGTAAGACAGGGTACAAAATACCTTAGCTTTGAAGACAAAAGCTATGGATAACAAACAATCTCCCCATGTGCATTCTTTATTCACTCCTGTAGGCTATAGCCTATAGTCTATAGACCATGAGCAGTAATGGGAATAAATTAACAATCTCTTTTTTTGTTCTTTTTTTCGTGATTACAATTTTGTAGATATTATTTTTATAAAACAATGAAAATTTTGAGACCCTAAATATTTCTATTCGCAGCACTTCAAATTCTAAATTTTAGGACTATGAAATTAGAAATTTGTCTGGTTGTTTATTTTAGGACTATAAAATTAGTTAAAATACATGGAAGTTAGTCTGGATGCCAAGTTATATATAGAAGGAATTACAGGATTATTTAACTGTCCATTACACAACTCTCTATGTGAAAAAAAAAGAAGAAGAAACGAATATTGGGTTCTCAAGAATCATACTCAGGGCCCGTCAGGGGTAAGCTCCGCAAGCCCGCGGGCTTGGGTAACATTATCAAACGAATATTGAGCAATCCCTTCATGAGTAATTATTGTGTTCAAAGTCCGAAGTAGATTACGTTAATATTTTTAATCCAAAACACAAAACTCTAGTGTTCAAAGTTCCGAGCTTTAAATTTTGAAGTAGAAAACCCAAAATAATTTGTCCTTTAATGGTGCTTGATGGTGATTCAATTTTTATGTGCATAAATATTTTAGGCACTCTTTTGTTATTTATGAAAAAATTTGGTAACAAACCATTCACGGTTTATATTTAATAAAAGAGAAGAACTAATTCATTCGATGCTTTTTTCCTACGGTACTCCTTCAATTTTATTCCATGCACACTGTTTTGACATCTTGCAATAAAAACACTTCATTCAAATGATGTAGTAAAAACCATGTTCTCTTCACTTCTTAAATAGTAAAACAGTTAACGTAATAAGTTAAGGGAAAATGAAGGTCAATGACGTGTTTTGATAATTAATATCTGCCAAGGACATTTTCAACATTAACAAATGTTCTCAGCATGTCCTTGACGTGTATTAATAATCAAAACACATCATGGACCGTCATTTTTCCATAAGTTAATAATGACATTCACAGATTCAAACTATAGTTTCTTCTTACAAAAGGAAGTTCTAGAAAAATATTCTAGAAATATATTGCTATATAGCCGGCCCGAACTCAAGCCTCAGTCCAAGACAAGCCCGAGCCCAAGTCGTTAGCCCGAACCCAAGCCCTTAACCCGAATACGTTAAGGTCATGGGATGGGCCCAAGCACGATGATTTGGGGGTCGGTTCGGGCCAAATTTATACCTCTAAAAGGTAGGGAAAATGACGGCCAATGACGTGTTTTAATAATTAATATCCGCTAAGGACATTTTAAGTATTACTAAATGTTCTTAACATGTCCTTGGCGGGTATTAATTATCAAAACACGTTCTGGGCCGTCATTTTCCGTAAATGGTACGGTGGGGTCTTACTTGTACGGATGGTCTCCAAAATATTTCTGAAATGTAAATTTTGTCCCCAATATACAATTAATCTCGTCTATTGCATCCCCAACGTTTGCAATGCACGTTTAAATGGTCTCCGAAGCTACCTCTGTCCATATTTACTGTCAATTACAAGGGCATTATTGTCAAACGCCTCAATTTTATTTTTACCAATGCTCCTAAAAGTATTAGCGAAATGTTAATTTGATCCCCAACATACGAATCACGTCTTTTATCAGACAAACAACCAAACACCACTTATCTTCTCCATCTGCAAAACCCCTAGCATCCAAATCAACACCCTAACCTAATCTCAACCACCATTACCAACAGCCACTACACTTCAGCACGTTCTCCACCTTTAACTACAAGGATATCACACGACCAGTCATCGCTCCCCATTTGCACTAGCCACTGCGTTACCATGCCTGTTCTCCTTGCCTTCTGATGTCGCCTGCATATCACACACACACACACACACACACACACACACACATATAGGCGAAACGCGATTGAACAGACAAAAATGACATCTCGCTAATAGTTTGAGGAGGTAAAAATTAGCCGAAGTTTCATAAATACCCTTGCACTTGACGGTGAACACAAACGAAGCTAGGCCTCGTTCCGCTAAGATTCTTATTTTTTAAGTACTTAATTCCCGCTTTACGAGACATGTCATTCTTTCATAATACATCATATTTAATTCAAAAATAACGTGCTTATTTAAAAATAGTTAGTGGAACACGCCGTTAATCCACCTTCAACTACAAGGATATCACACGACCAGTCATCGCTCCCCATTTGCACTAGCCACTGCGTTACCATGCCTGTTCTCCTTGCCTTCTGATGTCGCCTGCATATCACACACACACACACACACACACACACACACACATATAGGCGAAACGCGATTGAACAGACAAAAATGACATCTCGCTAATAGTTTGAGGAGGTAAAAATTAGCCGAAGTTTCATAAATACCCTTGCACTTGACGGTGAACACAAACGAAGCTAGGCCTCGTTCCGCTAAGATTCTTATTTTTTAAGTACTTAATTCCCGCTTTACGAGACATGTCATTCTTTCATAATACATCATCTTTAATTCAAAAATAACGTGCTTATTTAAAAATAGTTAGTGGAACACGCCCTTAGTCTTAGGACTATTTAAATGCGCATTGCAAACATTGGGGATGCAATAGACGCGATTTGTATATTGAAGACCGAATTGATATTGTAGAAATACTTTGAGGACCATCTGTACAAATACGCCTCATGGTGGGGATGGAGTCTTGAGAGGGAGCACCTATCTGCAGGGTTTGACCTCTTGATGTGATGAATTAAGGGTCCTCATTAGTACCTGTAGACACCCCAATCTGGACTTTTCAGATAAGTTTACTTTCGTTTTTTGATTCCCCGATGATGAAACGGATCAAGAACACCCCGGGAAAGATATCATGTTTGAGTTTTGAGTGTTTTACCCCCCTTTTGAACCTAACCTAACCCTTAAACCTACCAAAACCCTACTAGCACGTGTTGGTTAAGACCCAGCGCGTGTGGGTCAAAGTGCCAGGTATTGGTCAAATGGTCAGGTTTGACCGTGGACTAGCACAGGGTGGCTTGGACTCGCGCACGCTAGTCCACAACTGACGCGCGCTGGTCAACCTATGGTATTGACTCGTGCGCGCAGGTCCCTGACTCGCGCGCGCTAGTTAGCGTCTGGTCAAACTTTCTTTATTCAGCATGAAAAAGTCATGATTAGTGGAGTACAACACATTAGAAGTTTCCATTTTGTCGGAAAAGCAATATCCGGACAGGAGGTGTCCATGTCTCCCACCAACCTTTTCCAAAGGTGGAAACTTAGCCACCAAGCAACTCAAACCAGCCCTTGTTGGCTGGTTATATCTCCATTCACCACCATTGCTTTTCCTATAAATACCCCCCTGTGGTTCTTCAAAAGGGTTACCAAAATTAGGGTCACCACATTAGCTACCAACTTCGTTTTCTTCAACCAAAGGGATACAAAGGCACCCAAGAACACAATCTTTGTTCTTCATCCTCAAACACCCAACAATCACTCAACAAGCTCACAATCAACCTCAAACCTCAAAGTTCAAACACCATTCAAACTCAAAAACCAAAGGTATAACACATTTGTACTGTATTATGTTATGATCTCGGAAGGGGGCTGGCAGGGTCAAGCCTGGTAATCAATGTCTGTCCTGACCCTAAAGCTAGCAAGCTTTCAAAAACCGTTATGGTAAGAACTAGCGCGTGTCGGTCGTTAGTGCGTGGGCGCCGCTCTGTGGCTGCGCGCACAGATCTGTGTGGGAACTGGTATCTTGCTCTTTTATGCTCTTCTTTGTATATAGGCCATTGTAATCATGATAAAAACTAGTCTACTGCTTTCCTTTGTTAGAACTGCTAGTTTTAGTTCAATTTGTATTTCTGTTGCTATGGAATACCCCTGGGGTCTTTCTGGACGTGTCTCAAAACCCAAAAGTATGTGGAACCAAACATTGGTTGAGGACTCGAACCTGCGCGTAGCAGTGGGTGACCCGCGCGTGCAGGTCCCTCTTTGACCAGTGTATGGTCTTTACATGGGTAACTAGGTCTTTGGTCTCTGTTTTTATTCCTACACTGTTTATGGGGTGTTTTGTTAATTTGTAGGGCTTTTCAGCCTTTAAACTGTGTAGTGTAACTACTATAAACTGCTTGGTTTGTCCTGGGTGAGCACTGATCCTTCCAGAGCCCAGAGGAGGATAAAAACAGAGGCTGTGAGAAAAGCAAACTCACGCGCGCGTGTTGTATATTGGCGTGCTCAGGTTGAAACTGCGTGCAGTGGCTTTGGTCAGTGCAAGCAAGTTCCTTCTTGCGCATGTCAAGTTTGGAACAGTGCACTGAGTTTGCTCTTCTGAGTAGAATCTGGCTTTATCTTATTTATTGCTTTCACAAGCATGCCATCGATCGTATCCTGCAAACATGTTATAGCTTTAATCCCCATTAAACTGTTCCTCACCCCCTAAATGGCTAAAGAATTGATTAGTCAAACAGAATCGCAAACGTTTTTCGCAAATGCCAAAGTAAAGACCGATCTCCGGATTGGGCGAGATGAGTGCCTTAAAACCCTTCCTCTCTCGTAACCTGGCTCCCGAACCCAGATATGGTTATGACGGACTGATGCCTTCACTTTTTCAAATCAAATAGCGTAGAAAGTGTTTCAAGTTTGGTTCCTTGGGTGTTAGACTTTCAAACCCAAGTGGTGACTCTGAATTGAGCGCTCGTTCCGCTAGCGCGCTCCCTCGATCCGCCTTTTTCAGGGCACGTTGCCCACAGTACCATTAACAATGACTCTAACATCCTTGATCTTTTTGGGCACCTAACATTTGACAGATGACAATACCTACATGGGCTGGATACAACGAATTTTGGTTTTGGTGGTGGTGGTGGTCACCAATTAAATGGATAAACTATTCGATGTGGACAACCCTGAAATCATCTGATGTTACAAAGTTCACTGATTTTTTCATGTACCTTTATCTTAGTCAACTCTTATGCCAGGATTCTTTCTTCAAGTGCCAACTTCATAATGTGGTTGGTTAATTTTATAGGCCTCATTACTTGCATCACTAACCAAAAGAATAGAAAATAAGTATCATTAGATTTGTCACATTACTTGCATCACTAACCATTACTTGCAACCCTAGTCAAGCTACAATGGCAGGCTTCCAGATTGCACAAGAATGAAATCAGAATTTTGGAGAATCTAGCTACAATGGCTTGAAAAGGATACTGGGGCACAAGCTGACTGGAGCAGAGATCGAGTCTATTTCGGAGATAGTAATTCGTGTCATTAAGGACAGGTCTCGCCTGAATTCCTCTTCTTCTTTTTTTAATGATAACGGAATGTCCGGTCCAGCTTGCGTGCATCTCGACTAATTCCCCCAAATTCTTGTATCGAGGTCTTGGTGAGTGAGTGAAAAGATGTGTTAGCGGAGTCCAAATTGTTCAACTGCCCACATTCTACGTGAAGGAAATCAAGCGGCGGATGCCATTGCCAATTTGCCATGCTACCATACTTGAGGAAAGATCAAGACACCAATCTCGTTGTGCACATCGCACCAGAAAAGGTCCAAGACCTCCTTGCTGCTGATATGGCGGCAATTAGGATTGGGAGATGCTGCCAAATGGAGGTGCTTGACAGCGCTATTGAGCGGCTGATCAAGTCATTCATCTCGGTGAATCGACGGCTTGAATTTTGACTGAGCAATGGACGGTTCAAATCTGTATGTACTCAGATTCAATCCGAGCCGTCCGTGCCGAGATGAACGGCTGGATGCCGCTCGACACCCCGCTTGGCAGGGGTGCTTCCAATTAGGACTATCGTGTACAACTGTGTTTTTTTATGAGTGAAACCATATAGCCATACAACCCAACTACGACTACAACCACCAACCAAAGTGCACCGACCATCACGTAGGGCCCACTCTAGGTCCGCACGAATGATCCGAGCCGTTCAATAATTTAAAAAAAAAAAACCTGTAAAAAATCAACCCAATCTGATACATGTAGGTACTCTTCGAAATAGTTCAGTTTTAGAATTCGACACCCCTTGGATATATTGTATCTCTGGAGAACCAAAAGAATACCATATTTGGAGTATTTTGATTTGAAGGCCATATTTGGAGGGCTTTTCTTCCCCAGTGGGCCTCTATAGCCCAAGGTCCAGCCTGTCTTTCGTTCTCTCTAACTTTGGTGGCCTCCTAAAAATTGCGATCGTCGGACTGGTCTATTGTGCGAAATAAAGATCATGTTTTTTTTCTTCCTAAGCAATAAAGATCATTTTTTTGGGGGTAAAAAATGAGAAGATTATATTGATAAACGCCCAGTGACACTTACGAAATGAAGATCATTACAAAGAATTTGGACAAAGCAAAACGAATCTTCTAACAAATACAAAACGAGTAAAATCACAATGCAATCGATGTCTTTCATCCTAATACAGGCATGGCCTGACGCAACGACAACATTTTTAAACTGCCTAACATCTAATTAGGAGTCTCAAATGAGTAAAAGTACAAAGTTAAGGACAAAAGACACCAAATACCCAGATGATCAGATGCACTTCAACCAAGTATGAATGCACCAATGGACTCCCAAGAACTACAGATCTGCCCAGCTGCTACGAGTTGCCCCACCAAAGACTTCGTGTAGGAATAGAACACTGAAACATAGATATATCGTTGTGAAGCAACCTCGATTAAGAGAACCCGATCTGTAGACAAAATAGTCCAAAAACGAAACTAACAACTCTCGTAAAACGAGAGACAAAACTCTCACAAATCAGACGATAAGTCGTTGATTTGGAGAGATGGAAGAAAAAAAACAAAAAAGAGAGTTGGAATAGTACCATGGCTTTTCCCTCCCGCCACCGCACACGGGTATGAAACCCACGGGGGGAGGGGAAGGGAGAAGAGGAGTTGTGGTGGCTAAGATCAGGACTCGGGGGCTCTGCTGCCCGGCTGGGACAGGAGCCCCTACCCAGACCTCCAAACGTCACCGTTTTGAGGGACTCGGTTCGTTTGGGCATGAAAATTTTCTCTTCTATAATTCTCTTAGGGTTCTCATTGAAAGCCTTTGAGTCAAAAATTAATTATGCCCCTTTAGAATAAAATGATCAGAAAAATAAGATCTTCGCATCGGTTCGAATAGATTGAAAATTAGAATACTTAATTTTTTAGACTATTTGCATATTAAAATATATGGTTAAAAAATTAAGTGTCCTAATTTTCAATATGTTTGGGTCTGGGGAAAAATCTTATTTTTTTGGTCATTTTGTTCTAAAGGATCATAATTAATATTTGTCTCTAGAGCTTTCATAATTAAAAATCTGTTCGTCATCTATATGGTTCTCTCAGGGTTCAAAAATATATGTTTTCATTTATATGGTTTTCTTGAAAGCCTTAGAGTCAAAAATTAATTATGATTTTGTAGAATAAAATGATCAAAAAAATAAGATCTTTCCACCGGTCCAAACATACTGAAATTTAAAACAATTAATTTTTTAACAATATTTTTTAATATATAAACAGTCTAAAAAAATTAAGTGTTCCAATTTTCAATCAGTTTGAACTGGTGAGAAGATCTTATTTTTTTGATTATTTTATCCTAAATGGTCATAATTAATTTTTGATTATAAGACTTTCAATGAGAACCCTAAGAGAACTATATAAAGAGAAAATTTCCATGCCATCGACTCCCTCAAAACGGTGGCGTTTGGAGGTCAAAACGATGACATTTGGAGGTCTGGGTAGGGGCTGCTGTCCCACCCAGGCAGCAGAGCCCCCGAATCCCTAAGATCATCTTCAAAGACCTTAAAAGTTACTCCCTCCGTTCAAAAATGAGAGTCTCTTTTAGGAATTATAACTTTTTTAGGAGACGTGTAATTATTACACATAGGCTACTTTCCACCATTATCCTTATACTAGTGCATGCCCGTGCCTTTAGGCACGGCGCAAAGCATGTTCGTGCCTGAGGGGATGACGCAACGCTTTCTAAATACAATCTAAATGAAGTATCAAACACCGGTTGTTTTGGATAAAAAAAAAAACCATTTTTTAATTTTTTTGGATACAACGGTTGTTTTTAACTCCATCTCATATGTGGTGAATTCCATGTATGTGTATGTCCCACCCCATATGAGAGGACATTACAAATAACTGTTAAATGAAAATGTACCTATAGGATAGAAGCCAAGGTAGAAACTTGAAAACGTTCAAAATTTAAAAATAGCATAGAAAATGTAGAAGGTTAGTCTTTTTTCTTTTCTTTTTGGGGGTACGGGGAATCACAGAAGACTACAATGCAAATAAATATGAAATCAAAATAAAATTACAAAATCAAACCTTGACCCAAAGTTAAACAATCTCGTGATAGATTGGACAATGGTGGGAGCTTCGCAATCACAATAGCCATTTAAATTGAGAAAAAAAAATGGATTCAACCTTATTTCAAATCGACTTCGATTGGGAGTGTGTGTGGAGAGAAAGGAGGAGGAGGAGTCATTGATCTATCCTTGGATTTGTGACCAAAACTGATCTAGAGAGAGTATTCATTCTCGAAGAAAATCACAGGACTGAGGAGGGGTGTCGGTTTTGGGAGTGGAGAGCCAGAAAGGAAATGTAGAGAGAGAGAGAGAGAGAGAGAGAGAGAGAGAGAGAGAGAGAGAGAGAGAGAGAGAGAGAGAGAGAGAGAGA
>JAOTQK010000012.1:9632277-9649893 GCA_025642025.1 Rhododendron ferrugineum
GTGAAGTTGTCGAGTTTTCATAGTTGAGGGGGTGAAGTTGATTAGTTTTGTAGTTGAGGGGGCGATGTTGACAAACTGTGATGGTTGAAGGGGTGTTCTTGCAATTAAGCCTTTTTAAATTGTATATAGCTTTCAATCCATAATGTTTTAGACGATTTTTGAACTTTGTTTAATAGAACAAATTAAAATCTATCAAACAAGATCCATATTGCTTATAAAAATCATTACGGATTAAAAAATATAGTTAATTTTTTCATAGGGCTGGAATAATGAAAGTGCCAAACTTTATGGGATGGAGGGAGTACTATTCAGCGGTCCCGGAATACCACGTGGCAATGCCTACGTGGTGTGGTACTTTCAATCATTTACGTAGCGACAACTTACGCGATAGTGATATTATCATTCACTTTTATTACGTGGTTGAGAGATTGCGTAATTATAATACTCTAGGAGCGCCCATTAATTGGTCGGGTAAAGACATGACTTTTGTATTTTTTTACAGCCGCCTCCGCCTAGGGTTTTTGAGAGCTCTAAGGCGATTTTGAGAAGCCACAGCCGCCTTGCTTTTCTGCCCGGGGGGGGGGGGGGGGGGGGGGGGGGGGAGGCGCCCCTCTCTCCCCTCGGGCTCCTCCTCCTCTATCCGCTCTCCCTCCTCCGCTCTCCTCTTTCTTCCCTCTTCCCTATAGTTTTTTTATTTTCGTTCTCCTCCCTTAGATCTGACCCTCTCTGTTCGGCGG
Organism: Rhododendron ferrugineum; assembly: GCA_025642025.1. Lineage (NCBI taxonomy): Eukaryota > Viridiplantae > Streptophyta > Magnoliopsida > Ericales > Ericaceae > Rhododendron > Rhododendron ferrugineum. The sequence goes on from JAOTQK010000012.1 coordinate 9,633,015, forward strand.
GTTCCGCCGTCACCGGAGTTGTTTGTCCGCATGTAATCCATTGCCGGAGCACTTGTGGCAGCAGTGGTGGAGGCATTGAGGGTTGCGATCCGTTCGGCGGTTTTTGGGCTGGTGGATTTAGAGCAAGATCTGGGGGAGTTTTGTTTCTCTTTGTGGGAGTTTTGTCTCTCCTTATGAGAATAATAAAGTTCATCTTTGGGCGATTTGTTTACTGTTCGGGCTCGAGAAGATTAATATACATCTATTGGTGGTTTGCTAGAAATTCATTAATGTGTTCATTTCTGGTTGAAGTTCATCTGATCGTCTGGGTTCTTGTTGTCTTTTTTCTTGGCTAGCAATGTATTATTTGTTTAGACTTCTATAGGATATATGAATTTTCTGCTCAGTAGAAGGTGTGTCAGGTCATGCCTGGGCTGGGGATAAAAGGCTTCAATCGCCTTGTTCTTTCTCGTTTTGTATCAATTAGGATAAGTTTGGCTTTATCCAAGTTATCTGTAATAAATTTCGTTGTGTAAGTGCCGTTGAGCTTTATCAATGCAGTACCTCACTTTTGTCAAAAAAAAAAAAAACATGACTTTTGTCAAAAACTCATGGCTAGTGATTTTACCACACCCTTTTTTGTTAACGTCACACCCTGCAAGTGTATTTTTGCACCTAAAATACACTTACAAAGTGTGACGTTAACAAAAAAGAGTGTGGTAAAATCATTTCCCAAACTCATTCTCTTTTGTTTAACTTGTTTATGTTTATTACTACTCCGTGTGATGGATTTAAGTGTCCTTACGCACTACGTGGATTGTAATTACGCAATCATTGGCTTTTACTCTCACACAATACGTCGGCTATGGGAATTGGCCGGTGGCATGGATGGAGCTAGAGGGCGACAATTGACAAATGGCAGCAGTTGTCACCACAACAATTTCAAAAAATGTTATTACTATATTGATAATATATATTCTATTTCCAAATTACATAGATCCACCACCACTAATTTTTTTTATTATATTTTATGTAAGACTAACTGAAATATTATGAAATATGAGGTCTAAATTAAGAAAAATTAAACTTCACACTGTGTTTTATACAAACTCTGTGGGGCTTATAAATGGAAAAAAACCTAAAAGAAAATATAAAAAAAGGAAGCAATGTATCCACAACTGTGATTGAGCGGTGTTGAGCTTTGCAAAAAAAGCCTTCTAAAAGTTGGGAAGGACAAATACATTGAGAAGGACATTGCTAGAGTTTGATGTTTGATTCTTTCATTGATGTTTTTAACGACATGAAAGAGTGACAATTCAAAATACCTTAGTTTAGTAGATAGATTAAATTATAATTATTCTTTGTTCAAACTGTACGTGCATCTGACAAACATTATTCACCATAGTTTTTAGTATGTTATTTTTAGTTTTTTCTAAAATTGATAAATATGCATATTGTGGTCCATCATTTTTTTAGTACAATGTTTGCCACCACTAAGGTAAAATCCTGACTCTATCCCTTATTATAGAGGGAACTCCACGTGACATTCTAACTTCGTACTCCAGAATCACTATCACTGTATAACTACTCATTTTCTCCAAAGTATTGCACGGATATTTTTGGGTGTACTGCGATATGTACAATTTGAATGAGAGTACATTTTATGGGTACTTAGAATTATTGTTCCAACATGGGTGCTCTCCACATATTTCCATTCTCCTCAATCAAAACATAATGAAACCAATGAAGATGTCAATCATGCAATTTTTGCATGACACACACCTTTCATATATATGCTTGGAGTCTATTGATTACCGTTCAAAAAAACAAATGAGTCTGTTGATTCGGTAGTACTCAAGTTCCAAATATGTGAAAGGATTTTGTAGGTCTCACAGTATGATGCACCGATGTTTAAGATTCATATAATCATTCTCGGATTGATTCAATTACCTGCAGGCTTGCAGCATGCAGTTATTTGGAAAGAATGGAGTATGTGTTATTATGTTCCCTACGGGACATGGGTTTCGTTGTGCGCTAATAAACTACAAGGTATAATGCGTCTAGCCGGGTAGATTCTACCAAAATCTTAGCCTTGCTGTATGGATTGTTCAATTCGTAGAGTTGTTGATTACGTACTGCATTACTGCTAAAATCTAGTTAATCAAACATCGATAACCAAGTGATCAAAATAAATTATACTTGCAGTTTTTTTATATTATACTAACCATTCATTATTGGATAATATATAACTATTATCGGATAAAGGAGGTAATTAATGATATCCAATTAAGTTAATTTCTTTACTAGATGATCTTCTTAGAAAACTCTAAAACTTGAGCCGTTCAAATCACAATAATGAAATCTCAAGAGAGCCTATCGACTGTCGAGGCGCACTACGACAAGCCCTACCCATAGCTGACTTTGGGCTAAAGCTTGTAAACCCATTATTTTAGGTCTCAAAATTTTGTCTAATTCAAGGGCCCAATTTTATAGGCATATATATATATATATATATATATATATATATATATATGTGGGACCTACAAAAAATTAAGCTAACCTACCTAAAAATTTTAGGGGCCCAATTTAAGGTAAGGATTCATATTCAAACATGAGATAATTCAATATCTTATTATGCAAGTCTTGAAGATTTTCTAAAAGGTTTCCAGCTAGTACTAAAAAAGCTCATTGATGTGCTCGATTGCCTCAAGGCAAAGGATAGTTGTCTTTCGAATGCATGAATTGCGTGCAAATTAAATATTATTAGCTATTTCAGTGAACGTTGCCTCAAGGAAATAAGCTTTTCAAAATAAAATTTAAAAAAAAAAAAAAAAACCTATCTTTGGTCAATGACAGTAACTCAGTAAGTATTGAATGGATTGGCTATTGTGTATTGAAAAGGCTATGATTGAGAAACTTAATTATGCAAGTTTAATTAGTAATTCGCAGTTAAAAATGCGAGAGGAGTTATGCTTAAATCACAGTTTTGAAAAAATGTAGTTATGGTTATTGATGTCTAGTATTTATCTTCTCAAATGTTTTTTTTCCTCGGCAAAAAAAGATTTTAGTAATCTTTGTAAAGAATTACAAAAATTAAACGGATCTCGGGCACACCAGCTAAAGCCACCCGAGAACCAAACCCACAGAAAAACAAGAAGCCAATCGATATACCACCAAAAAAAAGAAAGCCACACACGTACACTAAGCAACCAACAACTTGCAAGAACATCCCGAACGGACATCACCAAAACTAGCCAAACCCCAGATTTAAAATTATCCTTCCTCATTATCCTTTCAAATGTTAGTATGGTTTGAGGGCTCGATTAGAGAAGTTCGCTTCAGGCCCCACAAATTGATCTCAGAGCTGGTCGTTCCCCTACCCTGCCCTTCTCAATCGCCATATAATGAGAAAGAAAAGGCATTTGGGCTACTTGTTTCGAAGAGAAGCAAGCAATGCTTTTAGAGACGGAATGAGTGGTGGCTTCTCTTTGTGGCAGACAAGAGAATCTCAGACGTGCAATTCGGTAGTGCAAACCAAAGTTGAAGGTGGGGGGCCTGAAAGTACACAGGTCCATGTGAATGTGATACTTAGACAAAAGATTTGAGGCATAGGAGGGTCAAGAAGAGCAACAGATCAGTTGTGACCAAAAGATTCAAACTTTTAGAAAGATTTTCACACATGGTTTGGGGCCCTTATTATATAAGCAAAAGCTTAGGCCTGCGAATTTCCGTTTGACCAAAAAAAAAAAAAGCTTAGGCCTGCACAATTATTTTATGTTAAGCACTGCCATGACCTCAAATGGCATGTGGACATGAAGAATTTAAGAGAGGTACTATAAGGTAAACATTCATTCCAAAAAAGTTTGGGAAGAAACCGATTCGGGTAATTCAAATGTGCGCCACAGCATTTGGAAGGTAGATGCCTCGATCAATTGCTTGGGAGCTCAGAAGATAGTAGTGGTGGATCGAGAAATTATATACTAGTAATATTCGAAGATGATTCTAGTATGTTTGCGAAATCATAAACATGAAAGTCCCTCAGAAGTTAAAAGTTCCTTTTAAAATCTTGACATTTCGCAAGTAATTTTCCAGATGACAGTAAAATAGATTATAAGCATTCACACCTCAACTTGTAGAAACTCACATCTCCTAGATCAGAATCCTGAATTCATTGTTAGCAAAAGGAATTATATAAGCCAAGTTGTGGGTATGGTATGGAGGAATAGAGAGACGAAAAGGACAAAAGGTGGCAATGGGCTCTAGCCAAGTTGACACTTTCGAAGCTCTTCCAGCAAGGAGGTTTAGGGTTCGAACCTTGCCAAGTGGGAGGCAGTGTTCCTCAAGTCAGGGAGAAAGGGACGATATACGGTACGATCAATGTAGGGGGAACTGAGAGTATAGTGAGTGATTTTCTGGGGTGGATTATTCCCCACAATGTGGTGTCCTATCCCTTTCTCTTAGACACAGTCTAGTGTAAATTCTCCAGACTTGTGACAAAGAAAAAAAAGGAAAAATGAAAAACAGAGTGGGAGATATGAGGTGGGTAGGGCAGATTCGTGAAAAGGGATCAGCAAAAGGAAGGCTGGAAAGGCATTGAAGCTTTCCTTGTTGAACTTTATTTCTGTTAGCCTAACACTGCCAATTTGCATCCTTTCATCCATTCAAATCCACTTTAAGGTATTTTAGAAGCTACGAGGCATTGTGATTCCAATCAAATTATGAAGTATGTATAAAATGGTTATATTAAGAACTCCTTGAAAATGGGAGATACTTTCGGGATTGGTAGAAAAGACCGAACAACTGTCACAAGAAACAGGAGAAAAGCTCCAGTATCATTAGTGAAAATTTGATCAAACGCTGCGAAAATAAGAGGAACGCACATAGTCGTTTTATGGCTAAGTTGATACTCCAAGAATCAATGGTGTTGCTCAAAGTTGGTTAGTTAAAAAGTACGATCAACATTTGTTGCTATAGAACGCTAAGCATCTCAAGCCCAAAAATAAGTGGACCATACCACACTTTTAGGTGTAATTATTCAATGCCTGTGGGGCACCATGTGGTACTTTACCATGCTTCCCACTATGTGCAAAATAACATGTCTCCCAGGGGCCACGCTTTGTAACCATTTCTTGGAATAATACTTTGTCAAAGTGGGAATAGCATTAGACTTGCATGGGGTGCATGTAGCGCATTTTCAATATCAATATCAACATTTTTCATTTGTTTTCCAGTTTTCATTATCAACATCCACATTTTTCCAGTTTTCATTATCTGGAGTTTCGTGAAAATACACACCCCTATACCAATCAACCATGGTCCTCATAACCATTTGCCCTCTGTTGATCAAAAAAAAATATATATAAACATTTGCCCTCTGGTTCAAACAAATGGAAAATGAAATCACGACCCCTCATAAGATTGAAGTGGAACACACTGAATTAGCCACATATTCACAGAATATGAATCATTTTTGTGATCATTGACAACGCTAGCTCAAAGGGTTGCCATGCTTTCCAGTTTCCAGTCATATGACTCTACCAGTCTATCTACCAAATTAGTCGACAGTACCTTTTTTTTCAGTTAGTTTTTTACCAATCTATTACGATCATATAGTTCTATCCGTCAACTCCTGCGATACTTCGCATAAATGTGAACTTTGATGCTTCAATTATCTGGCGTCTGGGCAGTCAGTAGTACCCTGGACGAGGTGGGGCATATCCATGGGGCTGCTGCATAACATAAGGAAGATTTGCATATGGAGGCCTTGGAACTGGAGTTCCATAAGGTGAACCTGAAAATTTATACATCCGACATCAAATTATAAGCATGCCAGACATAGCAGAATAATGTACTTATATATAACAAAAAGGATAAGAAGCACCGTAAAGCGTACACCTGACCAAATATCACAGATCCTGATAAATTTTGTGTTCGAAGAAAAGGTTCAAGGAGCCATTCTTCTGGCATTTTAACGCCACTTTGCTCCATAAGATTAGAAATTAAGGACTTCTACAGCTAAACTTGATCCAGTTGGTTTAAGTAATAACGATGGCAATGATGTCCTTAGGTGCACCAATGAGCAAGACAGCTCCCCCATTTCCAATATCAAACTAGAAGTCTCAATCATGCAGCGATATGCTTTCATTAAAAGGAACCCAACTATTTGAACTTCTATAAAATCACAAGCATCCTACATAAAATTCTTTGAAGTTTAAACAGAACCCAACTATTTGAACTTCTATAAAATCACAAACTTTTTTTATTCACCATCTGAAGCTTACGTTAACCGCTTTTAAAATTTTGCTATTGGTGACTTCCATAATATATAGAAGTTCTTTTCTCTATAACACATAGTTCTGAAAAGACATGGACACTGTTTTTGAGGATCAAATACGCTAATGACAGCAAGTATAGCTAAAAAAGGGTGCACCTATACTCGTATAATCAGCAAACAGTTTAACAATTGGTACTAATATACTAAACTATACCATTATCAATAATTTAACCAAAACCCAGCAACAGTTGCGGTGAGAGTTTGCTAGAGACGAATTCTTAATGCCCAAAGACAAGAGAATATTGAATTTTACAACACCACGTCTGTGATTACACCTCCTACTGAAGTTCTAAATTTTCCAATGACCTAAATCCAAAATTGGTTGCCGCAGCAAAAACTTATACAACACCAGATTAAAAAAAATCTATAAAGAAAAGGTGCCATGGATAAGTAAAAATACCTACCGTATGTTGGGGAAGGACTGGGCACGAATGTTGATTGTGAAGCTTGCAGATTACCTTGGGAAATGCCCAGCCCTGGGAAGCCAGTATGTTCACCATATGTGCTGAATGAAGGCCTCGAATAGGGTTCAACCATGCCACTCTGGTAAGGGCTAGTTCCACCACCAGGAATCAAATTCCTTCTTTCAATATTTGGATGGTGGTAGGGTCCACCCACACCATAAGTCTGGTAAGGGTCAGTACCAAGCCCAGGATTCGCTACTCTGCTTTCATACCCGTCGCAACTCTGATAAGGAGCATTCAGCACAGGAGGAGTTTGATAGCCTTGATTAGCAAGAGGTGTAGAATCCATTACTCTGGAAAGCCCACTACCATAATATGCAGAATTCACCTGATGCACATACCAAATTTCCAACTACTTAGAACTGAACATTCCCTCAATCACATTGGCATTGATGCCGACTTAAGAAAAACATGAAGGAGATGAGAGAAAATACTTGGTATATGTGAAATTGTTATAACTAATTTTTTTTTTTAAAATACACCTAATTTGTTCAATCAAGGAAGTTCAAGTAAATGCCTTACAAGATCTCAACTACCAAAGCACTCAAGAAGTTAACAAAAACCAATCTTAACCACTGACCCAATTACAAGTCCACAAATCTAGGAAATGAATGATTTTCACTTACTTGATTGTCATAATTCAGTTGAGGTTGAGTTGAATATGTACTTTGCTGATATCCGCTGCTAACAGGACCACAAGGGGAATACCCTACGGAATATATCCACAGCATAAATTAGCTGATTCCAATTCAAATTGACGGAAAGCAGATTCCAAATCAAATTACACTCGCAAAAGTGCTTGCCGAGACTAAAATACCTGGATAAGTTCCAGGATTTTGCATTGCAGAGCTGTTATGTGACTGAACAGAACTTTCCCGAGAATAAGGTGAAACACTCTTTGCACCAGATGCTAGGGCACGCTTCATCTCGTCCAAACATTTCTGTGTCTCTCCTCTGTTCAGTTCCGTAAAGATAACCTAAAACATCATACAAATACAATCATTAGCCCCAATTTCAACACTAATAGAAAAACAAGGATTCTAGTCTTGGAAATTACCTGATCAAAAAACTCATCCGCACGAGGCATGTCCTTGCTCGTAGGCAAAACATAATTAGCTGCCAGAGAACTTTTTTAAATAAGAAATCCACAAACTATTCTTTTGACGGAACACGATTGAATAGGAGAGAGACAAAACTAATGTTCATGCACTAGCAATATACCTAACATTTCATTCACAGCCTCTGCCGGAACCTCTTTCCCCATTTCTTTGAATCTTTTAACAGCACGAGCCTTGAGCTCTTCTGGTTCCGGGAAAACCACGACAGCAATCTGATTTGGATGCATATTACCATAGAGACCAAAATAGGTAATAAAAAAAAGGCGGTAGAGAGACATTATGGACATACTGAGTGACATTATGAAGCTACCTTTTGGTAGTCTGCAAAAGGCTTCAGTTTACGTTTCCGAGCACTCTTGTACACATTTGTTTGATCAAGAATGTAATTACGAGGCATCTTGGCAGCCCTGGACAGTAGGGTATTAAATATCCCAGTCGCACGATCCATCAGTAGATCAAATCTTTCACCATAATTATTCTTGCGCAGCAGTCCAGGCACCTATAAGGAGGGAAGACTTATGTAAGGGAAAAAATGAAGAAGATAATTGGTTGTGATCCCATTTTCAGGCAGAAAAAAATAATCTACCAAAATAAGAGAAAAGAACTGAAACCTTCATTTGGTCCAGAGCTAGGTTTGTCCCAAGCAAAACATATCGCTTTTCAGGGTGCTCCTTCACCCATTTCTCTGCCCATGTAGACTTGCCAGAACCAGGTAAACCCACCATCATCATCACTTCACAATCCCTTGGGTTTTGGAAAATGGGCCCCATAATCCCATTTCCATCCTCGAGAGCAGAAGCCCAAGGTTTGTAGCCTTCCTCAGGAACAAGTCCATCATCAAGACTGAACTGCGCCACTACCACTACATTTTTCAACAATACATGCGGAAAAAGTGCTGATTCCCACTGCAGCTTTCTAATTGGAGAATCCACTATTCCTAGACCATTTGATCCCGCATTGAAATACCTTGCAGTACCCAACCATTTCCTGTTCTTAGAGAAACCTATGAAAGGCGAAGGTTTGTTTTCCAAATTAACAGCGCAAACAATTGTATCACCAACCCCAAATTTTTCACCATAATTTGAGAACTTCCCTGCATTAGAAAATTTTCCGGTGCCACCAAACCCAAAGCTGTTCTCAGTCTCCCCAAGGTTTCCAACCTTATCATCCCCTCTTGAGATTCCTAGGCGGCACACATGCTGCTGATCAAGGGATGTGTCTTCCATATCAACTGGCTGAGTTGAGATGATTTTGAAACCGAAACAATACTTGCCCCCAGTAATCCCCACATTGGCACGGGCACCAGTCCAACAATAAGCGAATCCTTGCTCATGAAGTCCAGAACCTTCCAGGCCAGAGGCCTCAATATTAAAATCTGGCGAAAGGATGATAAACTAAATCAGAATCACAAGTAAACAGGAGGAACAATTTCAAAGCAAGGGTAGTACAAGAAGCTATATTTTGCCCATTTTCCATGTAAAACTGAAAAACAGTTGAGATTTCAAGGGTTATGGATTTATAGAGGATGCACAAACAAATATATCAACGTGCAGATCAGATTGACATCAACATGCTTGCTCAGAATATTGACGCAGCTGGTAAACCCTAATGGGAACTTAAGTTCTCAAAAGATAGTGGAGAAAGTCACCAGTGCAATAGAGTAACCCAGATTCAGCACTACAGGCCAAAAAGGAATTGCTGGAACATTCAAATAACCTGTGAGGAGACTAGAGTGGGCATGGAATATAGTCCACTTTAGAGATAGAGAAAGACAGTGCACAATTATGCAAATCACAACAATAGGCATTTTCTGCAGCATGCAAAGTCATCCAAGAGGATGATCTTTTTCTTCTCATTAGAATTCAGTTTGAGGCCTACATCATGACCCCTTTCTATATTATAGAACCAACGTTGAGAGGATATGTGAGAAACATTTGGAGTTTCCGCATGTTAAGTAGTCTTAGACCATGGGAACACTAATACGTTGCACACAAGTCACAAGCAATGATAACTAAACTCGGTTTGATTGTGCAATTCTTCTACAGCCAAAAACAAACACTTTCACAAACAACTCACATTCATATTCACAATGGCGACCCACACACACTACACCTCCGGGAGCAATCCTAGAACCACAAACACACTCACATGTTGTGCGAGGCCCACACACTGGAGGTATCTGTAATTCTAGAACCACAAACCCATACACAAATGCTTGCACAAACACACATGTTGTGTGGGGCTCACACACACAACCTCCAGTGTGTGTGGAACCCACAAATAAATGTGGGTGTGTGTAAGGAGTTTGCGTGCGTGTTTGTGGTTGTAGAATTTTCCTTGATCGTATGATTCCTCACTGGTATACAATCACATCAACGTGTATGTCCATACGGTGATCATGCTATAGTCCAAGTGCGCAAGGGGCCCATGGCGGGCACAGCCACAAGGCCCTAACTAAATTTGTCTAAAGTGACGTTGGTACCCTAGTAACATACCATCAAGTTATGGTAGCATCCCGTATAATTACAATAAATTTTACGTATGTGGACGTCAATTTATAAAAATTTGAATATTATTTGAAAAATTGAAAATGGGGACATACGGAATTTATAAAAGAATTGAATACCTAAATCGCAGTCGGCAGGGTTGAGCACCACACGAGGGTGGGATTTCAGTTGCGCGGAAGACTCCGCGGTGTCGGATACGTTCTTCGCCTTCTTCGTTTCGGGCTCGACTGAGTCATTTACCGGTGGTTCGCGTTTCGTCGACGCCATTGATCTCTCTGTGTGTGTGTGTGTGAGAGAGAGAGGGAGTATTGGTGCGAGACCTGGGATATATATAGAAGAAGCAGGAGATTAACAGAACCGACTTTAAATTGCGCGCGTATTTCGAGACCTAGCCACTTAAGTTTACTAGTTTTGCATTTCTACCCATTTCGTAGCTTTGTTTATTTTTTCGTTTTTAGTTATTTTTTTTAGTAATTTAACAATTTTTTTACTTTTTGATTAAATTTACGCTATATACATCCAAATATTAAATAGAAAATTTATACAAAAATCACAAAAAATAAAAAAAAACAAATGACAAAACAGTCACAAATTGTGGAGAGAATATTTTTGAGATGGGACCAATTGTCTGGGGAATCTGAGTCATCTAACTGAAGCAAAAATATTGGTGTATGCACGTATCATTGATCCATAGTAGGGGTGAGCATAGACCGGATTGGTCCGATTTTATAATAATTCAAGAACCAAACCACTACTTACGGATTATGAATTTAAAGAACCAAACTAACCCATAAAATTTATAGAACCAACCAATCCAAATCATTCAAAGACTGTTTCGGTTTCGATTTTGAACCACAGTTCGCTTGAAATTGAGATATCATCGCCAGAAACTATTTAAAGTACATAAAATTGCATATATAAATTAAACCAAAACTTATACGGAGTATTAAAATCATCAAAATTCACTAACATCAACCAACTAAATAAGACTATAATACAAATAATTGGTGAAGGAATAGGGCCATGGAATTGGGACGCGGGGGGTTGCTGCCTTTGTGGCCAAGGCAGGCGCTGCTGTCCCTCTACACGGCACCGTTTTGGTTCATTAATAACCCACTTCCTTTTTCTTCTCTCTTTTGTCTCTGTTTGGACTTGGTACCCATTGGAGGAAAAGAGCATAATAAAGCTCCCTTGGAACATAGCACGCACACCCATTCCAATTACGAAAAGAGAAAAACTTATTTACGGAGGAGCCGTACGTGAATAAGTTGTTTACGGAAAACGCGCAATCTCAGTTGTCCATTTCGTCGATAATGGTTGAGATATGTTTTTAATCTTTGGCAGGTAATAAGTACTCCTATCACTTACCGTTAATAGTTTGTCTTTAATCTGGATTGTCCAAAATACTTTTGGACGATCGAGATTGGCCTTCATAAACTTTATTTTCAGAACAGTAAATAAAGATTTTCCCTTACAAAAATTGTTTTATCGGTGCCAAAACCATACCTTTCTTAGCCGTTTGGCTAAGATTAAATCTTGGGGCACCCAACACCTTTATTCACTACACTTTTTTTGTGGAGCTCTATACCAGTGTCGGCCCCGACATTTGGGTTGCCCTAACCCAATCTCATACTTTGTTATCCACTTACTATTAAGTCATACAAAATAAAAAAATTCAAAATTATAATATTGTTTTTTAGCTTGGATAACATAAAAAAATTCAACATCAAAATGAAAATCTCATTTATAGTGTTTTATGATTAGCACGATCTAATTTAAAAAAAAAAAAAAACTTCTCCTAGTAGCAGTTTTTGAAGAAAATTTCTCAATTGAGTCATCCGATTTACTTATCCAAGAACTCAGGGTCCGTTCCGCTAACTTTCATTTTTTTGGGCTTTTTAGATTATATATGTGAGGAGAATGACCTTTCTTGAAAAGCATAAGAAGTTAGAAAAGTCTCATTTTCAATTGAGATCATAGCCAATCTCTTTAATCTCTATTGCGAAATGGTAATTCAAAGATAAAAATAAAAATAATGTTAGCTTGCTCAATTTATTCTAACTATGACATTTTTTTAATAAAATGTAAGAACATCATTTATAGATTATTGTTGGGAGGAAACAAAAAGAGGTGGAATAAAAATTGTGGATAGGCAAACAAAAAGATCGCTGAACAAAAAATTGGAGGAAAAAAGAAAAGGGATGGCAGCCTTGGAATCAAAACAAGCACCGCAGATGCTTTGACATTGTCAATGACCACTACACCAAGCAAAGGGTTGTGCCACTATGGGAAACCTTTTTGAATTTATAATCTAACTTGAATTTTTTTTTTTAGGTTGCTCCAAACCGGGGGTTGCCCAAGACCGAAGGCTTGCGGGGCTTACCCCGGGGCCGGCCTTTCTTGGTACTAATTGCATGAATCATACAAAAAATGTGCGATGAATAAGGGTATCACATGTCGGTATCCCAAGACCATTGAATAAGTACCGGTGGATAGCATTATTATGTACTTCAATAATTTGAAACTGGTAGGCTGGTAGCAACGGACAAAGAGAAAAGAAAAAGGGGAGTGGGTTAATGCACCAAAACGGTGTCGTGCAGAGGAACAGTAGCGCCTGCCTTGGCCACTAAGGCAGCAGGCCCCGCGTCCATGGAATAGAGTATTGGATTAGAAAATTAGTTAGAAAAAAAAATAGTCTTCCATGAAAAAAAAAGATTAGAAAATTAGTTACCGAGAAATAAGAGTGGAAAATCAATTGACTAAGCCCAAGCCATATATGGTTAGCGTATTGAAATTATAGGAATAAGCTATCATATATATAGAAGTTTAAGAAATTAATATAGGAAGTGAAAAATTGGGGTGATGGAACTTAGATTAGAAAATTAAGTTTATTCAGTGTATATAAACAAATTTTATGTATGTATTTATATCATACGGTTCGGATTGGTTTGGAACCAGAACCGTTAACGTAAAACCACAAACCAAACTATTTAACGCGGTTTCTATATTTTTTTTAAACCGAGACCAAACCATATTATTAAAAAATCAAATCAAATCATTCAGTTTGAATTAGTTTGGACTGGATTCACAGTATCACGGTTATTTTGCTCACCCATAATGCATATAATGTCTATGGAAGGTTCATTTGAGTCTACCGCTAAAGGTTAAGTTCCGAAAACTTGTTACCATCTAACAACATAAAGGTATTACTACTCTATGATAGATTAGATTAGTGGGAGACAATAGAGCCCCACCGTATTTATGTAAGCTTGTTTGGTTCAACTTTTATCTCATCTCATTTTTTTCTCTACACGTTTCTCAATACATTTTTCTCTCTATCTCTCTTCACTCATTACCACTCATTACATCAAAAATAACTTTCAAAAATTTGAACCAAACAAGATGTGATATCCATTCATTTTAAATCCGATCGAAACCACACATTACATTAGAAACTTAACTGTAGCCTGTAGGGCTAAGCACTTAAAAAGGAAAGGAGCGAGCGTATCCCTTCCAAAGTGTACAAAACCAAATAGTACAACCAAAGCCACCTCATCTTCAATGAAAAGGTTGAAGAAGTGGGCAGTTGTAGTGAAAAGATTTCTAGCTATGTACAAATCAAATGACATGATCTAATCATCAGATCTAAATCCTCAACTAATCAATCAGCTGTGACTCAAAAAAGCACAACAACAATGCCTGTGTTAAATCCCTCTCCTCAATGACTTGCGGATGCCAGTAGTTTGAGTCCGCTTATCTCCAACTTGTGGACTCACCGGTACAAGTGTGTATGATAGCACTCGATTCTCCAGATGCAACAGTTTGAAAAGGTCGTTAAGGAACTAGAAATCGATCCGCTGTCTTCAGAGAGAAATCTCTATGTTCCATTTGCTACTCATCAGGTGAAGTGAATAAGGCCACTGAGATATTGCAAACGTTCTTCCGGATCAATCGAGAACTACAAGGCCGGCGCTGTTTTGGGGCGTTAGGAGGTTCGACGTCCTCAGAGTTCCCCACATCCCTCAAATCAATAGAACTTCTGAAGACTGAAGTCTTTAGAGGAGTACTGTATGCAAAATGCCATTTTTTGGCCACCAATGTCTGTAAATTCAAAGAAACACAAATCACAATAAATAATCAACCACAAGAAGATATCACAACAAATGGCGTTTCTGTAGGCATGTTCAGTTTCCTAGATTCCGTTCTGGTTACCTTTGAAACAGAGATGATGTCTGTTCCAATGGAACCATGGCAAAACCAAAACTTTCATTTATGAATGGACACTTACTGCTTCTCTGAACATCTTTGATACATGAAAAAGCTTCTTCAAATCATCATGATCAACACCACATAATATCCTAATCTGCAAAACAAAACCCACAAATCAATTTCACCGATATTGCTGAATAAAAATACCCAATTATTCATCCACATTTCCATATCTAGACATGTATGGAAATGGAATATCAAAACTTGGATTTAGAAGGAAGTAAGGGGGTGTTCCACTTTATCAAAAAATGAACTTTTCGAAAAGAAAAGTAATTTCAAGCTCAAAAATTATGTATTTATGTAAATGATTTTCCTACCAATATGGATCTTGTTTAATAGATCTCATTGAGATGTTTTAAACGGTGCAAAAAAATTAAAAAAATATTTTTCATTTTCATTATATTTGAGCTTGAAATTACATTCTTTTTGAAAAAGAAAGTTTAAAAAGAAAACGGAACGACATCTTAAAAAGGAATCGAACTGTGGATAATGAATACCCAACTATAAATACATACTAGCGTTGTACCCGTTCGATGCATGGGAAAAAAAATAATTTGTGTGAGAAGTGAGAACCATTCAAATGTGTGGTGGAGAGATGAGTTGGGTTACCACATAAAATATCACTAAGGCGTCGGATCATTTTTCCTTAATTCTCCTAAAATCTCTCAAACCACCCCACCAAAAGAAAAAGCTAGAAAATTAGAGATGGGGGTTTGGAGTCTTGAGAGGCACAACACATTTGCATAGAGTATGTATTGATTGATTGATTTCTACATCTAGTCAATTATCATCATTAGTCATAAAAGAGAATCAAAGAAACATCCAAATGAAAACATCCAATTGAACATTTCTATAACTAAATGGGTACTTACCAGAATGTCCAGAGATAGTGATTCGATCATAGATTGCTCATGATTCTGAATCATTTTCTCAATGCAATGCTTCTTCGTCGCCCCCGCATTGCTCAATAGAGCAACCCTCTTCCCACTCATTGACCTCGTGTTCCGAACAAACCCTAGCCCTAAATGTTGATTCGCGCAATTCGCATTCGACCTGCATCTCCTCCCCATAGCCATCTTTCAATTCCCTGGAAAATCCGATATTTTTTTTCCAACCAAACAAGAAATCACAACAAACGCAAAAACAGGAATCCAATCTGAAACCAAGTAGACAAACTAAGATAATAGAGGATGAAACCCAAATCAAGTACCAATCAGAAATGCAACTTAAACCCAATTTCTGTTACATTCCAAAAAAAATCAGAAATGTACCTAAAACCCAATTTCTGTTGGATTTCAAAACCAATCAGAAATGCAACTAAAACCCAATTTCTGTTAGATCCCGAAACCTATGATCACTTATATATATACACACGGATATAGATACAGAGAGAGAGAGAGAGGGGGGAATCACCTGGTATGAGAGAGAGAGAGAGAGAGAGAGAGAGAGCCTAGATTGCAGTTATGGAGTAATGGGTGATTTGAATAACGGTTGTAGTGAAGAATGGAAACAATGAAAGAACCGCCCTTTTTTCCAACTCTTTAGAAAGATGAAGCTTTTATTTAACTACCATAAATAGATGAGGATTAAGGATTCTTGTCACAGATTCAGATCTTATTGACACTGATCAAAGAATTTGGATATGGGAAAATATTAAGTGTGAGATTTTTTTTCCTATTTTTCGCTTAAACTACCAATCTGAAAAGATTTCGGTGGTATTTATATTGATCAAAGATTGAAAAAGGAAGAGATCTAGGTTTTTTTTTTTTGATCCGCAAGGAAGAGATCTAGGTGAATCGATCTTTTTATAGTGTATTTCTTATCGAAAGTGCTACAGGCACAGCACTTTAAGCCACACCCAGCCACATCGGCTGAGGTGGCACCCCATTTAAAAAAAAAAAAGCAAAATCAAAATCAAAACCGACTTTCTCTTCATCTTCTTCTGCGCACGAAGAGATAGCAAGAGAGAGGGGCGACCTCAGCCCAGACCAACCGGCCAACACCACCACCACCGGCAACCTCCGCCTCCATCGCCACCACCGGCGACCTCCGCCTCCATCGCCCTTACCGGCGACCTCCGCTACCATCACGCCTCCCAGCACCGACGTTGACCACCACCAGCGGCAATTTTTGCCGGAGAAAGGGTCCACCGACGCGACCACGCACCACCAGCGTCTCCATACACTCGTACTCTCTCTCTCTCTCTCT
>JAOTQK010000012.1:9662333-9675322 GCA_025642025.1 Rhododendron ferrugineum
TTTGGGGGCCCTCATTTTTTATTTTTTTCGGGGGCCGGAAGCGCAGGCTTCCCCGGCCTTCCTATATAAGCCGGCTCTGAGTCGATTCCTGTCTTCTTTTACATTGTGGGATATAATCCTTGCTTTTTCATTTTAATGCAATCTTCTCTATACTGGGACATTCTAGGGATTGCTTAGCACTCAAATTAGGAATCATCGTGTGATGTATTCAATGTGCAGGGATGCTTCTTCCAGCAGTTTTTTAGGTCTGTCAACAAGTCCGATTACTTGACCTTGTGCAACAGTTTCATCCATGTGAGGGATCCGTAATCCGTATTTCACGGAAACGACCGCAAAGAAGTTTTTCTCTTTTTCCTGACTCGTTGAGCGCACCGCCCTTAATTAAGCTTATGAAACACATCAGGCACATGTACACATGGCAGTAACTTTTTCTAATGGTGTTGGATTTGTGAGACGTGTGAGGGGAGTGTGATCGGAGGGTTGGAGATTTGGTGCGACATAAGATAGGAGTGTGAAGCAAGGTGGGGGAGAGGGAGAGCAGTTCAAAAAAAGAAAAGGTTTAGAGGGAGAGAGTAAGAGGATTCGAACTCTTACGGCAGATGAGTGAGTTTTGGATCCAAGTCACATAACGCGGGTGCGCATGGGTGTGGGCAACATGCCCTTAAAAAGATTTCGTTCTTTCTAAAGAGGCCCATAGCGAGGGAGCGCCAGCGGGACGAGCGCTCGAAATACAGAGTCACCACTCGGGTTTGAAGGTCCGACACCCAAGAAACCGTATTCGAAGCGCCTTGTGCACTATTTGATTTTAAAAAGTGAAAGCACCAGCCCGTCATAACCATATCTGGGTTCAGGAGCCAGGTTACGAGAGATGAAGGGTTTTAAGGCACCCCTCTCGCCCAATCCGGAGATCGGTCTCTACTAAGATATTTTGTGAAAATATTGCAATTCTTCCTTTTTTAATCAATTTCTAGCCAATTAGTGCGGGGAAACAGTTTAAACGGGAATTAAAACTGTAACAGTTTGCAAGATGTGATCGATGGCATGCTCGTTTATGGAAGCAGTTAGAATAGGATGACATCAAACTCTTGTGGGAGTTTAAACAGACTGTGAGGCTCCTGTCTTGGAGTGTCGTGCACAGGAAAAAACCAACATGCACCGACCAAGTCGCGGCATGTTGACTAGACCTGCGCGCGTCACACCACAACCTGCGCACGCCAGTGGGTTCAAACCCACAACTCTTATTTTCGACCCTCTGGGCTCTGGAAATGACTAGTGCACACTCAGGACAAACCAAGCAGTTTATAGTATTTAAACTACACAGTTTAAAGGTTGAAAAGCCCTACAAATTAACAAAACACCATATAAACAGTGTGGAGATAAAAACAGAGACCGAAAGCCTAGTTACCTATGCAAGGTCAACCACTGGTCAGAGACACATGCGCACGCAGGTAATCCACAGGCGAGCGCTGGTCAAAGTCACTTAACCAGTGCTTGGTTTACATGTTTTTGGGTTCAGGGACACGTCCAGAAAACTCCCAGGGAAGATATGCATATTGAAATACAGCTAGCATTTCTAACAAAGGAAAACAGTAAACTGGTTATTTACATACTTGCAGTGATCTATATACAAAGAAGAGCATAAAAGAGCAAGACACCAGTCCCCACACAGATCTGCGCACGCAGCCACATAGTGGTGCGCGCGTGCTAACGATCGGCGCGCTGGTCCCTGCCACTACAATTTTTGAAACTCTGCTAGCCCCCCTCATGGATCAGAATAGAGAGCAGAACAAAGGTGTAACGGCTTTGTTCGGTTGCCATTTTAGTTTTTGTTTTGTTTTGTTTTCCAATTATTACCATATATTTTTCTCCAATCATTACCATATATCTTCAATTATTAATTTCATTTCTCTCTCTATCTCTCTTCAATCATTACCTTTTCCTCTAATCATTACCCTATTTCTCTCTCTACCCACTACCAAAAACTAAATTAAACTAAAATGTCAACCAAACACAACTATACCTTTAGTTTTTGAGGTTTGAAAAGTATTTGAGTTTTGAGTTGAGTAGAGGTCGTTTGAAGTTGAATGAGTTGTTTGGAAAGTGATAGAAGCAAGGGAAACAAAGTAGCTTGTTGCTTAGAATTAGAGCTAGGATTTTGTACTCTCTCCGTCCCCTTTTAAGTGTTCCTCTTTGTAACTCCAACTTATTAAGAAAATATCATCATTACACCTTTCACATCAATTTTTACCTCCATTTTTCCTACTTACCCTCTATGGAGACATCATTATCATACTTTTCCTCACTAACTTTTCAAAATGGAATCTATTTATAAGGGCAAAATAGAAAATGTACCAACTTTTATCCACTAACTTTACAAAATGGACACTTAATAAGAGACAGTTCAAAATGAAATATTGGACTATAAAAAGAGGACGGATGGAGTATCTTTTTTTGTTAACCTTTGTAACCTCTTTGTAATATTTTTTTGAACCCTTATAATGGAAGAGCCATGGGGGTATATATAGGAGGTTAGGTTGGTGGAAATTGTGGCAAAGAGAGAAGCTCAGCCAGTCCACGATGCTGACTTTGGGTTGCTTGCATGGTGGCTAAGCTTCCCAACCCATAAAGGTGACGGGGATAGAGTTTGATCGGCTCGCTCATGTTGCTGACCTGCGCGCGCGGGTCCAACTGCACCTATCCTGGTCAATGGTCAAAGCTGACCGTTGACCAAAATGTGGCACTTGGACCAGCGCACGCTGGTTTTGGACCAACGCGTGCCAGTAGGATTTTTAGCTTTTGAAGTGGTTTCGGCTAGGTTAGGTTCAAGGGTTTTGCAAACACTAAAAGTTCAAACACTCAACATTCCCGGGATGTTCTTGATCCGATTCATCAACAGGGAATCAAAAACCAAAAGTAAACTAATCTGGAAGCTCATATTAGAGTGTCTACAATGGGTGAGCACGAGCACGAGAGTAAAAGCGCTTATCAAGATAACTCTAAACTACATATTTAAATATACGAGTGCAAAAACTGAAAGCAAGAACCCTAAGCGATGATTGAAAGGAGAAGCAAATGACTTCACGAAGGATTATGTGGATTGTGGAAGTGTGATGCGGCCAGGCCATGTTATCAAACTTTAATAAGTTGACGTTTCCTTCGAATTGCCAACTCATTCCTTAATCTGTCACTCCTTTCATCTTCTATCTTTACTTCAGCTTCCACCCCGTCAAATCCTCCACCACAACCCTCCCCTTCCACTCCTCCAACGCCCGATGGCCTCTTCCTCTTTGCCATTGACGACAACTCTTGCTGCCTCTTTATCAGCATCTCCTTGAAGAAACCGTTACCCTCAAGATGAGCACTAGCGACACCTTCATCACCTTTTTCGTCAAAAAGATGATCCAATTTTGGAAATCCCCTGTCACACCCGTCTCAGATATTTAGAATTTAATTTTAATTAAATTATATGTTTCGGGGTTATATCGTAAGCATTGGAAGCTCGAGGGCCTTTGTGTGATTACATGTTGGTTTATAAGGGGAAAATATCTACTTTTTTTTACCCATACTTATCCTCCTACGTTAGAGAGAGAGAGAGAGAGAGAGAGAGAGAGAGGTTGTGTACTAGCTAAATTAATACGTACAAATCCGTATTAAAAACTATTGATTTCCTCTACCAAAACCTGAAGAGAAGTAGGTCATCACAAGGAACATATTGAACTCCTACAAAGAAGTTTGTATTTTATTTGCTAGTATAGGAAGACAAGTACCCAGCCTATAACTTGTGTAATTAATTTTCCTTCCGTTTTCGGTAGGGGACTCGATAATTAATAACCTTATTCAAAAGGAACTGTCCTTGAAGGCCAACTGCAGTTCCCGGAACAGATCACAAGATGTAGCCCAAAGTTCCTTTGCAAGCTCCGTCTCGTAAGACCGTGCAGACGAACTTACAGTTCTGCCATTTCCTCCGAAAAAGTAAACTCCAGATATCTCCTGAAATCCACATTAAATTTATAAAGCATAATTACCATAAGATCGATAGCGGATAACAAAAGGAACTTTCTGCGTGCAGATGAATTTATTAACACAATTTAGCTCAAATAAATGTTGCAGAACAGGATTCCATATTTTCATTAATAAATGCAAAATTGTAAACTGTATATAGTTCTCGTGCCCCCGTTGTTGCAAATAACTATGTGTAAGAAATTTAAGAAGTTTCTCTTCGTGTAGGCCTTGTAACAGCATTACACTTCGACCATATAATGCAACATTTCAAAGGAAGCCTTCCCTTTCTTATCCACAATATAAAGTATAGTCAGTCAACAGCATAACAAGAGAGCAACTCTAGCCTGCCTAACACTAGGCGGCAAAACCTTTTACCCGCTTTGAACATCATAAATACATCTCTACCCAGTCATACTAACTTGTTAACACTCATCCTCCAGTAATATTGTACACATATTTAATCAACGGTTCTCTTTCCTCTATCATCTATATAATAAGCTAGCTCAGTATTTGAATGTTATGTATACGACGTTAATCCAACGCTACTCTCTCTCTCACACGACGTTAATCCAACACTACTCTCTCACACGACGTTAATCCAACGCTACTCTCTCTGGTATCTATACCCACTCCATCCATTAACTAAATCGCAGGAGGCCGAAATACATAGAGTTCTAGAAAAAGATGGATTCATCAAGTTCCTTCTAGATGAGAAATTTTTTGGTCATCGGATTGGATTGTTTTCATGCCATTGAAAATAGTTTGCTATTTTTTACTCAATTGTGTGGTTACTTTTCTTTTTTTTTAACAAGTGTGGTTACCACTGATTAGCCTTGACTATTGTAATTTTTTTTTTGGGACTTATTTTGTGGTTGGTCTTCGACTCTTAACATGATTTCCTTTTCACAATTTAATGCAATTTGCCAAGAGTCAGCTTGGCTAAACAATCCTCCTGGCTAGAAGGAGTCATATTGGATTAGTTGAGAGAAAAAACGATTCATTGTTAGCTTAGATTTGTGGAGTGCCTTCAGGCACGGGCTTATCCGCTAGTATTCAATATTCGAACACAGAATTATCCCAGTTGGACAATACATCAAATGGTGAGACAAACCTATGGGCCAATATAGCAAAGCTACGGTTTAACCTGACTTAACAAGCTGTAATAGCACCCTACTAGTCCAAGTAGATTCTACAGGATAAGAAATTACATCGAAGGTATCTTAATCAATAGGTTCATTCTTTCAAAGCAATTCAAAATTGATCACAATAAAAGACTCACCGGAGGAGCGAGAGCAGCATCGACAATAGAGCGGACTCCACTTTCAGGCGACTTCAGAAGGCCAAGAAGATTCAAGACTAGAAATGCCACATAACAAAGGCATGTGGGAACATCTCGCATGATGTTAGTTTTCACTACTCCAGGATCAACAGCACTTCATGTTTTGAGAGGACCAGAGACAAAACAATCAAGTCAAATGTAATAATTCCCAAAGCTCTTGGAAATACACACAATAACAAGTTACAATGGATCCATGACATAACAGTTGGAAAAAAGAGGTAAACACAACTAAGGCAGCCAAGGGGTACTTATGAGACGAACATGAATGAGTTGGATTTATAAGAGACAAATTGCAAAAGCTAATGCGTATGTCAAATCTAAAAACCCAAAACACACAAAGGAATTACCCCCTACTTCCTATCTTTCTCTGCTCATCTTCCTTGCATAACCACTCAAATCTATCTTGATCACAAATACCACCTTCCCCTTCCAATATAGCCCATATTCTTAGGAGTATATGCAAGATCGTTGCAACAAATGCTTCTACAAAAACCTCTCCTAAATGTCCTCATCATTTATGTTGCAAATAACATATGCAGCACGGATACAGATACGGACTCAATGGGAGATAAGGATACAGGACATGGCAAATTTTTTAAATAATTTTTTTTATCTATGCCAACCTATATTATACTGCCTCCGTTCTTAATTGAGAGTCCCTTTTGGGAATTCCAACTATTTAAGGGGACATACAATGATTACATCTACATTCAAATTTAATGCTTATCATTTCCACCATTACCCCTATATTATACCTATTTTATAACACTTATATTCACCTATGAGGGACACTTTTGGAAAAGGACCATTTTGGAACAACCCAAAATGGAATAATGGACTCTCAATTAGGAACAGAGGGAGTAGCCACTAAATATTTAGGTTAAGACTCCTATCGAATGCATGATTGATCGATGGTGTAGGCCTATACACCTACACATATTTTTATATAACACTTTTGGCCCAATATTTTGATGTTACTAGTATTTCAACCCGGAAAAGCTTTAAAAATTCGTAAAATTCACCCTGCCATGTCCTATGTGTGTCCCCGTCGTGTCATCTGCGTGTCCCACCATAAAAGATTTCAAAATTTAATGTACACATCATGTGGCGTGTCCCCCGTACATGTCCCCTATTTGTCATGTGTCCCCGAAGTGTCCGACACACGTCCCCGAATTGTCCAACGTGCATACAGCGATCTCTAGGAGTATCAGTGCTTCATAGCAAATAACAATTTCCCATGCTGAAGTTCTGGAAAGTTGTACCCAAAGACTGGGAAACCCTTTCAGCGATGGAAGGCCTCAGTCTCAAATATTTGCAGCATCAGCCATCAACCATGTCACCCCATCGTGTCTTCAAACTGCATGAGTTTGGGTTACCTCCTACGAAGCACGAATACTTCTACATGGGAATCTTATCCCAGCCGTATCCATGTCGGATACAGATACTCCTTCGATACTTGTAGATATGTAACTAGAAGTATCCACAATACAATTACGTTTTTTTGTTTTTGAAGTATCAGATACGTTTTGGATACCCTTCATCGCGTATCTGAACTTCTACGAAGTTAAAATTGTGGCATTTCTTGCATAGTATTTGAGCATAACTGTTAGGAACACAAAAAAGTATAGATTTCTACTTACTATTTAGAAAGGAAGATATAGTGAGATGAAGATTGTATGACATTGTGTGATAGTTTTTGAATAACCTTATTGTGTAATACATGTGTTCCACAAGATTGGATGTCGACAAGTAACAAAGTAAACTTGTGTACAACACTTTTGAACACAAAGACTAGAGCGGCTTCTCACCATTCTTGTAGTTATGCGTCATACAATGGCAAAACAAATATCTGGTATTTTTTAGCTTAACGTATTCTAGCCGTGCCGTATCCAACTTTTTAGACTTTCTCGTACTGCCATATTAGTATCGTATTAGATCAGTATTAGGTTACCCCTAAGTATTACTGGAAGAATAATAGCAAGAGTTCTAACACCCATAGAAGAAAACAAAAACTATCGCATCTTATTGTTAAAAGAAAAAGAAGAGAAAGAGAAGCCTCGGTATCCAAACAGCCCAATAAAAATCTCTCTTGATATTTGCAGAATATCTCCAACTCCCAGAAGTCATGATCGATTAGCATTTCCACTAGTTTGTCGAGTTCAACAAAACTGTTATTTTAAAAGGGGATGAGAAAACGCCACAACCCTTTTGCCTCTTTTCTTTTCCTGAGAGGGTTTGTTTCCCCAAATATTAACATGTTTTCCTACCAAAAGATAAATAAAGATGCAATAGGAGGCCCTTATGGTGCAATTATGAAAGTACAGAGAGGTAAGTGTGCGAAGTCATTAGATGGTTGAGACTTGAGACCATAAACTTAGGAATGTCGATGACATGCTCCAGCTTAATATACAGGATAGTGGACATGTGGAGAAAAGCAAGTAATTTAAACCTTATTGACACAATTCACCAGTACTTTGTCCTTCGTAACACTTAACTTATAAACTCTTAAATAGATAAAAGTACAAAGTACTAGTGAAAGCACAAAGTAAAAGCCAATAACATGGTAAGTATTGAAACACATACACGACAGAGACTGGACAAGATCTTCCCAATACACCAAATTGTCGATGAAGCTCATAAGAGAATAACAGTAGGCATACTATCAGAGAAAAACACATACTCGGAGTTAGAAATGTGGTAAACAACTATCTAGCCAATGTCAACATGATAGGCAGCTTACACTTCGAGTACTCATAAATACGAGCACAGGGGTATCTTTTGAATTTTGAGAAAGTTTTTCCAGAAACAGTTTCCTTGTCCACCTGTATGCCAAATGCTGAAGAAAAAAGAAGTAACGCAATTAAGTGTATGAGAAAACCCCATAAAAAGCCTCATGAAGAGCACAATGGTAGTATCCCTCTACTAACTCAAAAGTACCACAAATGAAGAAATTCAGGCTTTGATATCATGATCAGTGACAAATACTAACTAAATCATTGTGTGGAGACGATCCAGGATTATATGTTCTTCAGCGTGTATCAGTATGACAAACATACCAAAATATGTCTCTGGATAACATCACCACTGACAGCCATGCCACTGATGTTTCTTTAAGTCAAATGCCAGGCTTCCTTAATGTGTCACCAACTCAAAACGAGGGCATTCTCAAAGCTATATACTCTACGAGGCATGGCTGTTTTTTTGTCTATCGAACTATTTTGTGCAAGTGTGATTGAAAATCGAATAACCATTTTGTGTTTGAACACAGGCTTTTATTTTTGTGATAAAAGTGAAATGAATTTGTATAGTCAGCGAAGTCAGACAATGCTCACCAGTCCGGTGCGTAAAGGATGTTACATTAACAATCCGGGAAGGAACCGGGCTGTTTTCCAGAAGTGGTAATAGAACTTTGGTGAGAGAAAATGCACCAAGGTAATTGGTACCCATCATCCTGAGAAAAAGAGAAATATCAGGAATCAGGATGCAAGTTGCATCCAACTATTCTTCAGGAAAGCAGAGAAACCCACGATGTATTATGAAGCTCTTTTTTTTTTACTTCTATCACAGCCACACGATCTGGCCAGTAGAATCTTGCAAACACAAAAATCCAAGATAAACACATGGAAGTAATATTCATTCCCCATCAGGTCAACATTATGAATTATGACTGAATCATCAATTATTAGTTTTAGAAGCACCAATTTTCCCGATAACTTAAACCAGTTAATTCGCTTTATGCAAATGAACAGCTCGATTTTAGTGTGACCCTCCTATTTCGTCAAAGTTGGCACCAAGCATATCACTGGGTACTTCGTTCAGCGGCACACAGTTTTAAACACATAATATATCAGCGACTAAATTCAGAAATCAAGTAATTACTGATCAAAGCCTTCAGCGGTGAATCTAAGCGATGTTGCTAGTATCCCAGCATTGTTTATTAGGAGTTGGACTGATGAATGCAGATCAGAATCCAAAAGCCACAGCTCAAAGGAGCTTTTAAACTTCAAGATTGACGCGAAGGATGATAAATCAACCTGAAAACTTTTTAGGTGGGCATTGTCATTTCGTCTTTTAATGTCTGTCATAACCTGTCAAACAACCAAGATAGAGAAGGTCAACACAAGCGTTTTAGTCTAGGGAGTTCGCAATAAACATATGACTGCACACCTTTGATAACAGATTAGGTGATCGTCCAACTGCAGGTAGGAAACAAATTATTATACTTCTCTGATCTCTTGCCACAGAAAAAAAAAAAATCAAGAAAACTATGTAGCATCAATTCAATTCTTCAAGAATTCGAGATTGGTCATTCTTAAGAGCTGCATGGGGGAATGTTTACACCATAAATAATTATATTAGTATTATTGTTCTTACTATTTCTTTGTTTCTTTTTTACACTTCTTAGTTCTCACGCTTGGCAAGGGAAATTCCTGTGTGAAATAGCCTAAATGATTTAGCGTTTTAGCGTAGAGTCCTCTTCAATGAGGCATTTGAATCGATCACCAATCGTCTGATGACTTTGGCACAAATTGTTAAAAAAATTTAATCTGTAAAGATGGATCAGTCTTTTTGCTGGCACGGCCGCAAATTTTTATAGCCAAAAAATCACCCAACATATTATATTTCACAAATTGCATGAGATTGGTTTTCTACGTGACTAATTCCATGGGACTATAGGTCCCTTTGCTTCGATTCCCACTTGAACTTTGATCCTCAAAAATAATTATTTGGTGTTCTTTAGGAGCGACAATTTTATCATAACTATAGAAAGTTTCTGATGGATAAAACCACTACAACTAAAAATAGGGGGTGTTACAACAGTCACAATCTCCTGGGTGTATAGTCTAACCAGTGGCAGACCGAGGGGGTGCAAGCGGGGGCCCGGGCCCCTGCACACCTTCCAATTATCCCACTAGCTATACTATATTTTCAGGTTAATTTGTAAAAGTTCTATAGGATTGGCCCTTGCAAGTCTCTTTGATTGATTTTTTTTTTATAAAGTTTCTCTGTGTGAAAAAACCCCTAAAATTTGAAGTTATCAATCACTTTTCGGTCATGGTTATAAAATTAAATGCGATTATGTACATGTACACAATCTCATCTTCTTCTCAGAACTAGTACGCAGCAATATTTAAATTACAGACTATATTTTTGTTATAAGTGCAAAAATACATGTGATTCGGGCCCCCGCAGAGTACAAATTTTGAAAAAGGAAAGACAAAGTACAGGAAAGTGGGTACCAAGGACAACAAAGTAGCCTTCCAATGAAAGAGAATAAGCAGCTGCAGCACCCAACCCCGATGTCGCCTACTCAGAACAACAAAAATGGAAAAACCCAAATCAGAAAAATGAAAACCATCATCAACAGGTACAGAAATTAGAAAATTAACCCAGAAACCCACTCTAAAATTTTCCAATACGTCACTAGGAAACAGCATTGCAAAAGTTAATTGGAGAATTACGCCGGTGATAATGCAGACAGGAAGCCTTGGTTTGGTTGTTGATGGCGGCAGCGAAGGAGAACAACGAGGGTATGAAATGGGTTTGCGAGAGAAAAGAGTTTTGGTGAGCAATTGGAAATAGGAGAGGAGGAGAGAGAGAGTCCACAGCACAGCCATCCTCCAGAAATCAGGTGTGCAAGCGAAACACAGAGCGTCTTTAAACTCCTCCATCAACATCGTCTCCTGATCAGAAGTACAGCTATGTCAGATTTGATTCATTTGGACTCTTTTCAATCTGGAGATGGATTGCAGTAATCAGCAGCGTTCGTGAAGTCCGAGGTTTCGAAGCTGGTATTCATCGGGCCTCTGCATTGCGAGAATGATGAGATAAGAAATAAAAGATGATTTTTTGTTTCCACATCAGTGAGAAATGGGGGCAGATATTTTCACAGTCAAAGTAGAGTTTGTGCAAGTTAGACAAAGCAAACGTATTTGGAACGGAAGTTCTACATGCCAAAAGGTTTGGTATCCACTTGTAGTTGCAGTTTGAGTGAAGCTGTTGCACAGAGCTGACTATTTCTTGTCCTTGGGGATGTCCAGAGTTTCCTAATTTGGTGGGTTTTGTCAACAATTACAGATGTCGCTATGCTTACTTTCAAATAACAACTTTGTTCCGGCAAAAATAAAACTGAGAGTTTGTACTACATAGAACACAAAAACCAAAACACAATTAAGCATTGCATAAATTATGTTCCATTTTTTACTAATGCAGATTACCCCACATTCCAGAGATTAAACAGACCTCCCATGTCTGAATTTGTACCCTCACTATTTGCAGAATAAATTAGCTAACTACCTATTGACTAACTATTCTCCCCTCCTCCTCTCACAACACAAATACGAGACTTTAGAGGGATCTCCACGCCAGAAACTAAATCTGGCCCCCGCTCTCTCTGTCCACCACAACAGAAGCACCTCCACTGCCTCCTCTTTCCTTTCTCCACCATCACCACTCCACTCCACAGCTGCTAGCACCCACATTCTTCTCTAACACGTGATTGCACCCAAATACAATGTTGCAAAGCAGCCACCATCACATCACAATAGCCACTAACTCCATCAATGCCGTGCCCCAATTTCGACCAATTTCATCACCATCACAACCAGCATAACTAACCATCCAATCCTTCTCCAAACTATCTTCCAATTTTCGTAATTTCTATTGGCAGCAAATCGATTGTGCAATTTGCAGCGACCAAAACACCTCAGAGACGCATGTTTGGCAGCCGCCTTTTAAAAGTAGGTGTCCAATTATGCATTGAATCGAAATCTTAGTTTTGAACCAGTTAGATGGAAGGAAGTTACTTGACATATCAAGAACTTTAAGATCAGCAAACCTCCTAAAAGTTCGTGATGTAAGTTAGTTGTATCATTGATTCCTAAGCCTCCAATTGGAACTTAGCTTGGCAGCAACACTTGGTTTCAAAAGAAGAGGTGCAGGCAATCAGTTCTATCCTTAGTAGCAGGATTCGTGTAACCTGGGCTCGCTCCCAACACAGGAGCGCAAATTTGCGCTCCAAAGTCAGATTCGTGACTGGAGCGCGATCCCGTCGACAGAGGAGCGCTATCCCGATTGACATCGGAGCGTCTGGTTCTCTGGTTTCAAAAATAAAATCTCACCGGAACTGAGACACAGATCTAACTCACCTGATATGTTCTATGTGCAGCTACAGAGCTCGTGAACAGAACTCGGAAGCAGGGAAACTCGGAAACAGATCTCGCCGGCGACCGACGACCTTTCTTCTTCTTTTTGGGAAGACGACGACCTCTCTTCTTCCTTTATGGGGAGATAAGGAGAAATTCTTCAGTGCCGAGCGGGCACGGGACAGCTGATGCCGAACGCGAATTCCGGCCGTCCAAACGTGTTTTGGACGGTCCAGATCTGTTTGGGTAATTTTTAAGTGTGAAATTACCAAAACATCCCCTCAAGCCCAAACAAATCTGGGCCGTTCAAAACACGTTTGGACGGGTCCGTGCCCGCTCGGCACTGAAGAATTTCTCGGAGAGAAGAGTATACGGGTGTAGTTAGGGCTGCAAACGAGCCGAGCCGAGCCGAGTTTTATCATGTTTAAGCTTGTTTATTAAGTTTTTAACGAACCCGAGCTCGAGCTCGAGCTCAGTGAAAACTTAACGAGTCGAGCTCGAGC
>JAOTQK010000012.1:9690297-9727662 GCA_025642025.1 Rhododendron ferrugineum
TATTATTCTAAAGAGATATAATCAAATTTTGTCTCTAGAGCTCTCATAATCACGTTTCTGCTCCATAGGATTGCAAATTGATGGTGATGATTTTTTTTTTAACCAAACGTTGCCGTTTCTAGTTGCTGCGCAGAGCCCACGGTGCAACAGGACCAGTCAAATAAGAAAGGGGTATTTTTGTCCTTGTAATCATGTATTGGCAATTAATTATCTCCTTTCCATAACTTAATAATTTCAAAAAAGTACACCATGTACTAGGCATTTTTTGCCCTTTTCTCTACTGATCAGTGATTTCCCCAAGAAGAAACTGGAATAACACCTAACTGATTAAAAAAGTATAACAGAGTTTAGAAAAAGTTAAAAGAGGTAACGTGTCACATTTATCAGAATGGTAGGCCAGTGGTGTAGGAGTCGTAGGACAGGGAGAAGTCGGACAGGGGGTGATCAGAGTCCGACCATCGTACCAACAATTTAATCAGGTCAAAAAGTTAAAAAGTGTGGAGGAGACGGCACATAATAAACCTCCATTGAATGTGACAATAGGAAATTCAGACCTGCGACGGATCTCAGAAAAGATCAAAGAGCCATAGCAACTATCGTCCTATCATGAACTAACAGGCCAAAGTCTAAAAAAAAAAAAACCAAATTCGAAAAGGACGCCCGCTGGTACAATTAGAATTTGGTATCTCTCATCCAAACACAAAGGACGTAAGCCTTGACGAACTAGGCTTTGAAAAAGTTACTACCTACTTTTGCCATAATGTTATCCCAAGATTCCCAAGTCCCAACCATCTACACCTTCTTTCTTCTTGAATCTCCCTTGGTTTTTTACAAAGCAAATGGGTACCAGAGAAAGCAGGGGGGCTTTCCTTTTTCTCCCATTTCTCTCCTTTTTCCTAGCAATCCCATCACAAATTTCCTCTGCAACTGACACCTTAACTAAATCTCAACCAATCTCAGTAGGCCAGACTCTCATTTCCTCAGGCCAGGTTTTCCAGCTAGGATTCTTCAATTCCTCCCATTCCACCAAACAGTACGTTGGCATATGGTACAAGAACATCTCCAAGCGCAGGGTCCTCTGGGTGGCGAACAGAGAAAACCCATTGTCAGCCACCGACTCAAACTCTAGTCTGACAATTGGAAGCGATGGAAACTTGAGAATTCTTGATGGAAACGGAATTCCCATCTGGGAAACTAATATTTCCCTCCCGTCAAGCAACTCTATGGCTGTTCTTTCTGACAAGGGAAACTTAATTCTTAAAGATTCTGTCTCGGGTCTCACGTTATGGGAAAGTTTTAACTATCCTGTAGACACTTTCTTGCCAGGCATGATGATTGGACTGAACACCCAAACAGGAGGAAAGCGTTTCTTGTCCGGCTGGCGGGCCGAAGACGACCCTTCAGCCGGAAAATTTATAGCCGGAGTTTCACCCGACACGCCGCCGCAGGCGTTCATCTGGAACGGGTCGGGATCCGTCCCGTACTGGAGGAGTGGGCCATGGGATGGATCCAAGTTCATTGGGATACAGGACAAGTTTGAAGGGTATGGTAATGGGTTCAACAAGATATCAGATAATCCAGTGGGAAGTGTTTATTTCACCTATGGTCACTACAGTAGCTCAAATATCTCATTTCTGGTGGTAACACCATCTGGGTCTTGGGATATAGTTCATTGGAACAACTTATCCAGCTCCTGGTATACCTCTTGGTCCGAACCGGGTCCCCTGTGTGAGACATATGGATTTTGTGGAGATTTTGGGATTTGCAACAAGAATGGGGCTCAGATTTGTGGGTGCTTAAAAGGGTTTGTGCCAAATTCGGATGAGGAATGGAGGAAAGGGAATTGGAGTGGTGGGTGTAAGAGGGATATTGAATTGTTATGTGACAAGAACAGTAGCGGTTTATCATCAGGAGGAGTGAAAATTGATGGGTTTTTTAAGCTGAGTGGGGTGAAATTGCCGGATCGGTATGTGTATCTGCACGATATGATTGAATCTGGTTGCGAGAAATGGTGCTTGAGTAATTGTTCTTGTGTTGCATATTCGTATGTGGCTGAAATTGGGTGTATGGTTTGGGCTGGAGTTGGGCTGGTGGATATTCAGCAGTTTTCATCTGCTGGGGAGGACCTTTTCCTTCGCCTGGCGGCTTCAGAGCTAGGTAAACATGTTGTTGGCATCACTTGTTGGTGTATGTTTTTTTTTTTTGTTATTGGTTTGAGTTTTGGATTTCTTAGAGGGTTTCAACGTTTTGGTGAGTGATGTGGAATAAAGTCCGACACTGAGAAACGTTTTTCCGAATACTTTTCCTCAAACTTGAAAAATAACATACATGGTTTTTATAGTATTAAGTTCACATTTTTCTGAAGCAGTTTTGAAGAATCTGGAAAATGGTTGTGGTGTTCTCGAAAAATTGGTTTGTTTCTGAAAGGTTTTCCGGAAAACAGGTTGTGGAATTAATCCACCAAACATCTTTTCTTCTATGTTTAGCAGAAACTGGATACAGAAAATAAAACCAATTCACTCCAACTGTTTAATTGCTAATGATATTGGCAGTTTTCATCTGACTAGTATCTTGGGGATGAGTAATGGCATCAATTCTTCAATTGCTCTTTCCAGGAACAGTTCTGCAGAAATTTTTTCTCAAAGCTATTTTTCCATAAGCATCCTTGGTCTTGATGTCATATTCAGTTTCTAGGAGAAATGGTTTTTTGAGAATTCGGAATCGTTCTTCCCGGTTTTTTCTGAAACGTGGATTGTTTGTGCAACATTCTCCCGGAAATGGATTTCGAAAACAGTTTTCTATGTTTCCAAAATATGAATACAACAGGCCTTAGCTGCATGTTCTTGTTTACCAGGGAAAGACAAGAAGAAGGAAAAGCTCATCATCAGCTTGACAACAGCTTCTGGGGTGATCCTCTTGGGTGTTGTCATTTATGGATTGCATAGGCGGAGAGCGAAACAAAAGGGTAAAAAGAGCTATTCTTTACATTCACTTGTTCAACTATGTTTTGCGGTAATGGAGATGTCCATCTGATCTCGATCGAAAGTATTTTGGCACGGACTAGGAGGTGCTACCAGTTCTTACACAAAATCATGCTTTCCGTTTTGTTAAAATTAGAAACGCTCCTAATTACCAATGCTGTCAATCACTTAACGCTGTGCTCTAGTGCAAATGATGGGTTGAAAAGAGTAATCTTGAGGTGGTGTACACATTTTTTTCTGAAATTCGTTTCCACAAATATCATAAAAATTCCTCATGTTCCATATTTTTTAACACCGAGACAGAAGAATCACATAGACTTAAGATCGACAATGGTGACGCTTTGGAAGCCAATGAGCAATGAGAGATTAGATTTAGGACATTTTAAGCTGCCAGACAAAAATACTGGAGAAGTTTTCTCGTCCAATTATTGCTAAGTCAAAGATTGGAGGGTTTGTTGCTCAACAGTGTGGTCAATTTCAGTAGTAATAGACTATCCTCATCCAGGAAACAAGAGAGCACATGTTATAGGTGGGTTGGCAGTGTGTGCCTACATCCACGATCGGGAGGGGGAATCAGTCCACCATACAGCAGGATCCTAAGGTTCGGAACTCTCTCACAGCCTCTCTTCTCCTACTTTCTTCCGTAATGGAAGAACCATACTCCAATAACTGTGTCCAAATGGAAAGGAAACGAAAATGTTGAAGGATCTAACTGTTCTGCCTCCAGATCCTTTAGCTTACTGTTTTCCTTACCAAACTCCTTAATCCAAATACAGCCTCAATGTCTCGGCCCTCTGTCTCGGTGAAAAAAAAAAGGCTCTAGGCAGTAACTCAGGAGTAAAGTGAAATACAAGGCACCTTGTCAATTCATTGCTGTAATTTGTTCACTTTATTTAGTAGTCAATTCCTATTTTCGAGGGGGTTTTCATGTTCTCCTTTTCCCTTCTCTATTGTTTTCTGATTCTGATAAAGTTGGTTGTATATTGTGAAAGTTGGGAAGAAAGAAAGGCAGAGAACCTAATGAATTCATTTGCATTGTTCCATCTCAAATACCAGGAAAGATGGAAAAGAAAACCAAGGACTCCATTTTGTCTGACAGATTGAACAATTCAAGGAACATGCTAGTCAACCGAGGAAATCCGCATGATACTAAATTGGAGCTCCCAACTATTGATTTTGAGGAAATAGCAGCTGCTACCGATAACTTCAGTATAAATAGCAAAATTGGCGAAGGAGGATTTGGACCAGTTTTTAAGGTAATTCAGCTTTCATATGCTTACTTGCTAACATGCCCGTAATTCGAAATAATCTTGGTATATCAATCAGGTACTATAGTCCGTCTGTGCAAAACTTGTATGCAGTAGAGATTGAGGCATTAGAGTTTAAAAGATGGATAGATACAAGAGTAATTTTCTAATACCTAGCTTACATCTCACATAGTAAAAAAATAGAGTATAAATATCCTTGTTAATTTTTCCAAATTTGTCAAATTAATGAGTTGTTATTGTGTGATTAATGTGTCGCAAGTGTGTGTCCCTTCCTGATAGAAAGTAAGGATTGTAAAGGGAACATTCTAAGATTTTATTCAGTAGGTACTAAATAAATAAGTAAATTGGCATTCGAGGTTTACGTTCAGAAAAGTTATACAAGAGCGAAAGTATGATGGCGAACTGAAGACAATTCTCCTATTCTCCAATATAAACAATTTGGAGCCGATATTGGAATGAAACTTATGCGGTGACATATTGAGTACTATGAAGTAAACTTCTATTTGGCTCATATACGTGTGTGTGCGCTTGCTTGCTCATTTAGAAAATCTATGGACTATGGTTGGTAGGGAAAACTGCGCGATGGACAAGAGATAGCAGTGAAAAGGCTTTCTAGATGCTCAGGGCAGGGCATAGAAGAATTCAAGAATGAGATCATACTAATCTCGAAACTTCAGCACAGGAATCTTGTTAGGCTCTTGGGGTGCTGCATTGAAGGGGAGGAAATGCTGATAGTTTATGAGTACATGCCCAACAAAAGTTTGGACACTTTTCTCTTTGGTATGTTCAGATTCTTCTTTTAATTTCCCTTTGTCTTTTATCTCCTATTTCCCTGCCTATAATGTTAAACACCCCTATTTTGGTTATCAGGAAACCATTAGCATAACTAGTGGGGGATGGGGTACGGTAGCCCGTCAGGCCGTCTTTAAAAGACGGCTAGGACCTTATTTGGTGGTTGTTTCCGGATCCAGTTTTGTAGAACACTTCTCAGAACTTGTATGGTTAACGGCTTACAATACTTGCTTTCCGTGACCAATTTGTGAGAAGACATTGAAAAGATGTTTTGAATCCAAGATAACCATAGCGAACGAGCTATGGCAAAAAGACAAATGTTCCTGTTTTTAAAGACAGTATCTGAGAAATGTTCATAAAACTGGTACTGAAATATTCATCATCCATCAAAAAAAGTGTCATATGTAACCAGACCAAAATCACTGATTATGCATTATATACGTATCGTGTACTTTCACTGGTTGCTCCAAATGTTTTCAAGGAGCATGAACCAGACAAGGTAAATATCTTCGACATACAGCACCGGAAAACACATTAACTACAGCCTTCTTATTTCTTCTAGTCAGTTGAACATAAATCGGTCATCACTAGATCATGGAGCCTGTATCTAGAATCCCAATGTTGAAACTTTTGATTCACGTTTAGTTTATTTCTCATTCCAAGCACAAGTATGCTGATCTTTACCATTGATTACATTTGAATGGACATGTTCCTTTTAGATTCAAACAAGAGAACAGAGCTGGATTGGACTAAACGACTCAACATAATTCAGGGCATTGCCAGAGGGCTTCTGTATCTCCATCGCGATTCTTGTCTGAAGATAATTCACCGAGACCTAAAAGTCAGCAATATTTTACTCGATGAAGAAATGAACCCAAAGATATCGGACTTTGGTTTGGCGCGAACTTTTCTTTGCACACAAGAGCTAGCAAATACTCACAAGGTTGTCGGTACATTGTAAGTGTTTTTTGTTTTATTTCCTTAAATTGTTTCAAGAATCCATTGCTAGTGTTGTTTCATATTCCACTTAATGGATTCAAATTCAAATCAAAGTGGAAATGAAGTAATTTTAAGTGCTTAGCGTCGTCAAATTCCAATGTGTAGAGGCTACATGTCTCCTGAGTATGCAATGGGAGGGATATTCTCTGAAAAGTCCGATGTCTTTAGCTTTGGAGTCTTGCTATTGGAGATCGTTTCTGGCAAGAAAAACAACAGTTTCCATCATAATGAAGTACGTACGAGCCTTCTCGGTTACGTAAGTGCCCCCAATTCCCATCTAATTTGTTTGTCAAATGTTTAGTAATGTTTCATGGTTACATCTTTCTGTTTTTGTATTCAAAGTTTTTACGATCTCATAAGCACATGTTCAACAAGTACTCTACTTCCATTACCAAGAAGGTCCAACAATACTGTCAATACATAACAAATGGGTTTTCCCTTTCGATACAACTTTATCATTCCATTGAAAAAATAAGAATCTATTTTCCTATCTCCTTCACCACCTTCAGCGGCTCAGCCACCACCATCACCTGTAGTGACTCCACACTCCCCACCTGGCCACCTCAGGCTGCTGACGGTAATCTCTTGTCATCACCTTTGGCTACCAGCAACTTCCTCTGACCACCATTGGGCACCTCAAATGATGCATGTCTAATTGTCCCTGCGGCCATCTCCTCACTTTACGAAACCTAGTTTTTTTGTTTGTTGTCTTTCACAAAGACAGGAAAATCATAGACGCTACCAAACACCCATTGAACATGTTGTAACCCTTATCACTTAGACAGGGATCTTGTGCACTAGAACAACCTCTCCCTTATATAGTTTTCTTGTTCTGATTACATGGTGTTGTTTCAGGCATGGGATTTGTGGAATGAAGGCAGGGCAATGGACTTCGTGGATCAAGTATTGGCTGATTCATGTTCATTGCAAGAAGTGACAAGATGCCTACATATTGGCCTTCTCTGTGTACAAGATCATGCCGCGGATAGGCCCACCATGTCAACCGTAGTTCTAATGCTAAGCAGTGAGATAGATTGTCCACAGCCGAAACGGCCTACTTTTACTTTCCAAAGCTTGGCGGGATCATCTGATCTTCGGTCTCAAAGCAACGACATAAACTCCATAAATGTCATCACTGTATCAATGGTTGTAGGCCGATGACCTATCGCCAGAAACCGCTTTTTTGTATCTGTGGAATCCGATATTTTTCCAGGCCCTTTCTCTGCAGATCTATGAAAATGGGTTGTATTATATGTTATTTGATTTGTGAAACATTTGTGGTCTGTATATTTTGCATCTCTTGTTTTCTTTCTTTTAGTCTTTCCTCAGTTCTCCTTTACCAGTCGACAATCTCTTGTCTTTCTGCATTCAATTAGGTTCTTTCAAACTGTCACTTGCTTCTTTATGCTTTCATCTTCTTTCTTGATGTCTAAGAGACAGAGGAAGAAAGACTACAAGAAGGAAAAGAAGGGTAGAATTGAGTAGTCGTACAGACACATATGGACACAGATGTGTTTGAAATTATTCGATGTACGTAGACCTCGATGTACGTAGACCTTACAAATGCACGTGGAATCCACACTCGTCAGATAGTTAGAAACACATCAAACTATGTCCGGAAATCAGTGCCAAAAGTATTTTCCTTCCTCTTCAATTAGTAGCCTCCCTGAACTAGTGACATCCCAGCAGCTCCTTCTCGTACATTCACCAGACCATCGCACATATTTCATTGCTTGGGTTTTTTTCTTTCGAAGACAAGGCAATCAATTTCATTTCAAAGGCCCAGCTATACTTACAATGGAATCCATCCAAAACCATAGAGATGAGAAAAACAAGTGCATCCCAGACAACAAATATACAAATTCAAACAAAGGGCTACCTAACTCCTTCTATCAAGGCAAAGCACACCCTGCACAAGCAGAACTGACACATCGTGTCAGTCATTAGAACCCGCCAACGACAAAGAAACAGGCACCCAAGGGATCACAGATTCCAATCAATGCATTATCATAAAAAAACCGTGATTCCAAAAAAAGATCAACTGAGGGACGAATCTGATACCATGGACTCTAGGCGCGAAGACCGTCGCCGAAAGAACTCCAGCATGCCGTCGCGCTCACGGCAACAAGTGATCGGATACACGCCCCTTAGTCGAACAAAGACCCGCGAACAGAGACCAAACCCGTGAACAAAGACCAAACCACACCTCCAACTTCTAGAGAATTTATTCGCCCACTACCAACACCCACCGGATCTAGGAAAACTAGACCGGTACAGTTACCAAACTGGGGAAACTAGCTGGAAGAAAACCGAGCCAAATGGCCGGTAGAGAAAAAACTAACCCTAACCCAACCTCGATCTTTATTAGCCTTGCCACTGACCCTAGCTCGCCAGCTCTGTAGCAGACAGGAGGTGAGATAGTTTTGAAAAAGCCACACGACAGCGGACGAGCTGCTACTGGAGGGCTGATCTTGCCGGAGCCCAACATAGCCCGCTGATACTGCAGGAGAGGGAATAAAATCAGGCGGGGAGAGAGAGAGAGATGAGGGGGAAGGGGAGGAAAAAGGGGGGGAGGGGGGGTCACCCTAGCCGATGGTTTAGAG
Organism: Rhododendron ferrugineum; assembly: GCA_025642025.1. Taxonomy (NCBI): domain Eukaryota; kingdom Viridiplantae; phylum Streptophyta; class Magnoliopsida; order Ericales; family Ericaceae; genus Rhododendron; species Rhododendron ferrugineum. The sequence continues at coordinate 9,698,941 of JAOTQK010000012.1, forward strand.
GAAGAAGAGAAAAGGGATTTGAGAGAGAGAGAGAGAGAGAGAGAGAGAGAGAGAGATGTTAATCATATTTCATTGGTTGGTTGACTCGGTTAATTTTCAGTGAATAACAGAGTTGCCTAATTTGTTGAGCACCCTTAATTCAAGCTGTTTTTTTAGACAATTTTTGTTCGCAAGTAAACTATAGCTACAGCATTGACGAATGCAATGGATGTTACATTCGAAAAGACCAATCCAATTCATCTGATATCGATGTCAGCTCAAGAAAACTGGCCTCTTACATCAGGAAAGTGCATGAATTCTGCCGAATCAACCTTTGCCTTGAATGAAGCTGAATAATTGATCAGGCTCATGTGGCTTCGGTTGTGTCCCGCAAACAAGTCAAGGATCCGAGCAAAAGTTCTAATTTTCAGATTGACTGTTTAAATCCCCACAATCCATGGCAGCAGCATTGTCCTCCATAGAAGCCAAAGCGAAACTCCAAATAGAAGCACAGTTTTCATCGCCTACAAAGGCCAAACAAGGAAACAGATGAGACCCACAAGCCAGACTCAATTGTAATTTTCACAAACACAGAAAAAGAAAAAAAAAGGAAACAGGAAAGTAAATACAGAAGAGGAGTTGAGATACCACTCAAACTGAAATCCTCGGGAGAATCATCAAGTGTATCAAATCTTCTGTGTCCAGACGAACAGGCCGCCATTGGCAGAAACGGATGGAAAGAGAAACCATTAACAGTGTCTGTATGGAAGGCATATGAATCAATTAAAAACATGAGGAGATAAGGGATATGAGGTACTAACTAAATCTTTGACAATAAAGTTATCGGTTAGAAGTACCCAATGCAGCTTGGAAGCTTGATACCCACTGCCCCGTTTGGAGATTATAAATATGAACCAAACCATCCTGAAAGAAAAGAGGGCAAGAATATTAAGGCATTGTATTGGTTAGCGAAACCCCTTGAAAAGAGAGGGTAAAATCTACAATAATACCTGACCACCGGTACCAAGGTGTTGACCAGAAGGCTCCACATCAAATGCTATCCGCTGGTTGGTATTTTCTGAAGATCTGTATATCCTAATCACAGGATCACATGGCAAAACAAGCAGCTAAAAATTTAAAACCCCTTTGCTGCAGCTAAAAGTGATTACTTGAGCTAATCGAAAAATTCATTGACAGCAAGAACAAGCCATTTTAACAACCACGCATCAAACTAATGAGAAATGTATGTTTAGCAACTCAGATGCTTCAAAATCCTATCAGGGCCAGAATTGGTCAAATGTCTTCCACGCTAGTCAGCAAACTAAGGCTATAGTGAACAAGCGTCATTCTCTCATGTTATAACTGAATAGCATTAAGGACTATCCCGTAACCAATTTTGTAAACCAATGTTGTACCAGTCCATGCAGGTTACAGTTTCTGTAGCAATTGATAACCTATGATTAGCCTGGTCAACATTGCATATAAATGGGGAATGTTTGGCAATTCTTCTTAGACCAAATATAATACTGGTCATCACTAATAACTAAGTTTAGGAAGTACGTGAATGTATCAGAGTATGACGCTAGTGGCCCAATACTCTCAGGTGGCCAATGTATACAAACAATAAAGCAACACCCACAGGAAAACTTAACAAATTGCACCTCCGAGTGAGCATCAGCCCTCTGACCGACCCCCCACCCCAAAGAAAAAAAGAAGGGAGAGGTCCAAGCTATTTTGACGTTTACTCAAACCTACAAACCTCGAAATAAAACCCTCCTAATTTGTGGAGGTAGTTATGAGCTAACATGTGGCGAGCCACCTCATCCTAAACCATCCCTTTATAAAACTTGAACCTTGCCCAGATTAATGACCACCACTACATCCTGAATGATGCACGCATAATATGCATATTATATGTGTGAGTAATAATAATATTAACAAGTGGCCCTTGACAGAACTCAATGGAGGAAAATGATTCATGTAGCCGACCCCAAGTGATTGGGACATTAGGCTCAGTTTGGTATGTGTGAGTAATAAACAACAAATCCAATTAAGATGCAATCATGCAACACATGAAACAATTAGTATGACAGCTCATTTACTGAACTTCCAATAAAAAAAAATCCAAGACAAAAATGCGTACTTGTACACAATGTCAACAGCTTTGCGAATGTCCCAGCATAGTATGTAGGGGTCCTGTAGTAAAATGTGAGGATAATTCTCTCGTTAAATGCACATACAAGGCATCCAGGTTCTCTTGATATTAGTATACAACAAGCTGCTTTGAATGCAATGCAAAGGTAGATCAACAGAAAACTCTACAAGTTAAAGCTGCTATTGGATAGCTTACAGATATTTAAATCAGAGAGCAATTACAAGGTCTAAAAATATGCAGGAGATAAATCATTTGGTTTCACAACAATTGAAATTTTGAGCTATTGGCAATCAGCATATTTTGAGAAGATTGGGTGTGGAAGTTAACTAGACTACTTCCAATATCTAGAACTACTTGCAACTGTCATATTACAAAAGGAGTGGAAATTATCAAGAAATATTTCCTGAATCGTGTTTCAGTTTATACAAGAATATTAAGATAAACATATATGGAAAAACAATCACAAATAGTATTAACCACCAATATATAAAAGAATTTTGAAACAACTATAACCTTAAACTAGGAAGCACCAACACTCCTAGAGGCCGGCGTGTCCCCGTGGGAGACAACAACAACAAAACCCATGAAGTCCCCAATCATTGGGGGTATGGACGGGGGAGGATTGGAGACAGGCCTAACCTTTGGCAATATGCACAAAGTGGCTGCTCTCAAAATACCACTGAATCAGTGGCCCTCCTATACCTGTTTTGCTGCGGAACCATGCCCCCAAATCAAAGCTGTATGGCATCAAAGAGGGCAGGCCAAGTGGGAGACACAGCAAAAAAAAAACGTATGAGACACGCCAAGTGGCATGTTCAATAAATTTAATTAATTTTTTAGGGGGATACAGCGGGGACATGCGAGGGACATGTATGGGGCCATGGCCATGGTTAAATATGCAAAAAAATTTAAAAAAGGGGGGTAAATGTGTATTACTTCAAACATTTTGGGATAAAAGCGTAATTTGATGTATATATGATGCTTGTTTACATATATTGAAGCTTCATGCTTATACATCTAACTATACTTCGACCGGTATCAAATATTATTCAATTATTTATTTATTTATTAATTTTTTCGTGTCCCTATATTTTAAGGAATACCTGTTCCGTGTCCGCTTCCGTACTACATAGACCTCAAATGAACTGTGCAACCACTTGTATTCATCCACGGCTAGTTTCTAGACTCAGTTGGTGATATCAACTTCATGTGGAGAAAAAGCGTAACAGATGGAATAATGCTATTACCACATAACTCAAGATACTTGATCAAGATTATCTTCCACTATTTGCAAAAAACAATTACTGAGTTCTTCGATTTGTAAGTCATCACTAAGTAGTCCTCTGAGATGAAGTCCCACAAATGGTTTTGAATGAGACAAAATCACAGGATCCCCTTTTTAACTCTGGCTTTAAGAGAACTTCTCAAGTGTACGGGTAAAAAGGGGTACAAACAAATTTAACAGAAAGAACTCTGCACAAGGTTTTACCTTTCGCCCCCCAGTATATAGATAGTTACCATCTTTTGAGAATTGCACCTGAAAAACAGTTGTGCTTGAAAGAGTTACTTGTCATATTACATACAGAATCCATGATCAACAAAATATGCGACCACTTACATGTGTAACCCCACCTTCTTGGCCATGTAAAATGTACAAGAGTTCCATATTGTCTTCACTATATATTGCAGTAGTTTGGCAATAGGAACCTGTAGCTAGCATCTTCGTATGACTGGGGGAAAAAGCAATGGCTGATATAATACCTGAACACAGGAAAGAAGCTTAGGGAACCCAAACACATGTCAATCTTACACAAATAGTTTCAGGATGAAATCTTGACAGGTTACTTCTTAAGTACCACATCAAACATATCTTGATGGCTTGCCTAATAGGAGGCAGCACCATTTTGGAATTGCTATTTGGAAAGTAAAAATACAGAAGGTTTTTTGACGTCTTCATAGAACATAATTATCATACTCGCATGTGTTTGGCCCACTTCTGGGCCATACACGAGGGGAGGTGTTGAGGACACAACAATACAATTGCCCTCTCTCTATTAGCTTAAGCTTTTAGATGGGTTGGCCACAACAAGTTAACATAAACACCTACCTGGTTGCCCTTCCTTATTCCCTTGGACGGTTGAATGTTGCTTAAAATCTCTACCAGGGCGATGAACATCAAATATTCTGAGAGATTTATTGTATCCACCAAATATCCTGAAACGGAATTAAGAAGTCCACGAAAATTATTACATCCTTTGGATCAGGATTATACGCATGCTTAGATCAGGATTCTACGCGTGCTTAGAGAATACCGGGATAAACCAGGGGATGAGCAGATGAAGGCGCATAAAGACCAACAATGAATAGCATGATACGAATGATGATGCATCATACCACTTTTCAGATTCCATAACGGGCATCCTATAAGCCATAGTACATAACTCTAGTTTAACAATTATACATGGTTTTCAGCTTTGCTTTCTATAACCAGTTGAAATCTTAGCACAACAAAATCGGATATCAGATACTTACTACAACAAAGTAATACGACTTTGACAAACATTTGGAGAAGTATAGCATCAATCTTACCGCAAGGTAAAGTAAAACTTGTTTGCATAAGAAAAGAATTTTTCTTGAAATGTGCATATGTAATATCAGTTAGTATGTACAGTTGTACACTAATCTTCTTGTGCCATCACAGCATGATTCCATGTCAATAGTTCTGGCCTGAGTATTTGATCAAAGAGACCACAAAAGGATTTCTAAAGGAAGCAAGGCGTTTCTATGACACTCGCCCATTGTTCTTACAAGAAAAATGCAAAACTAAAAGTGAAAAAATTCATATAGTCTTGATAAACCAACATCAGTTGAATAAAACTTACCTTTCCACCACTTTTGTGAAAGAGTTATGAACCAAATTCATTCAACATCAATTTATCTCTACAATAGACTACCATGATTTAGTCTCCTAAGAAACCAGCAGTGTTTTAGATTTGAAGGTGTAACTAACGAACATGACAACTAGGAGTTAAGGTCTATCCTGAGGTTAGGGAATTTGATAAACAAAAATGTGAAATGGGTGAGTAGAAAACCCTTTGAAGAGAAATATACTTGGTCCCAGCTGGGTTAAAACCAACAGAAAAGGCAGCCGTAATTTCATCCATCGCATCAAAAGCCCGATAAGTGCAACGCAGCTGCAATTCAATTCAAATCAAGCACTAGTTAACAGACAAAGTTATTAAGAAGAAATGTACCACAAATGGTTATCTGTTGATGCTGATAAAAATAAATAAATAAATTGGTTATCTGTTGATATCCTCTATTTCAGCAGCAAATTATACTAAATTCAGGAGTTATCGAGAAGGCAAAAAGCATTCATATTAACGTTACGCTATGAAAAGACCAGCCCTTCATAGCACACAATGAGGACGACCATCGACTTTAACAAATGACAACCCCAAGGGGTTGGCCTAGTGGTCAAGGTCTGAGACTTGGGAGTTTGGTCCCTCCTAAGGTCTCAGGTTCGAAACCTCTCAGGTGCTATCAACTCCCCGCAAGTGGGCGATGTGATTGGGCCCCCATGATTAGTCAAGGTGCGCGTAAGCTGGCCCGGACACCTGAGTTATCAAAAAAACTTTAACATATGACAAGGTTTGATTTTATAAGACTAAACAGGACAGATAACACGCGTTAGCAATAATGATACAGAACCTCGCCTGAAGTTGCATCCCAAAGATGAATAGGGTGATCACGAGTGGTACTTGCAAAAACACAGGTGACTGGATCTGAAAAGTCGACCAGCAGAGCAGTCAAACTTCGACTCTAGCATTATTATCATGTAATGTTTTAGGCCGGCAAATGACTAAAGGGGCTGAACCTGAAGCAGACATGTAAGGGTACCAGCAGAAATCATAGATAGACTCTCCCCCATTCACAATAAGATCTGCAGTATATGAATCTGCAGCTGATATTCAACAAAAAAAAATTAAAACAGTTTAAACAATTGTAAAATTAGAACTTCTTAAATCTAGAACAGCAATATTGAAACAGCACCAAGGACGACAACTGTGAGAAATATGCTAAAGTACAAAACTATTAATTGGAATCTATAGACAAAATGAACAATTAAATAAGATGAGGTGGTGTTTTGGTTAGCAATTAATTCACCAAGTTTCCCTCGAATCAAGGAATGTAACCTGCATCTGCAGCCAATGAGCAAGCATTTCCATAATAGCCATCTCCATTATCTGGTCTAGAAAGGAACAGATAACAAGTCATTAATCATGCCACAAATCAATTAAAATAATGATGAGCGAAGAGAAGCAGAATTCTGAGTATCCTAAAATGCCAAATTAGAGCAGTCTTTTCTCCTTGTTTTAAGCAAGATGCATGTTTAGCAAAGCTACAGCATACACTCAACTCAACAAACCTCATCCCAACAAAGGCCAAAGCATACTATTGAAGTACTCCCATCGGTTGGTTACTTGAACTCGAGAACGTCAATCAAAACCCTGGTACATTTTATGAAGTTAAGAACAAGGGAATCCATAATCCAAAGGGCTCTCAACTAGCTTCTTGCGCTGGATTCAAATTTCACTTTCTCCATGGTAATTATCAAAGTGACCAAGCCTGGTACAAGGATTTCAACCAAGGTTGACCATTTCAGCAAAAATACCACAGCCTAGGTACTAATAACTCAATTTTCAATGCCATCCACATCCAATCAACTTAAAATCCTCTAGTCCTCTCAAATTTCAAGGTCTTTCGAGGCCGCACTAAAACAACTCGATATATTCTGCCAAAACACACCTCAGGGATCGCCAACCCAAACCTTTGATAAGTAAGATTTTAGTAATCCCCACCACCGACACCCACCCCCCAAATACATTTTAAAAAAAATAGTACTCTCCAATCCTTTACTCAAACTCGTGAATCCGATTGGCGTGGTTCTTGTTTCTACATGTAGCTCCTATCAAGTATGAGTTTTTCCACTCAATTTTAACTCAAATCGAGGAGACTCTTTTCTTTACTGATCAAGGCTTCTTTGTGGCCTTTAAATTTTACACCCCTGCCATTAATAAACTTCTGGATCAAATTTATCCTTACATATGGGTTCGTCCATCGGAATGTTCCATATAAAAACCAAGCTTTTTCTCAAACTTGTACTTCATTTCAGTCGAATTTCATGTAAAGGAATGAAGATGGCCTCACATTTCTACAATAGCTTGCTATGATTATCGCTTCAGTTCAGGGCCTTTAAATTTCTACAATAGCTTGCTATGATTATCACTTCAGTTCAGGGCCTTCAGGCAATGGTTGAAAAAGCCATCAACCACTGTCTATACTAAGCAAGTTTATTTACTGAAGATAGAAAGAACCTCTCTCTCTCTCTCTCTCTCTCTCTCTCTCACAACAAAAGTCTACATTTTTCTTCTTTCTTACACTGTAAAAATATCAAAAAGTTTGTTCAAACTTTCTCTTTTACTAAAATTTCTAGGGTTAACATAACGTGTCATGTATATTGACGCTGATCCAATTTGTTTGAAACTGATTCGTATTCGAGTTGACATAATCACCCCGTTTATTTAAATTTTTCCAAAATATGTGTAGAAAATTATTCACAGCACAATCCTGTTTGTATGTATTTTCCTTGATCCCACGCTATGCACGGCTACCGAAGATAAATGGAAACTGTAAAGCGGAACAAAAACTTACAATGACAAAAGACGAAAAGTATTGTCCTCGGCGCTCGTAATAAAGCAGGAACCGTCCGGAGACCTGGCAACAAACCCGTCAGAGAGAGAGAGAGGAAAAAGGGTGGGGTGAAAGTGTGTATACCATTTGACGCCCTTGAGGAAGTTGTTAGGGTTGGAGGGGGTCCTGAACTGGTGGGTGAAGTGGTAGGTTCGCACCGGAGGGACGCCGAAGCAAATCGACGGCGGGGTCCAGGAGTAGTCCGTTGGTTGTTGCTGGGTTGATTCTTCTTGTTGCGCGGTTTCTGAAACCTGTTCGCCTGAATTGGGTTGCTGCTGCTGTAGCTGTGCTTCTTCCTCCCCCATTGGTTGCGTTCGCCGGAAATTGGGAGCTGTGTTTGATAGCTGCAGTACTGTAAGCAATTGCCGCCAACAAGAGAAAACACTGGGCTTTTTGGGAGGCGTTGTAGTAACTAAATTGGGCCATTCCTATGCTCCACTGGACTCTTCTTTTTTAGTTTGGGAAAATGACGACTTGTTTTGATAATTAATATTCGTCAAGAATATTTTTAGCATTAATAAATGTTTTCAGCATGTCGTTGAAGGATATTAATTATCAAAACACATCCTGGGCCGTCATTTTCCCTTTGAGTTTTCATAGGTCGGCCCCGTTAATTCGGACGAAAATACCCCCTCATATTATTACCACCCGACATAGTCCCGACTCATTATTTACCACTCTGGTCACATATACAGTTCACATAGTTCACAGGGGTAAAAAAGTCATTATGCAACATAATAAAACCTATCCAGGTTCGGCCACAATATTTAGGGTTGGGATAAAACCGAAGCTAAAAAGTAGGACCGACCCCTAATTTTCTATTTTCTTTTTTAAGGAAAAACTTCAATTTTGGTTTGGGTCATGTCAGAACATTCCATTACTACCATCTAAGAGCAAGTTCATTCACCTGAGTCATTTAAGTTGCTAAAGTCTTTTTTTTTTTTCTTTTCAACAAGCAAGATTATATTGATGAGAGCGAACCCAACGATAATTATTTTTGACAAACTCATAATATAATATTTTTTTGACAAAATCCAAGTTCACCCGTTGCTATCCTTTGCTGCCAAAAAAAAATAAAAAATTGCAAAGTCATCTTTGGGGTCAGATCTCCCACATATCCTAGTTATTTGATTGTATTAGAAAATGAGATGGTTTTAATCCAATGTTCTGAATTTGAAATTGTACCAAAATATGGAGAGTATCAAGCAAATGGTGTTGCAACATTTGTTATTTTTCAACTTTTTCACATTGTAACAAGTTTGAATTTGGCTCTTGGCAAAGCCAATTTGACACCAACGAGTGGACTTTATCTGACGACTATTAACCTCTTCTCAGTTTTGTGGACAAAAATGCACAGCTATGTTTCCCATTATTCCATCCAAGCAACAGGATTCCAACCACTCTACATGTTCCAAGAGTGTAAAAGAAAATTCCACCCTTATCTTCATCTTCGAACTTTACTTAAAGCCTAGTCCCAAGTCAAACCCTAATCCAAACTTTTTGTCTTTATCTTCTATTCCCAAATTATCTTGATTTTTCAAAATGTAAGGCTCCGTTCCGCTTTCTTTTTAAATTTTTTTTCAAAAAGAAGGTAATTTCAAGTTTAAATATAATAAAAATAAAAAATATTTTTTTAATTTTTTTTGCACTGTTTAAAAGATCTCAATGAGATCTATCAAACAAGATCTATATTAGTAGGAAAATTATTTGCGTAAATATATGATTTTTGAGCTTGAAATTACCTTCATTTTCTAAAAGTTTCTTTTTGGAGAAACCGGAACGACACCTAATATATGTCAAGAGTGAAAACTAATATTTAATTAAGTTTGTTTAGAGGAGAAAATGGGTCAATGAAGAATGACAATTTGTTTTTGTTTGTTTTTCTTGATCATTAAGAAAAAGAATATGCTGGAGACGGGAAGCAGCAGAATTATTCATAAGCTTACAACAAGATGATGCAGGAAAAAGGTGTTTGTGTGTGTAGGTCTTGGGTTTTTCTCTTTTTTCTATCAGAGAAGTTTTCTGCAAAATTAGAGAGATTGATTTGATAGAGAAATTGTAATTTACCAGATCTGAGATGCATTGTCGTATGTGCATTTATAGATTTGGTCCAGATATCTGGACCATTGATTTCTCATTTCGGAGTATTTTTGGGGTATCCTTTCGGGATACCTAGCATTGCTCATTTGACGAAGATAGGCATCATGAATACATACACATACATACTACTATATGAAAACAAAGGAAGAAATATGAGGGTAAATGTTCTTAGCTTGTCCTTAGCGGGTATTAATTATCAAAACACGTCATGTGCCGTCATTTTCCCTTAAGATTACTTACCCAAGGAGATTATATAGTGATAATTCAATGTAGGGTGCAATTTGCACATGGCTAAAAATTCAGGGGAACAAGAATAAAGTTAGTCATTTTTCAAGTGAAATAGTGTGTCGAAACTTGAAAGCTTAGGGTAATTCACCTAACGGCTGAAATTCCTGTACTTAATCCAAATATGCGGACTACAAAACAGAACAAGAATTCGAAATAACCAAACGGTGATGCATGAAATTCGATCTTACAATGGCCAGTGTAAGAGAGGACACAGAGGAAAAAATAAAAATCAAGAAAGTGTTCAGTAGATATAAGACTGAGCATCGCAATTTTACAATAACGAACATTCACTCAAGTTAAAAACAGTACCACGAATCTGTCAAATAAATGCCAGGCAAAAACTCGACCATTTCTCCCCAGCAGCTACCTTGGTTCAACCCGGAAACACCCTCATAACTAGAACTCTGCTATGGGAAAAGGAAAACTAACAAATTGCGATCAACGCTTGTTATTTATTGTCTTTGCCTTTCTTATGTCTCTCTTTTTCTGTTGCTTTCTACGTGGCCTGGTCTTTGCAACTCTCTTGAATGGTTTCTTCTTATTCACAGGCACTTTTTGCTGCTTCTTGGCATCCCCACCAGTGGAAGGGAGGGCTGCTGCCAGTGGTCTCTCAATTGGAAGCTCTTCTTCACGAGAAATCTCACTCGTTGTCACTGTAACTGTCACGTCACCATTTTCATACAATGCTGTTCCTTCAACTGGATCAAAACCAAACCCTAACCTTAGAACAGAATAACACAAATGGCTGTATAACAAATACATCATGTATTCCATGTATTTAGATATCATTATGAGGAAAATACACTGATACGGTTTTGCATCTGAGCATCACAAAGCACTTAGCTTGTTAATGTCATTCTTATAAAACAAAAATCGGTTCCATTCTTAAGTATGCGATTCTTCCAAAAAGTTGCCAATCACACCTTACTTGCACATCAACTATCAAGCATGCTGCATATGTGGTCCAATATCACAGGTGGAGCAAAAGCCATATCGATCAAGGGTATAGACTTGGAGTATATCCTAATTACTTCAAAATCAACAAGACAATTGACAAACGTTGAATCGATCCATATAAATGGTAATGTCAGTAATAAAAGAGTAGAAAAACAATAATGAAAGAGGAGGGAGTTCATGCTTACGGCATGCGTCAAAGGGATTTGAGCTTTATTATATATTCCTTCTCTTCATGACTTTTTAACAAGAGACCTCAATCGTCCCGAAACTGTCGTAAAATGTTCAAAATAATTTTTTACCCACAATTCACGGCTGCACATCTCCTATTAGCGCTAGAGGAAAAGCTAAACATTTAACATTCACTATTCACAAGGTCCATCAAGAAATACATTACAAGAACACAGTACTGAAATCACCTGACACAGTGGAACAAATACCTCAAGGATATGGAGATGTATCTACAATTCACTTCCATATTAGGCATTTATTCTACCCTGTGAGGTGATTTCAAATTTCAATACTATGTTCTTGTAATGTATTTCTTTATGGACCTTGTGGAGTGAATGTCAAATGTTTGGCTTTTCGTCTAGTGCTAATAGGAGATGTGAGATGTTAAGAAGTTTATACTGCACACTTTACTGGAGTTTCGGTACGGTTGAGGTCTCTTGTTAAGAGTCATGAACAGAAGGAATATACGTCAAAGTTCACATCCATTTGACGCATGCCCTAAGAATGAACTCCCTCCTCTTTCATTACTAATTTTTCACTCTTTTGATACCGACATTACAATTTATACGGATAGATCCAAGCTTTGTCAATTCCCTTATTGATTTTGAAGTAATTAGAGTTGTCTAAGTTTACACCCTTGATAGATAGGCGTATTGCTTTTCTTCATGTTTTTGAATTCTGATTTCAAAATGAAATTTTCTTAAAATCTAAAGTTTTAAAAAAGAACACATCTAAGCAAAATAGTCGTACTTTGTACCTCAAGAAAATAAGGAAAATAAGTGAAATCTCTCCTTTCCCCTTTTCTTCCTCTCCTTTAATCCCCTCTTCTCTCCTACCGTGGTAAACAAAATGTATTTCAAATTTCCCAGCCAACATATTTCATGCTTTAAGCCAGTAGTTTTTTAGGGAATATACCTGAAATGGATGGAACTGGCTCAATTTCTTCATCCTGTTCTGCATCCTCTCCAGCTTCATCAGGTCCACCACTTGTCTCTGCTGGACCTCCGCCATATACAAGCTCTCTCTCCATCTTTCTCTGCATTAAGTATTAACTTAAAAAAGTTAAAGCACGCAGAAGTACTGAACATAATCTGGTTCCTGAAGGGAGAACCTCTCGCCAATGATTATTTTAGTATAGAATATATCACATAGGGCATTCTGGTAGTTGCATAGTTGGTTTGTGCACAATCAGTTAGTGTACTAAAACCTATTAAGCACACAAACTAGAGAAATTTATAAAGGAGAAAATTTCTTTTATATCCCTTCGACTTTGACCAAAAATTCATTTTGGTCATTCACCTTTCAATTTCGGCATAAAAATACTTCGACTTTCCAATTTTTTTCAATCTCATCCTTTAGGGATATATACATATATATATACACGAAAAAAAAAGGTGTTTGGATCAAGCACCCTACACACATCGGATGCCGTTGATTCCCACGTTGGCCCTCTCGTTTTTTTTTATAGAATTTTTGGACGTCTCGGATCGGCCATCCGGTGGCCGGAGACGGCCCGGAGCAAGACTCAAAGAAAACAGATTCCTTCTAAAGGACGACATTGAAAAAAATTGATAAGTCGAAGTATTTTTATGCCGAAATTGAAAGGTGAAGGAGCAAAATGAATTTTTGGTCAAAATCGAAGGGATATAAAAGAAATTTTCCCTTAATAAAACTAGATGACTTTGCAGCTTTTAGCTAAGATTCACAGGAATCCAAGTCCAGAAACTTAAAAGTTAACATAGATAAATAGTAGAATGAAACAAGTTTAAATAGTAGTAACTTATAAGTTGCAAGTTAAAACATCAGAGTCAGGAGTCTGAAGGACTAAATGAAAAATATTTCGCTTCAAACTATATTTTATATGCTACCAAAAAATATGTTGACTAGATACAAGTGAAATTCACCAAGGCCAAAACAAAAGCGTTCTAAACAATCAACAACAGTCGTGTAAAGTCAAAAGATGCATGGAATAAAACTAAGTGCAGCAACATCAACATGCATGTGGTCGAGAGGAAGAGGAGATCTCGTCAAAGCTTTCTATTCCATAGTGGTAGAAGAAGCGTAAAGCAGAACAAAGAGAAAGAGAGTATGAAATGGGAACAACAAAGAGCCCAACAAACAATAAATTTGCCATTTGGAACCATTCCAGATCAAAAGAGCATGGAAATATTAAAGTATCACTTATCAAGAATTTTATGGATGTGAATCAGTAGATGATTGACATCATAAGGAGGCATGGTGAAAATACCATAGAAGCGTCAACAAAGTTAGGTGGCTAAGCCTTGATTGTAGGCAAAACAATGGGGACTACCAGTCCCCACATTTGTGTGGACTTTTAGGGTTGGATCAAAAAAGGCAAATCTAACAAGAAAATAAGGTGATCCGTGCCTTTTTCCCGTAACAAATGTCAATCTAGTGTTCCTAAAGTCATTATACAACAGCATAAATTACAACAAGGATATTTATAAATAGCACAAATGGATGATTCTTTGAATAAAAGGTAGCCGTTTCCATAACCACTGGCAATACAATCAGTTGCTCACTTGTTTGAAGGTTTACGAATCAATGTAAGTCAAATGGACTCATTGTATCCATAAACTCCCAACTCCCAAGAGATATCTTCCTACCAATCTACGCTTTCGCCCCAAACCAACTTGAACAAAGTGGAAATTTAGAAAACAGAATAAATTGGAACCAATCCCACCGAGACCCATTTTTTGCACCCTATTCAAGCCATATTTGCAACTCTTTCGAAGTTTTTAAAAAAAATAACAGCATCTATAATATCAACTATATCAACTAACAGAGTAACATGAAAAATAAAACAAGCTCTTTGATACTTGCACTCTGACTCTCAAATGTAGGATAACCATAAAACCAAATATAAGTAGATCACCTAAATAAATGAAACGATTGAACATGCCATCAAGCGTAAATTGGACCTCTCTACTTTTACAAATGATGTGGATACTAAATATCAGCAGGTCTTAATACATCATGATGTGATTGTACAAAATCCAAATTGTCATGTAGGATCATAGAATCACGTCAAAAGGAACCCATTCCAATCCCGTCGTAACCACCACAAAGAAAGGGTTAAAAGTTCATACCTTTTTACGTGCCTCAATGCGCTTCCGCCGATGTACTTCTTGTAATTGCAATTCAGCTTCCTTTCTCCTCTTCTTCTTTCTTTTGTGAAACCCAGTCACGTAATCCCTTTCAAACAAGAACCCTAGTTAGACAATCACCATGAGAACCTCCAGCACGACACAAGACAATAAAAGTTTGTATGAACCTGCTATTGTAATCCTCATTGCCAATTGGTCGGGTTTTCAAACTATGTCACCAACAACAACTACTACAGACTAGCATATAAAATTGAGGGTGAATGTACTCTATGCACTAAAACACCCCTTTTACAAACAAAAGCCCTAGCTAGACAATAATATGGGAGGATCCACAACACAATGAAACAAGGATTCGCCTGAAACCCACAACAAGAAACCAGTTGACGTGACCCTCCTGAAATTTCCTTTACCTACATTTGTACCCCTATCTTAGAGTATTTGTCATTTGATCCCCTTAAAAAACTATGTTCAAAGTTTCAACCCTAATTCTTTTAAGAATCCTTAGTATTCTGAATTATCTATAACAACTCCAACCTTTAAATCCTATGACCATCCTGTCTCTCCCCCTCCCTCTCCCTTTCACTCTCGTAAAGTTTCAAGTAAAAGCTACAACTTTTAATTCTGTTTTATTAGAATAAACTTGTTCCGTTTCTAAACAATTAAGCTAAGATTTGGCTTTAAATCACTCAATTTGTGAGGTGAATCTAAGTCTATAAAGTACAATAAGGTTTTCTCCAGTGGGACTTCTAATTATACGTTTTTTATGAGCCATAGATTGGTAAGAATCGAAATGGTCTATCATTAAGCAATTTTTATTTCGTATTTAGTGACTATCGTGCAATTACTAATCATATTGTGCTTGATCACAGAAAAATATGTTCACATTTATGATGTGTATGTGCCCCTCCTATATCGAATTCCTGAATCCGCCACTATTTGTAATACTGATTGCCAATTGGTCAGGCTGGTTAACCATTTCACCACAAACAACTACAGAACTTACTTACAAACTTTTGAAAGTATATGCATAAATACACGCCTTCTCAAACAAGAACCCTAATTTGATTACCCTTGCAGGCACTCAGGATTTAAGTGGGGGGCCGTGGCGGTGGGTTGCTGTGCTAGTTCCCAGTAGGTATACATTGCATGGGGTGGTTCCTACGTCACCAAAAAAAAAAAAAACCTACTTTGACAAGCTCCATGCCAGAACCCACAACAAAGCACAAATTCGGAGGGAACCCACAAAATGAACTAGATATTGTAATAGAAATTGGGCAGGGTTTAACCACTTCAGCACCAATACGTAGAGAGTTGCATACACGTGTGTGGGTATGAGAGATATCTGGATACCTGAGGTCTTTCTCGTCAAAAGAAACGGAGAGAGCCTTGTTCTTGAGAGACCTCTTCTTGATATGCCGAGCCCGAGTGAGCTGGGTCTCTCCTGCTTCCTCTGCTTCTTCCATGGATGGCGATTCCCAAAGCCTCCTCTCTGTTTCCTGCCAATTGAATATCTACTGTGTTTGAAGGAGGGAATACTTTTGTTCTTGGTTCAACAATGAAAAAGAGTCGAGGGCACGTTTGGGCTTCGGAATTTTTTTATTTTTTATTTTTGTGAACTTGAAGGGAAAACTACCGGCTGGTGGAGGAGCTATCCCTTATTTACCACTTTCCTCGTCTACACTTTTGAAATTACAATTACATGGTAGCATCACTAGTAATCACTAATGTACATGATAAAATAATTTTTTTTTGTTCGAACGGAATGGACATGATATGCATAATACCGGTGAATCAGTTTGGACAATCTCCCTAAAACCCTATATTCTATTCTCTCTCTCTTGGACGACTGAAACGGCATTCTCTTCTTATCCTCAGGGTTTGGGTTTCATTATTCTCTTTTGTACTCTACAAGAATCCAAGACATGCGCGTACTCCCTCCGTCCATCGATTTCGTCCCAATTCGTTTCTATCGTTACACCAGACGCTAAGTTCGAATTCGTTTCAATCGTCCTGGCTTCCAACGTTTCCATTGACCACACAGTTCATCAGATTTGATTCGTTCTCGTCATGTAAATTTTCTACGGATTAGGGTTTGAAATCTATGAATTTAGGTTACAATGTTATGTTTTTGTTTTGAAATCTTCTTTGGAATGGGTTTGAAAATGATTTGTGATGCTGTCCTACATATGGTATAGGGTTTTTGATGGTGATATGTCTGTTTTTATTTTGTCGATATGTTTGCTTTTTATTTTGTTTCGCAGCAACCTTTGAGATAGATGGAGCATTTAGCGGTAAAATGATGTATTTTCTAGAACACTTTGCACTCGATACTAACACCTCAGCCACTACACTTCTCTTTGTTCCTTAGTTATGACAATGAAGTAACCTATAAATTTAATAATGTTTGGATCCTTCGGAAGAAGATTCACTCTAACCTCCTCCGCCTTGTTTCTGAGCTTCAGCACAAAGTCATTGCATCACTACTTAATTGGTCAGCATTATACTAATGAGTTAAAGTTTTTTTTTTTTTCCCCAAATGAAGGACGAATAGAGGACAAAAGCGACCACGAACTACAAAAGTAAGGCATCTAAGGAAACTATAATGACCAATCCCTATCTCATTTTCAAGTATGTATTTTTTAGTCCAATATTTTTTATTGGTTGGTTAATGTGTTTAATTCCCATTTTTGTTCACATTAACTAATGCAATTTATATATACTTTTCCAATTGCAGGGAAGAGTATATAAAAGGTATAAGAAATGCAGAACCTACTAGTAAACATTCTCTTAAAAAGATTAGATGCTATGGTGTTCATGCTAATTTAACTTAACTCTGTTTGATTATTAAATTTGTAATACTTAATCCATGTTGTGTTACTAATCTTTGTCTGGACTATGCAGCTTACCCGAATAGTTGGCGACATGTGGATCAAAATGCTTGAGGCAGAAAAAACGCCATACATTAACCTTGTCAATGAAGGAAAGGCCAAAAAAAAATCAGGGTGTCCCCAAGAAGAAAAGGAGACTACATTGGTATGGCTTCGTGCATGGGGTTTTTTGTTAATGTCTAATTTTGGAAGTAATATGTCTATGAAAGTTATGCCCGTATCCAATATTGACAAGTTAAATTTTTAATTTTTTGACCAAAATTTATAATATTTGCATGTCAAGCCCGTATTTCGGAGTAGGTGTTCTTCCAAGAAATTGGTGGATCTAAATTAGAACCTGACAGATGAACAAAGAAAGGCTGTTGAAAGACTTGGATTTAGGTCGCTCTTAAATTTCTAATGCAATATGTTGAACCGGGATTTCATATGAAAGTTGATTAAACACTTCAACCCCAAGACCAGGAAGTTAGAATTTGGGAGGCTGAGAGCTTATGAAATCAGTATTGCTGAGGTGGCAAGGGCCCTAGGCCTTGATGTTGGAAACATACCAGTTTCTAAGCACATTGAGTCATTATTTTTAGAAGACAACAAAAAACTGGAGAGAGGATTGACTGTTAAGATGATGGACAAAGTGTTTAAAGAGGAGACACACTACAAGAAAATGTGGCTTTAACAGCATTTTTATTACTTGCATGTGTTAAAGTGCCGTTAATACTAGTTATTCCCGGCATTAATATAATGTCGGAAAATATTATCTTTAAATGGCATTAGTTATAAAATGTCTGTAAAAATTACTCAAAAATGGCATTATTGCAGAAAATGTCGTTTTTAGTTTAGTTATGGGTGGAAATATTACCATGAACATGTGCGATTCTTTCTCCCCTCCTAAAACGATGTCGTCTAGTGTACACGTGAAATACTTTTCATTTTTCCCTCGTACTTTTTCCTTTTTCCCTCCTATTTTTTTCTTTTCCCTCCCTTGTTCTTTCTTGATTCACTCCTCAAATCTCTACAAACAAAAATCCCCAAATCAAAACTCCAAAATGGAAGCCCTAAGTTAGACGACGAGCCGATTGTCGTGACCAACTTCACATGGATTAAGCTCACCAGGAAGGACTTCGATGAACCCTTAAATTCACATGATCGATCGAAGCCCTAGCCCATCTTCACTGGTCATTGCATGATATCTCACTGTCGCAGGTACACACTATTTCTTCTTCATCGATCTCTCTTATTTTCTTGTCACAAGATTTGAAGCAAATCTGTGTTCTAAGTTTGAACTTCGCATCTCCTCTCTATTTAGAGTTTTGAGTTTACAAATTTCTACATTTGTTCACCTTTGAACCTTGAATCCCATCTCTTTGTTCAGGGTTTCAGATTTGCATTTAAGTGCTCATAGTTCCAAAATTGATGTATTGCTTGTGTTCTATTTCTGCCATTAGACTGCGGTTTGTCACGTGATTTGCTAAATTGTTGGTTTTGATTTTGTGTATATATGTTGTAGTTGATGGTACAAAGAAGCTTTACTAATTTATTTATTTTGGCCAAAATTGGTGGAGACCATCTCGATTTTGTGTTTAGATGTGGGTCTTTCAAAGATGCATATAAACTATTTGTTGAAATGCATGTTAAGAGAGTAAAGACAGTGGCCATATAGTTGAAGTTTAATTAGTATAATAATCCATTTTGAGGAGCAAATTTTTCGTTTAGCATGACTTTGTTATTAGGAATAAAAATGGTTCAGGAAATTTCCTAGATACTAGCAATTTGAAAGAGTAATCTCTATACTGAAGATAGAGTTGATTTGAACTTCGAATCAACCATTCCCAAGTCCTCAAATCTCGAGATTTTCGTGCCCTAAACCCATGTTTGTAGAAAAAAATTAGTTCAATTAATAGTAAAAATACCATTTTTGGCGGAATTTGGGCGCTCCAGGGAGCCACCCCTCCCCCACCGACTGTCTACTAACTAATGTTATTATTCTGCCAAAGTCAAAAAATGGGACACACGAGTGGGAGGAAGGGCCATTGTCATGTAAGGGATGAGGTAATTAACCAATTAACGTGCAGAATTAAATTTAATTCAATGCATTTATATATCAAATGTGTTCTGAACACTTTGGCATTTTGTACGCTAATAAAGTTGACACAGGTTAAGGATGGAGTAGTAGTTGAGCTCGATCGTATACAAGTATTCATTAAGACTCATACGAAGAAAGATGGACAACCAGTTGATGAAGCATCAGCTTTGGCCATAGTATGTATATTTACTTGATTTATTTTGTATCCATTTAGATGCTTGTTACTGGTATGCTTCTTTTATGTCTATTTACAAAATAAAATCTTTGCACTTGTTCTTTTACTTACTATAGATATGTTTCATTTATATTAGCGTCATCTTAATGAGGGAGCGTCTCAAATTCCTGAGTCCTCAGATTCACCTGCTTTACAGGAGGAGTTATTCATTGACGTACTAAAACCAGATAGGAATGGACGTATGCGTACCTTTGGCCTGGGTCCTTATCCGAGTCAAGTGTTTGGGACCAGATATACCTGGTCTCAGGAGTAGCGTGTCAAGGATCAAATGCGTGCGGAGTTGCGACAAGAGGTGCTAGGAGACGTAAGTGGAGAAATCACTCAATTGAAGAACCAATATGCAACAATGGCAGCTTATATGAAAAGTGTAGGACACCCTTTGCCTCTATCACCAAACGGAGCTGGAAATGAAGATGGAGATCGCACACTGTCACTAATGGAGTACAATGGACAGGTAAATTGTGGTTTCATGGTACTTTTTGAGGCAATGAAAATATAGTTGGCCATTTTATTGATTGAAAATACACCTGCCTCTCATATTGATTGATTAGTGTTGTTGCCAAAATATATAGCTTGAGTCCAAATAAGTATGCATTGTGGTCTCTGAAAGAGGCCTATAAATTGGTTGCTAAAATGCATGTTTAAGCAATAATGCTATAAGGACTAACTGACTCAATCGACGGTATACCGATCTGAGTTGGCACGGAGGGACCCACGCACTCCAATTCTCTCTCACTCCTCTCTTTTCAAACAAAAATTAGCTGGCAAAACTTGGGAAAATTTCAAAACTTAGGGTTTTCAAAAATTTTGGCCCTACAAATTCATTTTGATCCCTAAAGGTCTCTCACTCTTCTAGTAAATCTCTCTCTCTCTGGAAATACATTTCTTCTCCAAATTGAATCTGCAGCTTCCTCTTCTTCACCACCACCACCGACGCCCACCACCATCGCCGTCTTCTCCCAACTTACGTACGTTGATTTGATGCAACCATCATCGTCGTTCCCTTATCGCAGCCAGAGTCTCGCACCACCACGACGCCCTCCCCCGACGCATTAACGCCGATCCGATGCAACCATCACTGCCGTCCCATTGTCCCGCCTTCCTCTTCCCGTCCCACCGTTAATGTCGTCCCTCTGGTAAGGAAAGTCCCAACCAACTTTGTCTTGATTTTTTTAAGATCCCCAAATCCCATAGTATATTAGGGTTTGTAAAGGTAAAAGGGAGATTTACGGTACACTCCTATATTCCAAATTTAAGTCCAAATATTTCTCAAGTTTTGATTTTTGGTGAGATCTCCACTTAAAAGCAAGTTTTGAAAATTTGTTTGGACTTCATGGAATATTTTGATGTCGGAATGTCTTCGTATACTTGAATTTTTTTTTTCTTTGAGAAATTCTCTACTTAGTTGGAGAAGTCATGATAATGATGTGGGAATAATAGTTCAATTCTTCTACCAAGAATATAGTAAGGACTCGTCACTCGTCTAATGATGTGGGAATAATAGTATCAATTCTCTACTTAGTAGCAAACATGTTCTTTTTCATTTCTCAATGTTTTTTGCCTGTTTTCTTGGGAATTTGTCTTTATGTTATTGATTGTGGTTTGGTGTTTGTTGTGTAGGTTCTGGAGCTAGTAGAGAATGTGGCGAGGGATAATAAGAGGAACTGAATAGTTCCAAGGCAAAATCAGTTTGCTGCGAGGAATGATGAGGAGTCTGTAACAATTGTGAATGATGTAGTTTTGCCTAACAGTAATCAAGTTCTCTTACCGAAGATTTCTGGAAAAGGAAAGGACCAGATTGGATATGTTTAGTAGGAGTTGTAGGGTTTTTAGGAGTAGTGATTTTCTCTTTGTGTTTTGAAAATGGTTATATTGGTTCTTTTTCGGCTTGTTTTGATGAATCCATTTTTTTCAATAAGCTTGTTATGGACATATGGCCTTTATAGCTTGTTATGGAAATAACTTGATGAATCCTTGTCTCAATAACTTGGTCATATATGAAAAATCAGTTGTTTCAAATGTTGAGAATCACATTATTGAGTGCAGATTTTTTGTTTGATTTAAGCACCGGGCTTGTGTATCCTGCAAACAAGTAAATAAAGGAGAAAGATATGGTGGAAAAGGCTTGGATTTTGTTTGGTGTGCATGGTGATTCATTACTTGATTTTCAAAAAGTTCATTGTTGAAATACCATTTTTTGGTGGAACACTTGGTTTGCATAAGAAAAAAGTGCACCCCTCCCCTATGTTATCAGATTAGAATTTGAGTTTTTCGATGGCTTGCCAACTTGCATTCATGTCTCTTATAAAAGGAGCAATTCATGTACCATTAGATGTGAGTATCATTCCCACACTAGAAAGGCCTTGTATGTTAAGTGCCACAAATATGAAAAAAACCTAAGAAAGGCTTGTCTGGAACTTGCCATAATCAAATCAAAGTACTTCATTATACTGTCTCCTCTAACATATTCTCATCCCATGAGACATCATTTGTTGCAATGCCTTTTTTTTTTGTAATAAAGGACCGCATCAATATACAAAGATGTTTTTTTACGAAAACAAACACAAATACGGAACATGTTTACCTCCCAATTATTTTTAAAATGAACGCAGATATAGATACAGACACAGATATGTACAACAGACATGAACACAGACACAGACATGTACAATGGATACGAACACAGACATGGACACAACTAGTAGCTGTAGCGAGACTAGAAGAAAGAAGTTCTATTATTCAATATATGTGTTTCAAGAGGCCATTACATCATTATATAGGGAAAACATAGAAACCCTAAGTAAACCCTATTACATGAAAGGACATTATTACCCTTGCAACTAAACATTAATAACATCATAACCAATAATATTCCAACACTCCCCCTTAAACACATGATGCGAACCCGGAGAGCATCGTGAGTTTGGCAAGATGAAAATGAGATACTTCGACTGAAACAATCCAAAAAGCAAAGCCATATCCACACGATAATGCAACTTTGATCCAATCCAAAATAAAGAATCACTAATATTTTGGTATCGGAACAAATGCAGTGGAACAACGAACGAAATTGCTAATGGAGAAATATGAGACAAGTTTCAACACTCCCTCTCACAGTGCGAACCCCAAATTGCACGAGAAGAGATAAAGAAAGGATCCAACAAGGATCACAACAAGACAAGGTGCCAATGTCACAACAAATGGAGATTTAACTACCAAACAACAAGACAAACACTCGTTCATAATTTCACCAAAAGCCGAGAAATATCCACAAGGGACCAAACTGTCACATTGCTACAAAAATATGGACCAAACTATCACACTGCTACAAAAGCAGGGACCAAAACAAATACTGCAAAGTTCAGGGACCAAACTATAATAAAACAAACTTGAGAGCATTGACAATTGGGAAACCGAAAGAGAGCATGAAACTAGATTGCAATACAAACCATCAAAAGAACTAGAGAACCAAAGAACGAATTTGAACAACCACGATCTAGAGAACCATGAACAAAACTGAAAACCACAAAAACAGAGCTAGGGTTTATGACTTCAAGGGTTTTCAAGGTATGTGGGTGGCGAAAATGAGAGTATTAACAGCGGTGGCTGTGGTGGTTGACAGCGTGGTGGCTATGGGGTTGCGTTTTAGGGTTTATATCGACTTAGGGTTTCAGATTAAGTGGACGAGGGTGGCTGGTCCGACGGACGACAGCAGAAAACTAGGTAGGCCGCCCGCCGGCAAACGAGAAGCCACAAGTCTAGATCTTATGCTTTGATACCATGTAGCGAGATTAGAATAGAGAAATTCTATTATTCACAATATGTGTTACAAGAGGCCATGACATCATTATATAGGAAAAACATAGAAACCCTAAGTAAACTCTATTACATGAAAGGACAATACTACCCTTGCAACTAAACATTAATAACATCATAACCATTAATATTTTAACAGTAGCAATGTGCATTTTGTACATGTAATGAAATTGAATGCTGTAATTCAGTATTGGTAACGATTTTTTCATCCATCCAACTAAAGAAATGCTAATAAGTAATAATCCATTGAGTGCATAGACAGTTCACATAGTTAGAGAATTACATTCCATGGCCCATGATAAAAAAAAAATAGGGGCATAATGCATCAATCTTACTTGTCTATAAACTGCCTAATATATACAAACATGAAGCTTCCACACCTACAAAACCAAAGCGTCCACCCTTTTCACTCCTTCAACTATATAAAAGCCAAGCTTCCACCATTTTTCCGCTTCCGCTTCAAGCAACTTAGCCATAACCCTCTCACTCTTTCCATCGGAATCAGAGGCCTTGTTGGTGACTCGATGGAAAAGTGCCAACATCGTGTCAAAATGATGCCATTCAGGCTTGCATTCCTAATTAGCATAGCTAACCTTAAGAAATGTATGATTCCTCCTTACATCTTTTCTCCATCTTCATAAAATGTATTTGTCTAACACTTGAGTGAGTTTCTTCTTTGACCAAACAATGAACATATGCTTGCATATAATTTATTTAAACTTGAACAACCGACAAGTACAACTAGCATCTTTTGACTGCTTATTAAATTGAACATGGAAAGTGAAAGTTTTCAAAAAACCAGACTCACCAATTTGTATGTCTTCTTCTATCTCAAATTTCCCCATATCATCCACTACCATTACACACTCCATTTGGCATGCAATCTTCCCGGTACTTCATCTCGGAAATCCTTAAATTTGGCTTTCGTGTATATTTGTTGAAATTGATTCTCAAACCCATAAGGGGACACGTTCTTAACTTAAGCATTGAAACAATGGGCGTCTTCGTCTTCTTAATTTTGCACCTTTTTACACATGGCATTCTTATATTGCTCCACCTAGATTTTTATTAGACGAGTCCTTACTTTATTCTTGGTAGAAGAATTGATACTATTATTCCCATATCATTATCATGACTTCCTCAACTAAGTAGAGAATTTCTCAAAGAAAAAAAAATTCAAGTATACTAAGACATTCCTGTTGTGAATTATTGTGGATGATCCACTTGTAAGATAAAGGCTATTATTTCATCTAACCTATTTATTAGGTTGTTCCTTGCTTTGGCTATAAATTGATAGTTTTGTAAGGCCATTGAACATCAATCGTGTAAGTCAGAAAAGGAAATGCAGAAAGCAAAAGAGAAAACACTGATATAATACAATAGGTTCTGAAGAACTACTTTGCTCTCGATAGTTTCTGGAGAAACTATCCTTTCTATATATTTGTGCTCAGTGCTTAATTTAGTTTCTGCAATCTTATTATTGTGCTGGTTTTATAACACGTTATCAGCACGAGTCTCTACTCTACTGAAAAAGGTAAATGGTTTACATTTCCTGTAACTCACTTGTTCATAAGCTCTGCTAGTATATCTTTCTCCTGCATAATTTACGTAAGTAGTATATGCTAGGAAAGAAAAAAGGTACATGAAGTACTTACTAGTTATGAATCCTAAAGAAAATGAATACCTGAAGTATTCTACTAGTAAATACTTATATATATGAAAAAAAAGGGAGTGGGGTGGTGGGGGGGGGGGGAAAGAATACCTAAAGTATTTTACACGGTATGAAAAAAAAATTGAGAATACCCGAAGTATTTTTTGCAACAAAGTGGGTGGATCTTCAATATTGAATCCACCACACCGCTTCAAACCCGTGACCTCTTTAAGAGAAACCATGAGTTTGGCCACTGAGCTAACCCCAGTGGTTGAGAAAATATTCACATATTTTTATATCTATTATATCTTCTCTAGAATTTTATCAAATACAAATAAGAATAAAATTATTTGTCAGTATTAATTTCATGTTCAGAACTTCCAGTTGTATGCAAATCATTTATACTCCATCACTGATTGACTTGAAAAACAAAGGGATAACATTAAGTTGCCATGTCATGAACAATAAATAATACAATACATTTATTTGATAGGTTGGACTTGAAAGCCTCCTAAGAGCATCCGCACCAGTCTTTCTAAATTTTGGACCAAATTAGAGAGGAAAAAACCACTTTATTACTTTAGCTATCCACTTTTAAAATATCTGTTGCATCAAACTCTTTATTTTCACTCTCTATCCTTCAATTAAATATTCAAATCTTTTGTAAAATGGTTTCGTCCTTGTTTACAGAGCATTCCTAGTGGGTTTGTCGGCAACTTCATTGGTGGGTTTGTTGACACGAATACTGAAATTGTATTTTAATGGAGAAAAGAGTGTACAGTGCCTCTTTTCTTCTAACGAGGTACTGTAGCAAATTTATAATTTTGCAAAGTAGCGACGAAGTCCACGAGCCTGGTGCAGGGAGGTTTTCAGTCTTTTGCTCTCTAATCTAGCGGCAGAAGAAGAATGGAGAGTGAGATGTGGATGCTCTAATAACTGATCGCATCCGTACGTGAATTACTGTTTGTTCTTTCTGATATGACTGTATTATAATTTCTTACAGCATCAGTAAGTTTTCTTTTGGTTTATTACTACTCTATTTTTCCTAGAGTTTAAGAAATTATAGTTTACTCCACATGTTTCCATTTTTATTTACATTCTAACCTTGCAGGTTTAAGTAAACATTGTTTGATCCACATATTTGTGATTATTATATAATGTTTCCTTAGATTTATTATTGCAGTTCATTAAATATGAGTCGCTCATTCAACTATCCCCTATTTAAATGTTTATATAAATTGAAATCTCTTATTTTTATAGACAATGTCAAACTACACAAAATTGGAATTTGCAGCACTTGATATTTTAGGAAGAAATAATTTATCATGGATTCTTGACATTGAGATTCACCTCAATGCCATGGAAATAGGAGAAACGATTAAAACTGGTAATGACGGGTTCTTGAAGGATCGCGCCAAAGCAATGATATTTATTCGCCACCACCTCCATGAAGACCTGAAGTCCGAGTACCTTACGATTAAGGGCCCATTAACCTTATGGAATAATTTGAAGGAAAGGTACGGGCACCAAAAAGCAGTGATACTGCCAAGAGCTCGTTATCACTGGTTAAATTTAAGGGTGCAAGATTATAAATCTGTTAGCGAGTATAACTCCGCTCTGTTCAAGATAGTTTCTATCTTGAAATTATGTGGTGAAAGTATCACTAAGATATGTTGGAAAAAGATAGTTTCTATCTTGAAATTATGTGGTGAAACTATCACTGAAAAAGATATGTTGGAATTTTTTTTTTACCACTTTTCACACCAACAATTTGCTCTTGCAGCAGCAATACAGAGAGCGTGGGTTTGAGAAATACTCAGATTTAATTTCTTGTCTCCTGGTTGCTGAACATAATAATGAGTTGTTAATGAGGAATCACGAGTCTCGTCCAGCTGGCTCTATACCATTCCCAGAAGAGAATAGAGTCTCTTTTCCCAATCAAGGATGAGGTCGTGGACGTGGGCATGGGTGTAGTAGCCATAACCACCAAGTCCATGGAGGATATGTTCAAAAATCAGGCAAGAAACCAGATATTCCCCAGAAGTAGAATAAGTGGACTAGACCAAAAGTGTCTGCAGGAAAAGGGAAGAATTTGGAAAATAAGCCTCCCAGGAATTCTGAGGACTCCTGCTGCAGATGTGGGGAAAAAGGACATTGGTCACGTATCTGTCGTACACCGAGGCATTTGGCAGACCTTTTACTAGGCATCTATCAAAAGAAAGGAAAAGGAAATTGAAACAAACTTCACTGATTAAATGAATAATAATCAACCTGACCCTTTTGAACCTTTTGATATCTCGTCTTTTGATATCTCTGAGTATATCGGTAAACCAAATGGAACGAAAAAAGACCTCTATGATGAAAATGACTACCCCGAATGGTCCCAGCAGTTAGACTAAATTATCATTTTCTATTTATATTGCATGTAATAAACTTGAAGGTGTGTTTATGTTTTTAATCATGTTGTAAGAAATATGTCATGTTGTATTTGTCTTTGTAATAAAATGTCAAGGTGTGTTTCAGTTATCTATTTATGAAATCTTTTCTTGCATATAATAGGGCATGGATACTAATAATGCGTTGTCAAAAACAAGGATAACTGGTGAAGATATTTGTTTGGTAGACAGTGGTACAACACATACCATTCTTCGGGATAACAAATATTTTAAACAATTGACAAAGATACAAGCAAATGTCAATACAATATCTAGTTCCGCAAACCTAATTGAGGGTTCTAGAAGAGCGAATATTGTGTTAACAAATGAGACAAATTTAAGTATTGACAATGCTCTGTATTCTACCAGATCCAAAAGAAATCTTCTAAGTTTCAAAGATATAGGTCATAATGGTTACCATATTGAAACCATCAGCAAAGGTCAAGAAGAGTATTTATATATCACTTCTAATGTATCTGGCCAGAAGCTAGTATTAGAAAAACTTTCTACATTCTCTTTTGGGCTATATTATACAACGATTAGAACAATTGAATCATATGCGGTTATGCACCAGAAGTGCTCTAATCCAAAACTTTTCATGCTATGGCATGGTCGCCTTGGGCATCCAGGTTCAATAATGATGCGTCGTATTGTCAAAAATTCACATGGGCATCCGTTAAAGAACCAGAAGATTCTTTTGCCCAGCAATTACCCCTGTAATGCTTGTTCACAAGGGAAACTGATAACTAGACCATCTCTCTCTAAAGTCGTTATTGAGTCTCCATCCTTTTTACAAAGAGTTCAAGGGGATATTTGTGGTCCAATACACCCATCTTGTGGACCATTTCACTATTTCATGATTTTAGTTAATGCCTCAACCAGATGGTCACATACTTGTTTATTATGTACACGAAATGTTGCATTTGCTAGATTTCTTGCCCAGATAATCAGATTACGAGCACAATTTCCGGATCACCCAATCAAGACAATTCGTCTGGACAATGCTGGAGAATTCACATCTCAGGCAT
>JAOTQK010000012.1:9748614-9759327 GCA_025642025.1 Rhododendron ferrugineum
GTGAAGAGATTTCAACAAAATGCCATTCGTAGAATGGAGGGAGGAGATTTATGCAGAAGGAGGGGATAAATCTAGATCGTTGGTTGTCTTTTGAATTCAAAAACCACCCTGTCATATTATATAGATAGCTTCCTAGATTGAATCAATCAAACCTCCCCGTATTCGGATTGCTATTAAGATGAGGCTTCATTTCTAAAGTTTTTTTTGGGGGGGTAAGTACTATTTCTAAAGTTATCAGTCCTCTTAATTGTTTTTATGTTATCTCCTATCTTTTGTCTACCATTATGAAATATCATTTTTCTTATGTATTTATATTTACCTCCTCTATACCAAAATGTGATTTCTCCTTCTAATTGTATCATTTCTCTTTATGTATATTTTTATTATGTATTTATACCATTTTTGCATCTCTCGATGTCAATTTTTCACAAGGGTCTAGCATGGAAAACTTATGACTTTAGTAAATTTCAAAATTTATAATGCCACTCTCCAAATTGATAACCGCACTCTCCTTTGGGAGTGACATTATAAATTCCCTAACACATCTCCATAATATTACAAGTTTACAACTATTTCATGGTAATATTTTGTAGTTTTGACTTTTTTGATCTTTGTGTTTTTTGTTCGACTTGCTTGATTACTTGATCATGTTTCATTGATGTATTCACATGAAATCAAAATAAAATAAACACAATCGAGAAATATTGGAGTAACTTTTTTGTTGTTGTTGTTGTGACTTTCGTGCATAGCACGGATTTGCTGCTAGTAAGTCAATTAAAAAGAAATAACTCTTACTAGGAGCAAATTTTGAAGTTTTTTTTTCCCAAATCCATAAGTTAAAAAGAAATAACCAAAGGGAAGTACCGTGTTTCAAACGCACAATCATTCAGGTGGGAAATCGAAGACCTTACCACTTGATATAGGCGTCCATCCTACTCTATTTTGGATAGTTTAATATATTATACTTTCTGTTTCTATTCAAAAAAAAAAATCGATAATTTTAGAAGGGTCATGTGGCCCTCTTGTGCCTACAACGGATCCGCCCCTGCATATGAAGCATGTGCTTTTTCGTTCAAATTTATATTCGAGTTGGATTAAAGCTACTAAACGACTAGTGAACCACATTAAAGTCAAATGAAAAGTGTAAGTTGTAACTTGACTTTGTGGATGAAATTAAAGTTATGGGGAAAGAGTAAAACTTTACTCAAACTAGAGGGACCAAAAGTGAAAGTTCCCTCTTTCAAAGTTCCCTCTTTCGTCCGTCTTCCAAAACAACCCCAAAATCTCATGCTCTCTTGCTTGTGTCTAGGCCATAGGAAGAGAGTGATTATTCACGAGCAATGCTACATACCCCGAAAAGGTATCCAAAAAATATCTCGAAGATACCCAAAAAGAAAAACCAGTGAATGAATCTGAATCCTTGATTTCCCTTTTTAGAGTATTTTCGGGGTTCATTTTCTGGGTACTTAGAATTTTTGTTTTGAAACACTCATTATGTGATGGTCTAGAACATTTTTTCACCATGCATTGAAGCAGTGACACATGTTTAGAGTAGATCATACATCGATTTGAGTAAGAATCTTGAAGTATCAAATGGCATTTTCGTACTT
Organism: Rhododendron ferrugineum; assembly: GCA_025642025.1. Taxonomy (NCBI): domain Eukaryota; kingdom Viridiplantae; phylum Streptophyta; class Magnoliopsida; order Ericales; family Ericaceae; genus Rhododendron; species Rhododendron ferrugineum. The sequence continues at coordinate 9,750,225 of JAOTQK010000012.1, forward strand.
CAAAGGAACAAAGTAGTTATTCCTAGGAGCGAGTGAGACTGTGAGTATATTTTGTAAATAATATTTCATTTATCCCAAATTTCTTGTTAATTTTTTGGTATGTATATTTTTTATAAATTATTAATTAATATGTTTCTATTTACAAGGTCTTTTATAATCTTAAAAACTTTGTTCAATATAAAAGCTTAACATATATCAAATAAGATTCGTATCACTGATAAAACATTTATCTATTTAAAATATAAGAGCATCTCCATTGTAATAAGCAAATAGACATGAATAAATCAATTTAACAAATAATACTCAAAAAACACCCCACATTGTAATAAGCAAAATTACAAGTCTTTTAACAAACAACTAAATTCTACCCGTTCCATAACCAAACTTAACAACTTTTACCAATAATCAAAACTCAATAACCAAACTCAAAACTCAATAACTCAAAAACACCCCACATTAGAATCGTCTAATAGAGACGAATAATTTTGTGTGGTCGGGTGTGTGATTGGAACTCGTTTGCGATTGGACAAATGTGCATTGTGTATTGTGGGGTTTTTTTTTGTTAGGGATGCAAAAATAACCAATGTGGAGGTAGATGTTGTTAAGTTTGATTACGGACTAAATGGATAATCAATTGCTGACGTGACACATTTTGGTTATTGGTTTTGATTATTACCATTGCAGATGCTCTAAGTACTCCTTCGTAGAGCATCTTCAATCCTTACTAATTTTATAATTCATATCCAAAATTTGAGTAAAAAACCTGAAAATTCATCTCCAATGCTATACTCATTTTGAGTTTTACTCTTTTTCTCACTCAAATTTGGGAAGACCCAAATCCATATCCATTTTTCTCACACTCTCTTTTCACTCTCATTAATTACAAGTGTCCTACTCATTAATTACAAATATACCATTCAGTGATGGATTTGGATAAAAATAAGAGTTTAGCATTCGAAATATCTTACTCAAATAACTTTTTTAACTCAAATCTCTATCTAAATTTAGGTGAAGTCGAAGAAAAGGTCATGCTGACGCTGTTAAGATGTCTGGAATAGCAAAAGTGTGCCACTATAAAGTTGAGACAAGATTAATGGAAATTTTATTTGATGATCTTGAAACACCGCCACATGGTGTCAAAATATTTTTATCCACCACACATTTTTGCGGAGCCCAATTCCTAGTGTATGAACTCCAAAAAATATATGGTAGATAAGAGCGTAAAAATATAAAGCAGATCTGACAAAAATTCAGACGAACAAAATACAAAAAAAAAAAAAAGTTTGCAAAATTAGAGTTAGATAAAGGTGCGGGGCCACCACCGCCGAAGGCCACCAAATAATTACTGGGAGTAGTGCGGAATTTCCCCGTCGACAACGACGACGGAGATGGGACGACGACACTTCATCATTGTAAAAAGAGAGAGTGAGAGAGAGAGTGTGTGAGTGTCAGTGAGAGAAATACGCCCAAACAAGAGAGAGAGAGAGAGAGAGAGAGAGAGAGAGAGAGACGACGCCAGTCACGACTCAACGTGTTTCTAAAGCCGTTTATCTTTCCACATATATCTAATACGCACACATCTACTCTCTGTCTCTCACTCCTCCTCTCTTATATTCTCTCTCTCTCTCTCTCTAAAACTAAAACCCTCTGCCGCAAGCCTCCTCCCCTCTCTTCTCTCTCTCTCTCATGCTCACAGTTACGGCAACCTCCAACAACTCACCCACTCTCACTCTATCTTCCGCACTAACCTCTTCTTCATCGTATCCGTTCCCTTCATTTTGAAACACCCTATAGATGCGTAACCGTCGTCGTCCTACTCGCTCTCATTCGCCGCCGTCTCTGCTTTCTCTCTCTACAGTCACCTAGGGTTTTACCTCCGGTCCGTCCGTGAGTGCCTCGATGTCGTCGACCAAGGTCTGCTTCAACTCCAACTGTAAAGACGCGTTGGACCGGTCCAGGAAAGGCTGGCGCCGCCGGACCGGCGAGTTCGCCGACCTCTGCGATCGTTGCGCGTGAGCAATTTCTCACCTTTTTTTTGTTTTTGTTTTTCCTTTGTGAAGTACTGATTTCTGTTATTTGGAGACTTGTTGAATTGAATGGTTTAAGTGGCTTTTTAAATGATGAAGTGCCTAGTGAAACAAACCAAACCAAACCAAACCTAGCGGAATCTTATGTCCAATCAATTGGGGTCTGCCACATGAACCCTAATTTTCCATTGAGCTCTGTCCAGGCCGACCTGTTCACTTAGATTTAGAAAGTCCAGTAGTGAAACAAACAAGGCTATTGGAGGTTTTGTTACGTGCTTCTTCGGTGACTATCTCTGCGGTTGTTGACTGGTTCAGTGGTTACATGCTCTGTTTGTTTTTGCTGTAATTAGGTTTGATTTTCAATATTTGGGATTTGTGGAATGGTTTAAGTGACTGTTCTTCTTGATGTGGTACTGCCAAAGAAAAAGAAATGCAGAACGGAGAAAGTGCTTGTTTTTGGGTTTATTTTTCTTTATTTTCTCGATTTTGTTGCTTAGAGGAGATTGTGGGTTCGTCTGGAATATGGGGAAAGGATGAGAAAAGAAGGGGAAGTTGAAAAATTACCCCTTTTCTTGTTTGGTTTGGGGAATGGTTCAAGTGGTTTCTAGAAGCTGTGCAAAAAAAAGTGTAACAAAGGAAGTGTCTTTAGGGCTTTGGCAGTGCTTTTATCTTAGTTTGCTTGATTTTGGTTGCTTAGCGGAGGTTTAATTACGTGGTAATGGACTAAGTTGTGGTGCAAGATAAGATAAGACCTTTTTTAAGGACTTGATACTGAATAGTGATATTATTGTTATATTTGCTTGATAAAATTGGAAGTTTGTGGGATGCATTTGCTATAGTTGTAGAGTGTTATTTTTGTCATATTGAACTGCTTTTCAGAAGGGGTTGCAAAGCACGAGTTTCAACTTTTGCCCGATACCAAGTGAGAAATTGCACATTGCGGTAGGGGCTGCAGCAGGGTTGGGTAAATGAAAGACATGGTAGACCTATTTTTTTTGCTAAGTGAAAAATCGTAAGCGCCAAAATGTGCCTAATCCTGTACGCAAGGAGGATGCAACGAAAAGAGCAACCAAAAGATCCAAAAAAACATTCAACTTATGTACCAGGATATGCAAATCCCCATAAGAACAATTACCTGGATGTACTACAATTCGCAAAAATTGACAAAAGTATCCAACAAAAAGTGAAATGCCCTCAATAAACCACAAGAGCAAGGTCGAAAGGACCATTCCTTCAAAGAATAAAGACTGAAACAATTTGCACCTCCTTTTTGTTTTAGTGGAATAGTTTTATATATTTCTTGTTAATATATTTTTAATATTAACTCGATTATCTAAGTCATTTTTTTGATGACTTTTTTTTGTTCGATTCTATGAATAGATTCATTTGATTATGGATGAATAAGTCTTGATGCTTTATTACATTGCCTTTTATGATGAGGCGAATTCAAAATTGTTCGAATTGTGTAATCGTCAATTACTGACAGTGGTAAACGACCCAAAGCAATTTGATTATAATTCAATTCGTGACGATCAAATTTCAAAACGTTCCGAAGATATACTATTTCTTTCTCTCCATACACTACACGTAATCTAAAGAGGCACCACAGCCTATACATTGCGATCACCTCTTTTGGGGCACTAGGGCAACACTCAAAAAAGGCCCTGCATCACTGCATGGAGCTCGGCATGACCCATCAAACATTGATGTCTGTGGAAATCAGGTCCCAAAGCTCAGAAGCTACCGGAGAACCACTTACTCACCCAAGAAAAGGAAGGCAGGAAAGATATTCGACATACACTGACTGAATCGGATAAATGATGAGTAATGGTGAGTGTCCTGGTAAGTGTCATTTGCAGTTGTTTGTTTGCCAGCAACACTGCGTACGATGCTGTCTTCTTGGCACTCTATATGTTTTCCTCACCCATCCCCCAAAAAAGGACAAGAAAAATAAGAATAATGAAAAAGACTTAGAAAAGTCAAACAAGAGAGAGAGAGAGAGAGAGAGAGAGAGAGAGAGATTCTGAAGCTCATTTTCTTACATGCGTATAACACAGTACTGAATTTTTTTGGGAAACTTGTATGGGAGTTGTTATTCTTCCATTTTGAAGGAAGTTATGTAGTGGACAAATTTAGTTTCACTGGCTATTGCAATGAGCCGGAAGTTTTTTTTAATCATCTCACGGGAATGGGGTTTATTGGGACAAAATTCTTGAAGCATTTATCTTTGTTGATATTGCTGTTTGTAGACCGACTTGTATTGAATAGGTTTCTTAAAACAGGAAGCAAAAGCAAGCCAATTGGAAGTACACATGGCAAAATGTAGTGGGTTTATAGCCAACCAATTGAGACTTAAAAGCTTGGTTGGATTCGTTAGTCTATCTCGTTATATGAGCGATGGAAAGGATGGCAGCTTAATTGAAGTTGTTAGTGTTCCTTGATCTCATAAAACTAGTTGTAGGTGTGTTTGTGCCTCCCCACACTGGAGGAGTCCAATATTGAGGAAAGATGAATATGATTTAAATTTTGAACAGATCCATGCTCTCACATTATTTAGTTTGCTATTGACCACGGATTGTTGCTGATGCTGAACGCTATAATTTACTTAGGTGCATACAGCCGATTATGCTTGCATCCATATCAAAACAAACCAATCCCTTGACATTATGATCCATACACCAGTTTCTTTACAGATTGTTGATATTTCCAAGGCCACTCTACATTGTATGCTACATGGATCCATTTTATATTCAGTTATTTTGAGATGTTGAACACAGTTCGCTGAAAAATCTTCAGTGACATAGAGCTGGAGATAAAGCATAATTATGTTGCATACAGCCAATTTTGCTTGCATCCATTTCAAAACAATCCTCGCTTGACATAATGATCCATACTCCGTTATCTTTACAGATTGGTGATATTTCCATGGTCGCTTGTATTGTAAATTATACCGATCCAGTTTCTATTCTGTTACTTTTGAGATGTTGAACACATTTTTTTTGTGTACACAGTTCTGCTTATGAGGAGGGAAAGTTCTGTGAGACTTTCCACTTGAATGCTTCTGGTTGGAGGTGTTGTGAGTCTTGTGGGAAGGTGAGAGAAATATTTAGTTTTTGTTGGCCTGTCTTGCAGAATTCTAGACCTTCTTCTGTTGAAGTCAGTAGTGCTGACATGGGATTAACTGTACTTTGTCTCTGACCCTTTTTTGTTTTTTTGAATCTTTTTGTAATTTATTATCCAGTTGTTCTGATGAATAGTTCATCTTTGCAGCAAATTCATTGCGGATGTATAGTGTCATTTCATATGTTTGTACTGTTGGATGCTGGAGGTATTGAGTGCATAACCTGTGCAAGGAAAAGTTTTATTTTGGTGAGTTGTTTACATTATTGTGGTTCATCTGTTTTGGGAACCACAAGATTGTTACTTGTAAGCTATTATTGATGAACTCCTTGCAAACTTGAATTGTTTAATGCTGATTCTCGACTTGGGTTGAGAATTTTTTTCTTTTGAACTGCTACTTGGGTTGAGCCTGGTTGACATTTTTGTACTGCATACTGCAAATAAACTGAGGTGGTCATATGATTCTCTCAAATTGGGGATGGGTCCATGATCCAATCTGGTTGAAGATAGCCAAGCCTAACTCACATTGATCAATCCTGATCCCTACTCAAAACATCTCTTTGACCTGAGTATTACCTGACCAGATGAATCTGTGTTGTGAACAGATCAGTTTGTTTCTGTTAGTTTACAATTCATGTAGCAAGATAAACTTGAGCGTGCTCCATGTGCCATACCCATTTAGGTATTTGCACTTCTTGTAGTAGCACTCAAGTTCGGTCTAAATTGTATTGCAAGATATCTTCTGTCTTAATACTTCGTAACGAATGCCTTTCCTCTATTGTAGCACCTGCTTCAACTGTATATTGTAGTATATTATGCTCTCAGTTTTGTGTGAACGTTCATCTTTGGTACTTGGCATTAATGCATGTTTCAGACGCCAAATCCTGCATGGCCGCCGCCTTCTCTCTTCCTTCCTGTACTGCCTGAAAGAAATAAAGACTTCTCTTCCAAAAACTGGACTCAGGTAGCTGGCTCAGGTCCGATGCCATGGCGACAAGCACCCAGTTTGTTCAGTTCTTCATCTGCTCAGTTGGAATTGCAACCAAGGATCCCTTTTGAAGTTGATACACGAAGTGGCAGTGATAGACTTTTTAGCATTGAACGGCTATCTACCGCCTCTTTGGAAAGGAAGACAGCAGACAAGCTATCTGAACGGTTAATGAATGGTAGCCTGAAGCTCGGTGCATCTGATGTACTAGAAAATGGGAATGCAGGTACCTTTTCCTATGTACACATGATCCAACTAATAAAGAAAGTCCAGGATGTGCCATGTCCAGTCGATTACTTGCTCTTTCCCTCCAGCCTGCTATATTCTATTTAGCATATTCCAACATTTACTTTGAGTCATTGGTTATCTTGATGCTCACGTTGTGATGCAGGAATCAACTGGGCGGAACAAGCTAATGTACGTGTAAATGTTCCCCAGAAATCATCCTTTTCAAAAAATGACACTTCTACTTCACACTTAAGTTTGGCTGTATCGTCTCTTTCCCCAAATGATGCAAATGATCAAACAAAGGTTTCTGGCACTGCCGCTCCAAGACCAACTCCTACACCTGTAATTGGGAAAATTGGAGCTGGATTGTCCGGTGAGACTCAGATACGAAATGGAAGGCCTAGGGGAGAAGCCCGACCTCGAACTCAGTTACTTCCTCGGTACTGGCCAAGGATAACTGATCAAGAGCTGCAGAAAATCTCTGGAGAGTATCCTAATGTTGGACATGTTTCTATGTTATATTATCCAAATCATATGGTAATATGGAATGAGTTATAGTAGTAGAAGTAGGCTCTTCTGAATTCATGATTTCCAGTATGCCCTTTAATTATTTAACATTTGAATTTTGGTTTCCAAAAAAGATGCTACATTTATAGCTTATGTTTGACGCGTCCTTGTATATTTAAATTTGTCCAATTTGCAAGTGAGCAGCTTATCACCTTATTAACCTTAACCACATATAAGTTCAAACTCTGTATTTACTCCTTTATTTGAGAAGATGTTAAGTGCCAGTGATGCGGGGAGGATAGGGCGCTTAGTGCTTCCAAAAAAATGTGCAGAGGTGAGTCTTTATGCTTGGTTTCCATTTTTAACCTTCCACTTCGTCTATCCTTTTAAATTTGCAAGTTCCTGGTGACATTAAGTGATAACATATTGCATGTGTACTGTATACCAAAGGCTTGTTGAGTTGAGTTTTGTATTTTTTTGTACAGTAAACCTGCACTTGAAAGTTGTCTAGTACCTGATTAAAAAAGGATTTGGAATCCTGAAAATATATTGAGTTTACAATTTATTTTTGGGCAAGTGTATGAAAAGAATATGTTATCCAAATAAAACGGAATTAGTACATGCACACTGTATCTAAATGGCATGTACAGATATAAATTACATTTAATTAGAAAACATAACCTTGATTGCTTTGGTAACTATTTAATGATGGCTTTGTAAGAACCCAAGTAGCTCAAAGCCGGACAGCTGTAGTATTCAAAGCTAGCTTCTCAGAGTAATCATCTGATATTATGCTGATATATTAATTGTGCTTTCTCAATGTGAGACAGACCTACTTTCCGCCAATTTCCTCACCAGAAGGTTTACCCCTCAAAGTCCAGGATTCAAAGGGAAAGGAATGGATCTTTCAATTTAGATTTTGGCCAAACAATAACAGCAGAATGTATGTTCTAGAGGGGGTTACTCCTTGTATACAATCAATGCAATTGCAAGCTGGTGACATAGGTAACTTTCCCCTGCATTACTAGACCGAAATTCCTTTATGCCTTTGAGTTATTTGAATGGTGCCTGACTGCCAGGAGATGCTCATGGTTTAGATGCTCTTGGTCGAGATGGGGTTTGTGACATAATACGTGTAATGGTTCAGTTGGCCAGATACCTCGCTTGGAGGCTTACTGTGCTCCCTTAGTTATTCCTTCTTTTCCATCATATGGACAATTTCTTTGCATGGTTTTCCTTTTACTTGCATTTCTTTCCTTTCTTCATTGACTATAGAGGGAGACTCAAACTTGAGCCTCTTTGTTCAGGGAGGGCGACCTAATGTTTCCGCTAAGGGATATTTGGTCTTAATACTTTTTTAATATGTAATTTTTCATCAATTCAGCTTTTCGTATTCACCAGTCATAATAGTGACTTTTATCCTTCTCCATTTTGATTATCAGTTATCTTCTTAGTTTCTGCCGTTCAATTTTTTTTTTTTGATTATCTTCCAATTTCTGTTTCTCCACCTCTTTTTTGTGTCCTCTCTCCTATGTGCCCGTGAAATTATTTGATTGTGTGTATAACGAGTTTTTTTGTTTCGGTGCTGAGGTTTGATGTTGTTTCTTCAGTAACATTTAGTCGGATAGATCCAGAAGGGAAGTTAGTCATGGGATTCAGAAAGGCCTCGACTGCTCCAACATCCGATCAGGTTTGTCTTTCAAAAGAAAGCAGTGCTTTTTGTTTTTTTAGACAAGAAAACCAGCATGGTCTTTTAGAACCCAAGTACATGGTAGAGATTCAACTCTGGGTCCCAAGTGTGCATGCAGATTCATATTCAGTTTTGCACTTGGAGAATGCTAGAGAGTTGACAGGCTTGTTTATTGTTTGTTTTCTATCTCTTCTCATAATTCATTACGCATCTAATATTGTTAGATTCCCTTAAACTTCAGCAAAGGCTTGGAATTCCTTTTTTGTCCGCGCGATACTGTAAATATTTTGCTACTTTTTATTTGTAATAATAATAGAAGGGATAGCACACGCTATACAAATTGTTTAGTCCAATCTGATTCTAGAGGGAGCAGCACACACCATACATTGGTGGAAATTGTAGTTTGTTTTGGACTGGTTGGTTAGATATATTTGCTCTACTACAGTCTTAAAGACCCCGTTCGTTGAAGGGTTTTGGATTTTGGATTCTAATCATTATCCTATTTCTCTCCAATCATTACTCTCATTTTTCTCTCTATCTCTC